>CM050906.1:9105000-9455000 GCA_027726005.1 Juncus effusus
AGGTCCAAAATATTCTTAATATACTCTAAAAATTTACCAATTCAAGATTACGAGGCAAAATTATGTTAAACTAATTACCAGCTTTTCCATAATAACTAATCATATTTGTATACAACTTCTCATCCATTTTTACATTCAAACTTTGTGCAGTATTAAACATGTCAATAGCTTTTTCCAATTTCCCAGCTCTACCATAAACACTGCATAACAAACAAATAAAAACCTTAAAATAAATATTTAAAAAATTAAATTCAACAAAAATATGAAAAATTAAAATTTAATTTACCTAATCATGGTGCCGTATGTTTGGAGAGAAGGAGAAACGCCACATGAAATCATTTTATTATATATACTAACAGCTGAATATAATTTACCAGCTTCTAACATTGATTTAATGCAAGTATTATATGCGATTGTATCAAGCGCCACGTCAGCACGGAAACTATTATATATAACATTTTCTGCCTCCTCATATTTCCCTATAATATATGTAAATTATTAATGAAAAAACATAAAACTTGTGATTTTATTCGTACAACCATTAAATTAAAACGAAATTAAATAATTTAATACCATGTTTAGTCAAAGCGTTTATATAAATGCTTATAGTAACAGCATCAGGCCGAAACCCTAATTCAACTAATCTTTCATGTATGAATTGTGCCTCTTTTATACTACCTGAAATAAAACAATGATAAAACTAAATCATATTATCCTAATAATCAGCAAAATGTAATAATAATAATAATAATAATAATAATAATAATAATAATAATAAATAAACATAATCAAGTTAATTTAATTCTTACCTTTTCTAGCGAATTTACATATCAATTGGCAAGCGAGAGACATACCGTCCTGCACGGATTTCAAAGCATCCATAAATCCTTTTTTATCACCAGATTCCACATATAAACTAAGCATCATTAAACTAACATTTTCATTTTGTCCCTCCAAAAAATTCGATTTTCTTAACAACTCTTCAGCTTTACCAAACATGCCGTTTTTCCCGTACATTTCTACAAGTTTCATCTTCAAACTTTTATCAAGGGCAATTCCGTGATTTTCCATCTCTGAAATAATTTCTTCAAAATTACGAACAGAGCCCTCTCTGTAAAATACCTCCAACATGGTTTTATAAAGCTCTTCATCTAAACGGGCCCCACTTTTTCTTATGTTTACAATTAAGCCCTTTGCTTTTTCCAAATTATCCAATTTCAAATACAATCCAAGCAACAAATTAAATGAAATTAAATCACACTTAATTAAGGCTAAAAAACAAGCCTCAGCTGAGGACCAATCACCTTTCGCCACGTGGCACCTCAATAAAGCATTATACCCAATATCCGACACTTTAACTTTTTTAAACTTCATAATTTCAAGAACTTCAAGGGCCTTTTCGTAATTTCCTTCGCTCAAGTGTACTTGAGCCATCGCCACGTAAGTTTTCTCACTCTTCAACAAACCCAATTTTTTAATCTCTTCAAAAGTTTTAATCGCGTCTTGATAAAACCCAAGTTTACCGTAAACCCTAACTAAAATTCCGTAAATAACCTCATCAACCGCCACCTTTTCTCTCTCCATATCATTAAACAAAGACAGAGCTTTGGAATAATCCGAGTTTTTGTAAAACAAAGTGAGCAAAGATGCACAAGTATAACAACTCGGCTTAATTTCCAAACATTTCATCTCTTCATAAAGTCTCAAAGCCTCTCTTTTATTCCCATTTTTGGCGTAAAAAGTAATTAAATGACTAAAACTCGACTCGTCAGGTTCAAAACCTGACTCTTTCATTTCATCAAACACTTTAAGCGCATCATCAAATCTCCCTTCTTTCACAAAAGAACCAATTATCACACTGTAAGTAAAACTCGTCGGAACAAGTTCCTTTTCCAAAATATGCTCCCACAATGCAACAACCTTCGAGTGTAATTTCTTCTTTTGGAGGGACGAAATCATAAAATTGAAAACGGAAATTGAAGGAACAATTCCTCTGTTTTGAACGGCTGTGTAGAATAAAAGCATGTCTTTGTGGCGGTGCCACCTGGCGTAAGCACAGAGCAGGGTCCCACATGCCAGCTCATCAGGTTCTAAATCAAGCTCAAGCATTTCTAAAAAGATTTCTTCTGCGAGTTTTATTTTTCCAGCTTCGCCGTATAATTGAAGGAGAATTGTGTAGGCTACCACACTTGGCTTGTAACTTACCTGAAATAATGTAAAAATACTGGCGAAATGTTAGTTACTTGGTTTTGAATCTTTGATTTGATTATACATGATTGAATGAAGAGATTGTTAATTACTTGGAGTTTCATCCAGGCAAAGAAATCTCGCGCTTGTCGCCAGTTTTTTTGCTCCTTGAGCACCACACACATCTCTCTGTTTTGATTCATAGTCAGAAATACATAAAATTAACAATTCAATTAAATTAAGTTAATTCATCTTCAATTTGAAAGTACCTGAAAGTGAGCTTCGCAACGAAAGAAGACATTACTTCTCTCATATCGAATGAACCCTCAGGCCTTGAAGCGAGCTGTCTCACCACTCTGTTTACACACATCAAGTAAGAAAAACAACAACAAAAAATTCAAAATTTCTCGTAAAATACTCAGTTTTAAATTTTAATACTAATAATATTCTACGGACTTTATAGCGGCTGCAACATGCTTTCCATATATCTGCCCATTTCTATCCCCTTCGATATATCTGGTCATCTGCTCAGGCGTACGGCGGATCCATCGCGGCGTCAAGGCGCCGCTGCCCTGGTTGCGGCGCAAGTGGCGGAGGCGCTTGGCCTGGTCATGGATTATCAGTCGTGCGTCATCGCCGGAGAGGGGTGGCCTTTGAGTTCGCCGGATGTAGGGTTTAGTTTTGTCGTTGCCGGAGGAGAGGGACCATGGGTCGGAGGAGAGAGAGGCGGAGATGGAGAGTGACTCCATTAAAGGCGGGAGAAAGAGAGAGTGAGTGAGGGCGAAGAAGAGAATGGGATATGGTTTGTCATGTCAATGTGAGATGGACGTGACTGGTTATTGCTTGATTTTTTTTAAGGGGGCTTTGTTTTTGTTGGGCTGAAGAATTAATTATCTGAATTGGTTAGAGCCTATTTTACAAGGGGAACTTTATATATATTTATTTACCTTGCAAAATTAGATACGTAGATAATATGATATTTAAAAAATTTAGAAGATTTCCAATTATTAAAAGACAAATATTATATTTTAAATTTTTAGAAAGGTAAATATGAAATTTCCCCAAGGTTACAATTTTCCTGCCATACCGCATTTCAGGAGACAGACGGTTAATTAAACTTACAACATAAGATCTTAAAACCAAAAAAATAAAAAAAATTGCAAGCCTGTTAAATAATAAACTTACAGCAACTCTACCTCAAACAATACACAACACACGACACATCTCAAAAAACAAAAAAGCATCTCACAAAAAAACTCCAATATACAATTCCATTATTCCATTAACCCGCTCACTCTTCCGGCCGAAAATACGGCGACGAACTAAGATCCGTCGTATCATACATCGAATCATCATTATAATTCTCATCTTTTTCCTCTTCCCACCTCAAAACCTCTCTAATATACCTAAACGCCTCATCCACAGTTTGCCTCTCGCGGGCCCGGGTTTGCCAAACGAATAATTTGCGACCCGTTAAGGAAGAATAAAGATCTTTAAATTTCATGGCTATGTAATAGTAAGCTTGGTGAGCGAGCGATTGATTGTTGTGGTGCGTTCTGACTGGACAGAAATCGTCGAACCAATCACACGTTGACAGCTGTGATTTCCCGATTTTCTCCTCGAATAAATCGTACTTGTTTAGTAAGAGTATGAATGGCGTGTCGCGAAAGCACGGCTGCCTGAAAAATGTAAAACAAATGAAATTAGTTTAATTAATTAATGTGTGATTTTATAATTTAATTTAATTATATTTTTTTTTGGAGAATATTTGGAGAGTGCTTAAAGCATGCTTCTTCCAAATGTATTTTATATACTTTTACTAACATTAACAAGGAATTTTCCATTGTTTCTTCTATACAAAAACCTCTATAAAAAATAAAAAAATAAAAAATAAATAATAACTAAAAAAATCTTTGAATTTTGAATTACTTGATTGTGGATTCGAATAGTTCTTTGCTCTGAAGCATTTTATTCTGAAGCGGCCTTCCATTAACAGAATTAAGTGGGGCTCCTAATTGGTCATAATCACTTAAACTCACGCAAAATATAACAATTCGCACATCTTCAAACATTTCGACCCATTTACACCCTTCATTTATCCCCTTCCCAATCACCCTTATCAACTGATACCTAAAACAAAATATAACCCACATCTTTAAAACAATATAAAGGAGATTAAATATATTAAATGTATTGAATATTTGAGTGATTTTTACTTTGTAATGGCTTGAGAATGAGGGTCTAAATTGTCGTTGTAAGGTTCAGACATTGGGCTTCGATCATCCAATGAGAAATCAATGAAGGCCAAGCCGTTTCCTTGAGTTACTCCTTCTGCGTATAATATGTCTCTTTCTGACGGCTCGTATTCGTTACTTGATATTTCCATCGCCTAATAAAAAAACAATTCATAAAGTTATAAAATATATATATTATTATTTTTTCAATAAATCGTATTTATTTATTTTTTAATTGTAATTATTTTTTTTTAATAATTTTTAAGGAAAATTTTCAAAAAAAAAAAAAATAGCCTCGGTTTTGTAGTATTCAGAAACGTTGTTGTTGTTGTGGTGGTTGGGGGGGGGGGTGAAAATTTACATTTTCTTAAATTATAATTTTTATTAATTGTATTTTTTTTTTAAAGAGTGTAATTACAGTTTAAAAAAAATTATTATCATTTTATTATTTTTTAAAATATTGTACTTATTTTTTATAAATAAATTGCAATTTTTTTAAATTATAATTATTTAAAAAAATCTAATTATTTTTTTAAATGTAATTATTTTTTTTTATTGTAACTAATTCATTTATTTACTCTGCTGAGGAAGTATTCTGCCACGTCAGGCAGCAAAGGTAACTCGTCCTTCCTCTTATACGTTTCCTGAACCGCGTTATCCCTCCACATCTCGTCAACAGAAGGAGCATACTCTCTAGTCGCGGCGGGAAAAAACGCGTCCAAATCGCCCATCGCGATTATGTCCAGCAGCCAATCAGAGAACTTCTTCAACCGAGCATTAATCGAGTAAATATTAGAAGAAGGAGAATCTTGATTATCTTGATTTTCTTGGTTATTTAGATATTCTTCTTCGAAGCGCTCGCGGCCCTCGAGGAGGACGCCGAGGTACTTGAACATGTTGCTCTGGATCATGAGTTTTGTTTCCTCGAGTTCTTCCCGTGTGAATGTGTTCCCGTATAGTAACTTCACCTGTGATTTTTTTTAATTAGGAAAAATAAGACGTGTTTTTTAAGAATCGGTTTCTCAACTTTGATAGAAAAGAATGAATAATAGGGATAAATGCATTGTTAGTCAGTCCTTGTGCTTTAACTGGCCAATGTACTACTGATTTGAACTTTTTGGACCCTGTACTTTATGAAAACATGCACTGCACTATTATTCCTTAGCCAGTGACCAACAGTGCACAATTCTATAAAGCACAGAGACCAAAAAGTTTAAATCAGTAGTACATGGACCAAATCCAATCCAACAAAACCACAGAGACTAACTAATTTTATCCCAACATAACAATAAATATATCTTTTTTCAACTAACTTGTTTAAAAATGGTTCAGTAGTACAAGGACCAAATCCAATCCAACAAAACCAGAGACTAACTAATTCTATCCCAACATAACAATAAATATATAGTTTTTCAACTAACTTGTTTAAAAATGGTGCTGGTGCCAGCGCCAGGCGGACCGAGAAGCAACAGTTTCTGAACCCGTTTCTGCTCCAAATAATCAGGCACGATTCTCGGTACATAAGGCGCATTTTCATTGTGAGGCCCGCTCGAGCTGCCGTGTGGGACCGGCAGCGAGAACAACGTGCACGCCAGCTTCGTCAGAGTCTGTTAAATAAAAATGTTACTGTAAAATGATATTTGTGGAAATGTTGGTAGATATGAAATGGAAGTAGTATTAAATAAAGGGTAAGTTACAAATGGCCCCCTAACTTTTCTGAATATTACAAAAAAAAAACTCACTTTTTAGATTTCTCAAAAAAAAAAAAAAGTGCTAGGGGGTTATTTAGTTTTTTTTTTTTTTTTTTTGAGAAATCTAAAAAGTGCGGGTTTTTTGTAATATTCAGAAAAGTTAGGGTGGTATTTGAAAATTTCCTTTAAATAAACGTACGGATTCCCAAATTTTGCCTTTGATGTTGTTTTGGCCTTCTTCTTCGTATCGGCCATCGTCGTACACCCAAAAATGTGTGTCGCGAGGGCATTGCACATTCGCCACCTTGTTAAAATATATTATTAAAAAATAATTATTAAAGTTATTAATTTTCAACCTAATAATGATAATAAATACCTTAAGAACACGTAATTCCACTTTGGTAATTTCCCTTCCGTTAATATATACTTGCGTGTTTCCATTACTGGCGTTCGGATGAAGCTTTCCACTAAAGTTCAAATTCGAACTCACTATCCTATCTGGCTTCTCCCCTTCCTATTAAAAACAAAAAATTAAATATTAAAATAACAAATCAAACTTCCAATTAAAAAAATAAACAAAAACTTTATTATTATCATTATCATCATCATTATCATTTTTATTAAAATAATTATTATAATAATAACAATTACTATTATTATAAAAATAATTATTTATATTACTATTATTATTATCTTATTTATCATCATCATCATTATTATTATTATTATAATAATTATTTACTATTATTATTTATTGATATTATTATTATAATAATTATTTTTTTTTAACTAACCTTGCCCCAAAGTCCGGATTCCTTATCATACCAATACCGCCCGGGCTTCAACTTGACAGGCGGCAAAGGACAGCTCAGCAATTCCGCCATTTCCTCCCCTCTCAACGGATACCCATTAACCACAAGCTGATCTGGCCTGAGCTGATTGGCCGCACATTCTTTCTCCGCTTTCAATATCTGTCTCACCTCAAGAGGGCTTAGTAATTTTCCAAGTGTCCTTGACCCTTTTCCGAGTTTTGACCGTTTTGATTCGTCGATCGGTTGACCGATGCAGTTCACGCACTTTCGGCCTTCAGGCATTGAGCCCATTGCGCGTAGGATGCAGTAGCTGCAGTATTTGGAGTCGCAGACTAAGCAGGCTTCTTTGCTCTCCCACCTTCTTTTCCCGCATCTGTAACAGACTTTTTTCACCCCCCTGTTTTGAGCTCTTGTAGAAATATTATTATCATTGTTGTAATTGTTGTCTGTGGATTGGGGAGAGGAGGGTGAGATTGGGGAGTCAAGCTCATGGCTTTCGTATCGATTGTTGGAGTTGAAAGTGACGACTGGAGTTCGTCTCTGATTGGTGGGCTGTTCTGACGGTCCGGGTCTCGGGCCGGGAGAGCTATGGGCGGACCCGTTCGACTCGGATCTGGACCCGTTCGATTCAAACTCCGAGTTTTGCAGAACCGACACTACGGATTCCGAGCTTGCTCCATTAGAGCTATGAAGGTTCTGGGCGATTCTGGAAACGGGCAAGGGGATTGAGTTCGTGACAGGTGGCGCCACTCCATTGGAGACGGGCTCATCTGTGACAGGTGGCGGGATTCCATTGGAGACGGGCTCGGCGGTGGGGATTGGGTTCGTGACAGGTGGCGGGACCCCATTGGAGACGGGCTCGGCGGTGGGGATTTCAGAGTCGTCGTGGAGGCCTACTGGGTCGACACGTGGAAGGTCGTAGGAGACTGGAGGCCCGTCGTACTCGAGCGCAATTGAGTAGTCGAGGTTTTCGGGGGTTTCTGGTATCGGCGTGCCCGGCGGAAGGATCCGCCTGAGCATCGCCTGCCAGCTATCGCCTCCTGTAGGTTTTTCTGCCATTTTGGACTGGATTTGCGTTGTTATTTCACTCCGTTTTGGTTTCGATTGGTGTGTGCAAGCTCAGAAGATTGGATTGTATACGCGAACTGAAGGAGGATTGAATAGTAAAGACCCGCCGAGAGATCTCAACACTTGGTGTAAAGAGATTGGAATAATAGGAGAGAAAAAGAGTCGAAATTGAACTTTGTTCTCACTTCCAAAACGAACTCAAAATTCTCCTTTCTTTTTTTTCCCTCTGTAACTCAAAAGAAGGAAAAGAGGCTAAAAATTTAGCTTTTTTATGAGGTACCAAAAAGAAGCCAGCCGAGCTAAAGGGAGCAGATCAAAAGAGCCTTTTTCTTCCTCTACCCGATCCAATTCAGAACGACCAAACTACTCAACCAAAACAAACAACCCTAGACTAGAACCAGTAAAAGAAGAAGAAGACGAGGAGAATTCAGGTGATGTCACAGGATTGAATTCCGATTTGTTTATTCTGAATTTCTGACTCTTTAGAGAGAGAGAATGAGAAGAAAGAGAGAAGGAATCAAAAGGGGCGTGTAAATGGTCCAGTCCACTCTCTCTCTCTCTCTCTCTGTTCAGCAAAGCAAAGCTAGAAAAGACTGCGTGCGTTTCGACTCTGTCCTTAACGGGTTACGGTTCTATTATACCCCTATCAAAATCCTACCCGTTAAGTCGAGTCAGAAAAGACGGGGAGTGAAAAGAACTGTCCTTAACGGGTTACGGTTCTATTATACCCCTATCAAAATCCTACCCGTTAAGTCGAGTCAGAAAAGACGGGGAGTGAAAAGAACTGTCGATTGGTTGAAAAGGGTGTTTGGTGTTGGGGAACTAACAGAGGATTCAGAAGTCCGAGGATCGGGCCCGCAGTGCAGGAACAGTTAATAATCCATAAATTACTATGATAAGTATATTGTCCTTTTTTAGGAGAAGTGTTATTTCTCTCCCGAATGTTGTCGGGTGAGTGTTGTGAAATTTGAAAATTTTGAAAAAATTGGGATGACCCGTGTTTGGGAAGGGGTCCAAATTTGGGAAAATAGTTGAAATTCTAGGCCCCTTAGGACATGGAAAAATACAGAGTAGACTTAGGAAAAGTGAGGGTACAAGTAGTATGTTTTGGTTTTGTGCAAGCCGCCGCTTGGTCAAGCAAAATATCTTTTTCCACTTCTGTTGTAAGAAATGGATTTGTTTAGTGATGATATTTAGATTTAATTCTATGGTATTGGAGGACTTGAAAATGATGAAGGATGCTCACTTTTTTCATAATTTTCTTTTACCAAATGAAAAACAATTTTAGGCTTTATACATGTTGTATGATTTGAATATTTATTGTGCAATGGATTCAAACTTTTGAATTCCTATCTTTGCGGCAAGTGGGTTTAGGCATGTTTCCACCTCCTATGTTAGCTATAGGTTTGAAATAATAAAGTCTCATGTGATTGGTTGTTTGTAGTTAGGTTGTACATAAGATATGGATTTAATGTGGTATATTATGTTGTGAGATGTATATGCAACAAGCATGTGTTCGGGTACTATTATATTCCTATTTTGAGTTGAGAACTATTTTTAAATTATCAAATTTACAATACAATTATTTGAATATATATTTAGTATGCTTTGAAGCATCCTCCTCTCTCTAAAGTGCAAGACAACAATTACAAAGCTATTGTGATATTAGATATAAATTTTTGTAGTCATTTGTATAAAGTGAATCTGAACCAAAATTAACTTAGAATGAGTAAAGCTTAGTATTTAAATATATATATATATTTTTATTTTGTTAATTTCAAAATTCATCTTCTATTTATATAGAATAAACTTATCATGAGATTTTAATTCTCGCACACACATGACGCATTGTCATGAGTTTAAGAGTTGTCACACATACATTATGTTAGTTATGTCTTTTGTATGATGTGACATACATTTCATGACATGACACATATATTTAATTTTATTATTTCTTTTATATGAAATAATAATCAGATGATACATGTTACATTGGATTAACATGATACAAAAGGAATGACACATATTCTCCATGAAATAACATTTGTATTTTATGCTAATTACATGTGCAAAATTCACATGTATTCTCACATAATATCTTATATTTATGATTTCTCCATTAAAATCCATGTGATGAATATCTCAAGTATATCATATTTAGATATAATTGGTTATATAAATACATGTCTAACTAGTTTTTGTTAATTTTCAACACAAAACTTTATTTGTTTGAAAAAATAAAACAAAAAATTTGAAAATTAAAATTCAGTTATTTCAAAAACCTCTAGCACTGTGCTCATGTGATCTACCGCAAAATGATGAGTTAATATAATTTTTCGTTTTTTCTTCAAAAAATATATAGTTTTTTTTTATTGAAAATTTATAATATGTGTTTACTCTTTGGTATCATTGCATGCAGGGACGAAGCTTGAGTGAATATCTTGGAGAGGCCAGAAAAATTATCTCTACTGATAACACTGTACAAAAATTTTGGGGAGGCCAAATGCATAGAAATATATGTATTTAAAAAAAAAATCCGCTAAAATAATACTGATATATATTACTACGTTAAAATCTTGGGGGGCGCGTCCCCCTCCAGTCCCTATTAAGCTCCATACCTGATTGCATGTAAAAAAACAATATAAAAGATGTATATATAAAAAATTGTTACATACCGAAATTAATAATATAAAAAATTCTTATAATTTTGTGTTTGTTATGTATCGTTCCAAATTGTATTAAACGAGTGGGATTTATGATACTTATCTGATTATTTGAGTTATTCGGAAAAATTGCACAAAAGAGAGTTGAGAAAATTCTAAAAAAAAATATTCAGTACACTTCTAATATCCCTAACAAAACATTATAAAAAAAAATCAATATACAAATAATGAAATAAGTATAACAATATATATATATATATATATATGCTAACACATATTTTTTTTATTGGGCATTGAGTTGAGCTATACAAATGCCTACACTACAATAGCCACACAAAACTGCACAAAGATGAATTGGTTCCGTATATCTCGCGACTGTGCTGATGTCAGCACAATTCATCCGATCCATTGCACCCTTGCACTGTTACACCTATCAAATCAAAACAAATACTTTACATTTGGAGAAAAAATAACAATGTATATCCTATGAATAAATAATTACTTTATTACATAACGACATTCACCAAGTAGGTGTTTTTTTCTCAGTCCTGGTCCCTCTTTTATTCTATACCATCTTTTCAATTTCCATAAAAAGTATATATACAGTGATAGTGATATTACATGAAAACTCGACGACTTTTATGCAGTTGTACCTTGATTGCTAAATGTGTATAGCAAATCAAATACGAAACAAATCCGATTGTCAGAAAAACCCAAAAAAAAAACACACACACACACACAAACAAAGACGAAACAAATCCAATATCACATTTATCATCACAAAATTTTGAAAAGTATTGCAAATAGGCCCAATTACTAGAGAACATAAATTGTAAGTTCAAACCCATGCGCACATAAAAGAGCAAAATATAATCAATTTTATTTGTTTCTTTCTTCGGGTAATTTCTCATTTATTTTTTTTAAAAGTATTAAGGGCATGTTTGATTTGATGTATTTTGAGGGATTGTAATTCTAAATGAAGTATTTTTTGTTTGATTTAAACAAAATACAGTATTTAGGGATGACTTTGCTTAATTTTGTAATACATATTAAAATGCCGTATTACACTTTGGCCAACTCATGATGGTCTATTTTGATATTTAATGAATATTAAAGACATTTAATTTCTTCTTTATTTTTCTTTTGAAAGTTGAACTTAAGTAAGATGTTTTAGTTCAGCAATTTGTAGCTAACTTGATGAGTCATGTATTCTTGTTTAATTGTTTTGCATTTATTTACTTTATGGACATTTTATCTTATAAAAAAGGAAGAAAAATGATAATTTCGGATTATTTCTTTGATATATAATTTGTACTGATTTTATTTTTGTACGAGTATTGTAGTAAACAAGAATTTATTTTGTGTGGTGAATTTTATTGTACCGGTTTTAATGTTATGTTTAATATTCAAATAGAGTTGTGGCTCCTAATATTCTCATTTTTATTTATTTAATCATTTGTATTAAATTATGGTACATGTTTGTTTTGTTTTAATAATTGAATGTGTAATGTATAGATTTGTAAATTATAAGATAAATTCAATTGCACAAAATAATTTATAGTATTTGGTATTCAAATCTATGCAGATACTCCATAATCATTAAATAACTAACTTAAATCAAAATTAAAATCTCGGATTTATATAAAAAATTAAACAATTTTTTTTTTTGCATATTTAAAATACACCTAATAAAACAACTCACGTGCATTCTTAAAATCATGCATTACCATCATATTGATGCATTTGAAATATGCATGAAACTTGAAATATCTCAAATCAAACATGCCTTAAATGAATTTTATTTTTCTCAATCTAAATCCGGCCCAGCCCAGCCCATAAAATCACTCACTACATAGTTGGTTGGTGGGCGTGAAGTAGTAAAAAACGGGAGTGGAAATATCATCAGCTTCTTTGTTTCTGTTTCTCTACATATAAAGAAAGAAAGAAAGAAAGAAAGAGAGATTGGTCTGCATTTGTCATCAGTTCATTTCATTTCAGCACCTAACCAAAACACCCACCTAACTCTGAAACAAGATCTCAAAGGTTTGTACAACTCTCTTCTCATGATCTTGATTTTCTTCTGTGATTTTTCGATCTGGATTATTGGAGTTTTGGGTTTGGTTAAGTTTCCATCTGCAAGTTAATTTTGTGGGTTTTTCTTCATCGGTTGTTTTGACGACTTGAATTTCTGCATAATGAATGATTGTGTTGTTCTTTCGATGATTAAGGATTTGTGTCTGTTTTAAGTACCCTGTTTGGATCTTCTCAATTCACCTGCAAAACTTGCTTTTTGGAGCTAAATTTTCTCATTTGATCTTTTAGATCAGACACAATTATACAAATTTACTGTTTCAATTTCATCCTAACAGTTTCTTCTCCCAATTACTACTCCGAAAACTAAATATATCATACTCTGTTTTCATAGATCTACTCCTTTCTTCATACTAAATCTATTCATAAAAACTAAAACTTCTCAACTCAAAATCACTTCACGACCCACAAAGATCTCTCCTTTTCCCCATTTCCTCACTAAATCCAAACTTTTTTTTGCGTCAATTAAATCCAAACTTTTGAATCACAGAAGCAAAAAAATGGCGACTCAAACACGGATCGGTCTGGCCGGCCTGGCAGTAATGGGCCAGAACCTCGCCCTAAACATCGCGGAAAAAGGGTTTCCAATCTCGGTCTACAATCGCACGACATCAAAAGTCGATGAGACAGTCGAGAGGGCGAAACGTGAAGGAAATCTGCCTCTGTACGGATTCCACGATCCAGCTTCATTCATTCAATCGATTCAGAAACCGAGAGTGGTTATAATGTTGGTCAAAGCAGGAGCTCCTGTTGACCAAACTATCGCCACTCTTTCGGCTCATATGGAGAAGGGCGATTGCATCATTGACGGTGGAAATGAATGGTATTTATTTATTATTTTTTTGTGTGAAATTTCACTTTTACGGTTTTACCCCTATGAAATCGCGAAATATTATTTATACCCTCTTTTGATCTTTCAACAAAATGTCTGAATAAATTAAACTTTTTTAATATATATATTTTTTTTTGAGGAATTTTGTGGAGGGCTTTAATATGTTTTATGTCATACAACCCTCTCCTAATTTTTCAACAAAATATCTAAATAAATTGCACTTTTTAATAAGAAAGAGGGGTATACATGCATGGTAATCTCTATGTTATGCAGGGGTATATAGTAATATACACGATATTTCCCATTATATAAAAGGCTACATACAAAATTCCCCCCTTTCTTTTTTAACATTTCACATGAATTACTCTTTTTGAGGTATGAGAACACAGAGAGGAGAGAAAAAGAGATGGCTGAGCTCGGTCTGCTCTACTTGGGCATGGGAGTCTCAGGGGGCGAAGAGGGGGCCCGCCACGGCCCCAGCCTCATGCCAGGTGGCATTTTTATTTAATTTTTATTATTATTTTTTTAAATAGTAGGCAAAATTTGCCTACTTTAAACTTTCATTAAAAAATTAGTAATAGTGCACGCTTTATATTACAAATGCTATCAGCTCGTAAACCAATTACAGAAAGAGGTAGCCTAAGTTGAACAAAAATATTTACATGCCAGGTGGCAGTTTTTTTTATATTTTATTTTATTTTTATTATTTATTTTTATAAATAGTAGGCAAAATTTGCCTACTGTAGACTTTCATTAAAAAAAATAATACTAAAAACTACATGCATTACATTACAAATACCATCAGCTCATAAACCAATTATACAAAGAGGTAGTCTAACTTAAAACAAAAATATTTACATGTCAGATAGTAGCCAATTTGCCTATAGACTTTCATTAAAAAAAAATTAATAAAAAGTACAAATGCCATCAGCCAGCTCGTAAACCAATCATAGAAAGAGTAGCCTAACTAAACAAAAATATTTAATGACAGGTGGCAGTTTTGAGGCCTACAAAAACATAGAAGATATTCTACTAAAGGTGGCGGCTCAAGTGTCTGACAGTGGGCCATGTGTCACTTACATAGGCAGTGGCGGTTCCGGTAATTTCGTCAAAATGGTCCACAATGGCATTGAATATGGCGACATGCAGTTGATTAGTGAAGCTTATGACGTGTTAAAATCGGTGGGTAAATTGAGTAATGAGGAGTTACACAAGGTTTTTACCGAGTGGAATAAGGGCGAGCTGCTGAGTTTTTTGATTGAGATTACTGCTGATATTTTTTCGATTAAGGATGATAAATCAGAGGGGTATTTAGTGGATAAGGTTTTGGATAAGACTGGAATGAAGGGGACTGGTAAATGGACGGTACAACAGGCTGCTGAGCTGGCGGTTGCGGCTCCCACGATTGAAGCCTCTCTTGATTCTAGGTTTATTTATTTATTATTATTTATTTTTTTTTGAGAAAATTTGGAGAGGGCTGAAAATCCCTCTTCCAAATGCAAAATTTTCTATAAATTTTTGAGTTTTTTTTTACATTAGCTTTTAACTATAATTTGTAAATTCGATTCTAGGTTTATTTATTTATTTATTTTGAGAAAATATGGAGGGCTAAAAATCACTCTTCCAAATGTGAAATTTTCTAAATTTTTTTGAGTTTTTATTTATTTTACATTAACTTTTAACTATAATTCATAAAATTGATTCTAGGTTTATAAGCGGCTTAAAAGACGAAAGGGTAGAAGCGTCAAAGATTTTCGGTCCGGGCGTATTAAACGGGCCGCAAGTTGACAAGGCCCAATTAATCGACGATGTGAGACGCGCTTTATACGCCTCCAAAATATGCAGTTATGCACAAGGCATGAACATTATCAAAGCCAAAAGCTTAGAAAAAAACTGGAACTTAAACCTCGGTGAACTCGCTAGAATCTGGAAAGGCGGGTGCATTATTCGCGCGATATTTTTAGATAGAATCAAAAAGGCGTATGATAGAAACGCTGAGCTGGCGAGTTTATTGGTGGACGTGGAATTTGCGAAGGAGATGTTGGAGAGGCAAGAGGCTTGGAGGAGAGTTGTTTGTCTTGGAGTTGAATATGGAGTGAGTACACCTGGCATGAGCGCCAGCCTGGCGTACTTTGATTCGTACAGGAGAGAGAGGTTGCCTGCGAATTTGGTGCAGGCTCAGAGAGATTATTTTGGGGCTCATACGTATGAGAGGGTGGATTGTGAGGGCAGTTTTCATACTGAGTGGTTTAAGATCGCTCAGAAGAGCAAGATTTGAAGTGGATTTGGGATTTGAAATTTGAAATGTTGTGTGTTTGTTGTATTTTGATTATGCAAGTGCATGTGTTTTCATTTTTAATAATTTGAGGACATGGGGTTATGGTTGTGTGGAATAAGAAGGCGAGTGTTGCTTTGCTTTTGATGAGGATTTTAGACATTTAATGAAATATTGAAATGTTTTGTAATGAAATTTGATGTTGTCTTTTATGATTTGGTCTGAAGTCGGTTTGTTTGATTGTTCATGTTAATCGTAATTAGTTCGGTTACATGCAGTATTGATGAAATTAAATTTGTCATGAATTGAAATGCGGGTGCAGTTAGCACTTAGCAGAGCTCAAGAAAGAAGCCAATTTATGACTAAGTAAATATTACGAAACTATATGCAGAAGAACGAATATTCCTCATGCTCAAGAAATATCCCACATATTTTGCAATTAAGTTAGAACATATCCAATACAGTCATAACATTATACTGCGAATCTAAATAAAAGAAAACAAAAAACCCCATTATTCATCCAAAATTTACAAACCAACATTCCAAAACCCATTCATTATCAAAACCAAAAGACCAAAAAAAGTATACAAATAAATAAAATTAATTAACCTAACTAAACCCTAATTAATTCTCACTTTCCTCTCCAAGCGCCAACACCGCAGATTTCAACAAAGAACTCAACCGACTTTTCAAAACCGAAACCACAAAACCAATCGTACCGCTCAAATCCGTCTCTTGATTCTCAGTCTGTACCAGTATTTGATTTTCCAAATATTTCTTCAAACTCACATAAACCACGTCAATTAAGCCTAAAGACCCTCTTGTATGATTCCATTTTGAGACCATAAAACCGGCCAATAATAACTCGCCTTTTATCACCAGCTCAGATATAAAGTACGGAAAAATCATGTGTATAAACAACATTCTCTCTTTCCGATTTTGCCCTTCATTAAAATCTTTGATTATTCCATCTTGACAAAGCCTAGCGAGATGGCCGATTAAATAGCATAAATAAGAGAATAATTTAGGGCAAGTTGAGGGACCTGTTTGTAAAAATCCGGAATATAAAACAAGGGCTAGAAGCTCATAATCGTTATTATGTGACGCATCGTAAACCGTGCTGTTTTGCAATTTGGTTTCGATCAGCTGTAAGCACTGCTCGCGCGGCCTTTCGTGCGGTAAAATTGATACGAGTTTTAAAACCAAAAATAGATCTTTTTTGCCGAAAGTTTGAATTAAATCGCTCGATTCTTGCTCATCAAGAATCAGTTTTGATTTGTATATTGACCGGTCAAACAGGTAAATTGTTTTGTTTATTTCTCCAATTGTAATTAATTTGTGGATTAAATCCGTCCAGCAAATATGGAGCGGGTGGACTGATATTAAATCTGATTTAATTTCTGATTTATTTTCGTTTACCACCTCATCAGGAAACGTTTCCCACCCGTCATTATCCCACTCATCATCATCATTATTATCATTATTCCATTCAATTTGGTCCTCTAAAGAATCGTTATTACTCTTTTCTTGACTTGAACAGAATAACGGTTCCCATTCTTCTAAAACCGCTTCCAAAATATTAATTTTTTCAACCGAAATATTTTCAGAAATTGTTTCTGACAGCTGTAAAAACCGAGAAACGGCCGAATCTAGGGTTTGCAAATCCTCTGCTGTAATTTCCACATTAGGAAAGATCGATGAGATTAATTGGGTCGATTTTAGGGCAATTAATGTACTTGTAATACTCGACGAAAATAATACCGCATTCTCTTGTACATTACCCGAATAATTATTATCATCATTATCATTATTATTATTAATATTATTATTATTTAGGGAATATGATTCGTCCCATGATTCCCATTTCTCTACAAGAGAAATAATTTCATAAGGCAGAATTTTGGTGTTCTGTCCAGTAATTGCTTGCATTAATTGCAGAGCAAAAACTCGCATATGATTTTCCAATTCTTTTCTCTCAAGGAAATTACATAATTGCCCCCAGATTTCCGACCGAACAATTTTCAGATTTTCTGAGTGCTTTTCTGTAAATTTGCTCAGAGATGATAATAAACTATATAAATCTTCGGTCGAATAATCCGATTCTTTAACTAAGCCTGACAAACATATACTCGCCACATCATTATATAATTCAACAAGATTAGAACTTTGATTTTCTGAAGCGGAATAGTAAATATCATTAATCGATTCAAATTCACATCCAGATAAAATCATGGATTTGCAGAAAAACGAAACATCAGAGCTCAAAAACCCAGATTTTGAAATCCCGGATTTCAAAAACCGGGAAACCGTTTCCCAACCTTGGTTTACAGAAATGAAACCTTCACTTATAAGCCCTTCAAATGTTTTGAGGCAATTCAAAACCGATATTTTTTCCCCAATTTCCCTCAAAAGTTTAATCCAAAAATTACTCAGTAAAAAAAGGGTCTCTTTCCAATTCGGATCGTCAAGCGGGTCCCGCGAGAAATTGACAGGCAAACAGAGCGTGAAATATTTCCCTATTACGAACGAAACATCATTCTGAGAGAGAAAATACACATATTTCTCACATTTATCAAAATTCACCTCAATCTCTCTTATGAGATTTTGCAACTCTAAAGCCTCAATATAATTACTCGGTCTCGCTTCATTTCGCCCTTCTAAAGAGGCCAACAAGCCCAAAACATAATGCTTATAAACCCCCTCTTTCAAAACCAATCCTTTCTGAAGGGCGAAATCGTAAATTCCTATAAGAGACCCCGCCAGCTCAGCCAAAACCTCAACCGTTTCCTCACTCACATTTCTACAAACCTCCTGATTAAAACTCTCAAACTCCAAGTCAGCCAAACCCGCGATATTCTTAAAATCGAGGTCCTTTATAAAAGAAACCCTCAAGCACTCTTTTTCCAGTACTTTGTAATACTGATAAACCTCCAAAAGGTGAGAATGAGTCTCTTGGTCCATGCATTTAATGTAGACCGGGTCCATAGAGTGTTTGAGCCGCGCGTGGCAGGCCGAAAGGATGCTGAATATGTACGCGAGCCTCTGTTTGTTTTTTCCGTTTATTTGAGGGTAAACGGATTGAGAAATCATTTGAATTACGGCCATCGCGCTTTTTGCGAATTCGTCCCTGTATTCTTTGATTTCGCTTAATATGTCCTGGTTTTCCCAGCAGTCTGATACTAGTACACATCCAAAGAAATGCAACAAGACCTAAAAGATTTTTTTGTTAAAATCCTCAAAATTTTATTAATATAATAATAATAATAATAATAATAATAATATTTTAAATAAGAGAGTGAAATACCTCGGTTCTTTGTAAGCCGTAAGAATCGGCGAGTTTGACGGCTTGTTTAAGAACGTGTTGTTTCTTCTCGCGTTTGACCGAGTCAACAAAGGAGAAAATCACATTTTTGATATAATTTTTGTCGCCAGACAGAAATCTAGAAGCTTCTATATCTGGAATTATTTGCTGAAGCGCTCTTGTTTGTTCAGTCACTCTTTTTTCCTCTTCCAGTTTCGCTTTCCATTCCTTCCAAAACGTGTTTTGCTTTTCCTCCATTTCATCCATCTCATCTGAAAAAGTAAAAAAAAAAATGAAATGATAAAATAAAATGAAGCCTTAGTTAATAATGTTAAGAATTCAAGCAATAAAGTAATGAAAATTATACATAACATGATAATAAAGCATGATGACAAAATGACAGGGTCTACAGTGCAAATATTACTCTGTTAGCCGTATTCAGTTGTAATATTTGCACTATAGACCCTGATACAGACCCAAAAATTTGAAATTACAAAAAAAACCTAACATGTCATAAAGTGAAGCAATAAAAAACAAAAAAGAGCATGATAATAAAGTATGTTGGCAGCATGACAGGCCTATAGTGCAAATATTACTCCATTAATTATCAATATTCTTTGCATTATAGACCCTATCATGCTTTATTACTCCGTTAATTAGCTATATTCAGTTATAAAATTTGCAATATACACCCTGTCATGCTGCTATCATACTTTATTATACTGCTCTGTAACATTTTTCGTAAAAAAAATAAATAAATTACCTGAATCAAGGGAAGAAAGTTTCTCAAAAACCCCTCGTAATAACAATTCCCTTCTCTCTTTCGGCGAATCACACTCTTTACTCGCATTATTCAAACTGCTAAAAGCCATTCCAACGCTCATCATGCTGTGAATCTCGCAATACTCGTTTCTCCCCTTAATCTCCTCCTCAATTACCGAAACGCCCTTCAAAGGATTCGCCAAATTCAGCAGAAACAAAAGGGCGAGTTTGTCTTTTTCCTCGCTGATAGGCGGGCCCAAGACCGATTTTGCTAAGGAGGAGATTAGTTCGTCTTTTGGGGAAAAACCGTTCGTGGCTAGCCAAGAAATTACGCTGTTTATCGCTCGGGTTTTTAAGGGAAAATAATGCTTTTTTGAGGGTATTTTCGTATTATTATTATTGTTCTCTTCTTTGTTAAATAATTTAATTAGCCAATGCAATTCCTTTTCGGCGAAAGATAATAATTTCTTCCTTTCTTTTTCTTCTTTCGGCACCTCATCACAAACCTCACGAACCATCTCCACCAACTTCTCAACCGGATATTTTCCAAAAACACCCTTCCTTTTAATATTATTATGAACTCGTTCAATATTTTCCTGCATTTCAAAATCCTTCCAAACACTCAACAGCTCCCCGACCGACTCCTCATCACAATGACAGAGCCCAAATCCGAGAAACCGTTTCCTGGATTCCAAATCCAGGTTTTCATTTTCTCCTCTTGCAATACTCACGCACAGATCCCAAGACGGCCCGTGTCCCTTTTTAACTAACCCTAAACACAAATCAGCAGCCAATTGGAGATCTCCATTTGAAGCTGCTTCTCTCGCGATTAGCTCTTCAACCGATGAAATTTCCTCTTCCGATTTTAACCCTAACAGTTTGGAAATGTCGAGTATTTCTTCGAGGTTTAAATAGGCGCCTGATTGGCTGGAAATTAAGGTTTTGATGAGCTCAATTGGGTCCTTGATTTGCTTGAATTGCATTGGGAGAAGAGTTATGCCCAAATTGGGGAGTCTGATTGTTAGGGCGTCGATTAAGTCTGATTCGGCTTGGACGTTGAGATTGTTTGGTAAAAGACTAAGGCACTCTTTCGCTTTCCATATCTACAGTTAGATAAAATAATTAATTAATTAATAATTAGTTAAATAGGTAAAGGGGAAAATTTTCGGAAAACACCAGTAACTTTTAAATTTCTCAAAAAAGAACCCTTAAGTTTAACTTTTATTACAAAAAAAACCAACACAATATTCAAATAAATAATGATTAATAATATGTAAACACATTTTTCAATTTACTTACATATTATTTCAGGCGTTTACACATTCTCGTTCTATCATTTCAAAACGAGTTGGGTTTTTTAAAACAAAAAGAACTAACATTAGTTTTTCCGTAATTTAAAAGTCAGTAGTGTTTATTTAAACGAAAAGTTTCATAAATACAAGAAAACATAGTTTTTTCTTCATAAACTCACCTCACTAGAGAGAGAAGAGGCAGAGAAGAAATGCTCTTTAGCAGCACTAACAACAAGACTCTTCGCTCTTTCACTCTTTATTAATCATTATTATTATAATGATTAATAATATGTACACACATTTTTCAATTTATTCACTATTATTTCAGGTGTTTACACTTTACACATTCTTGTTCTATTATTCCAAATTAATTCTTGTAGTATTTGAAGTCGAAGGGTTTTAGAAAAACGGAAAGTTTAATAATCTAAAAGACAAGGAGTTCTCCACAAATACAAGAAAATACAGGGCCTCTTTAAAAATTTCCCCAAAACTAAAAAAACAGTTAAACTTAAACAACTAACCTCACTGGAAGAGAGAGAAGAAGCCGAAAAGAAATACTCTTTCGCCGCACTAACAACAAGACTCTCCGCTTTCTCACTCGGCAAATTTACGTTACTAGTCCCTCGTAAATAATTCCTGGCCAATGAAAACTTCCCGGCCTTCAACAATCCTCTTATGAACTCAGTCAGTAAATATTCTGAGTCAAGGACGGGAAAGGCTTTTTCCTGCAGAGTCAGGAGATCGCGCCATGTGGCGGCCCAGTCGCCGTCGGATCTGCCAGGCTGGCGCCGGCTGAATTTGGAGAGGATCAGGCGGATTAGTTGCTGGATGGTTTTTTGGTCGGATTGGGTGGAGGTTAGGAAGCCCATTGGCTTTGGAACCTGATTGGTTGAGAATTAGTTGGTTAGCATTAAGGGTAATTTGCAAAAAAGACCCTGCGTTGTTAGGAATTTGAAAAAATCCCCTCTATTTTCAAGAAATTCAAGATTTAGGGTTTACGGTTAGTCATCATTTAACATAGTTAATTTTGAATTTCTTGAAAAGAGAGGGTTTTTTTGGATATTTAGTGATGATGTAGGGGCTTTTTTGAAAATTTCGCTAATATTAACAATTATTTTGTTGAGTGTTTTATATCATGAAAAGGAAATTTACAAAAATGCCCTGTATTGTGACTAAATTGCGAATAGAGCCCTTCATCATTCAAAATTTGCAAAACAAGCAACCCATTCTATTCTACATGACATCTTCAGAATGGAGGTTTTTTTTGCAATTTATACATAATGCATTTTTTTTTAAATTAATCATTATGAAACTTTACTAAATTAAATACCTGATAATAGGCCAAAAGTCTTCCCACTTCAACATGGCCTTGCGAAACCCTAACTCTCTTCTCCAACTTATCCAACAAATCAGCCGAAACCGAGCTCTCGCCAGAAACTCTCTCTCTAGAAATTAAATTGAGCAAATTTGACAAAATATTTCCCATTATGCTCCATTTATCAGTAGCACTACATAAATAAACACACTCGATTCCAGTTTGCACAATCTCCAAAACGCCCCTGAAAAGTCCCTCAATCGCGTTCCGGTCCCCACACGCATTTGCAAAAACGCCCAAACAAATTGATAAATTATTCTCTCTCGCTTGCTCTTTTACCCACTTGACCAAATATGTTTCTGTTTCAGTTTCTCTCTCATCTTTTTCGCTGTATTTCAGCATGTAAGGAACCGCTTTCTCTCTCAATTTCTGCGCGATATTTTCCTCTTTTGCCCCTTTTAATAACAATTTAAATTTTTCATATTTTCCTAATGATTCCCATGTAGCTAAATCCATTGTAAAATCACTCGTTTCATTAAAATATATCAAGTGGTATAAATACTTGGTTTCATCAAGGAACTGGATAATTCCATTTACGCCCTTTTGAGAAGCAAGTTCCATTAATGAAATGGAGTTCTCCAATTGGCCGCTTAAACTATCCATTTCTCTCGATCTGTTTATGTACCAATTTGTTATTTCATCAACAGAAGGCCAAACAAATCCGTCAGAAATTTTTATGATTATTTCCGTTTTTATCTTTTCTGTATTTTCTGACTGATTAATCGATTCTTGGATGTAATATACCGTTTTATCACATTCGGTCCAATCAGGCTCTCTTAAAAGAGCGGAATTTGGAGGATTTGTAGAGGGCAAAAGCTGAGAGTAAGAATGAACTGGTACCGTTTCTGGTACGAAAGATAGAATATTCAAAATATTTGATGAAATAGTATATGGATGGCGTTTAAATAATAAATTTAACGCTCCAATTTTGCCATTTTCAGCGAGAGAAATCGCGGTTTTGACTAGAGGAAACGAAACAAACTTGCTATATTCTTCTTCCGAAAATCTAAAATAAAAAAAATAATAAAATAAGGCTAAAATAATAAAAAAACATATTTCTTTGAAGTAAAATGAAAAATATAATGTAATATATTTGACTTACCGCCCCATGTTTATGCCCAAAAAAGTCTCAAGTCTATCTTTACACTGCAATAGTTTTAGTCTGAAAATTCTCATATTCCAAGCTAATAAACTCTCATCATTAAATTTATATTTATCAGTAATATTAAATCCGAAAGAAATCAGAGCTCTTAACGCTGACTCAGTGGGGCCCACGCAGTTCACACACTCTGACAGAATAAATATCTTATCATTTATTTTTGATAAAATTGAATTTATTTCGTAATTGCCCTTGTTTGAATCCGACCATTGAGCTTGGAACACCTCATCTCTATCAAGACCGTATTTGGCTGCAAAATCGAGGGCCTTTTCGTAATTTTTCTCTTTTATTAAAACTTGGTACATTTCTGAGATGCTAACTCCGTTTAGTGATATTAAGGTCCAAATATTATTGTTATTATTTTCCCCTTGTTTTTGGGACTCCAAAATGAATACAGAACCAGGCTGATTCTTTATTCCTTCTAAAGTTGGGCTAGAAATAATCGTATCATTTTGCGATACTATTTTACTACTCGTGAGATCATACAAAATTACATTTTTGCCCTTGTTAGCCAGTGTAAGAATATCGTCACTCCACCAAGTGAAGTCCGTTACATCATTCAACAATTGTTCTCTCTCTAAAGATGAATGAAGAGAGAGAGAATTCAAATTTTTCTTAAATTTGAAGATTTTTAGAGAACCAAGCGATTCTAAAACGGCTATGTATTTGCCTTGTGGAGAGATTTGAACCTTTGGATATGAATCAAGGGTATTTTGGTCTTTTTGAGGCAAAAATGAAAATGAGGCTTTAAAGTCTGATCCATGAACCAAAAACTTGAGCTCTGAGCTTTTATTTACTTCTAATACATACAATGAGTAGTTTCCTGAAAAAAATGTGCAAAGAAAAGGGCAAATTTTGGAATATAATTTTGAATTTTTTGAATAAAAATAATATAATTAATAATAATAAAAAAGTGGGTTTCTTTGATTTACCTGAATTGGGATATGAGCTTCCAATTAAGGCAAGTAAAGAAAGATTTGGGTTAAAATCCAAGCAAGCCACATGAAGAGGGATTTGACCGGCCTTAATTAGGGCCGAATTATTATTTAAATCATAAACTGAGTTAATAGAAATACTTCCATTTTCCTCTTTTGTTATGCCAAATTGGTGGGTCGTTCCGTCACTTGTGAAAATTGTAATTTTACCCCTACAATTAATCAAAATTTGAAAATTACGATTTTGCCCCTTGAAGAATTGAAAATTTTAATGAGATAAACTTACAAAGAAAGATTGGAAATTGAATCTTCAATTACAAAAATGCCACTGACAGGCAGTGATATTTTGAGCAGCTTGCTATTTTTCTTTAATATTTGCTCCCCATTTGAATTTATTAAATAAAGATTATTTGAGCTGTCAATAATTACAAGAATGCCCTCAGCTTCCAGCCAATCTCCATTTGTGAAAACCACATTTCTCTCATTATCTAATCACAAAGAATAATTAATACATATATTAATTGCTGATAATAAATTAAGTTAAACTCGCTAGAAATATCAATCAAATAGAATAAAAAGTGAAATGAAAATTACTAGTATATACACCAAAAGGCTCGGTGTAATTATTCTCTTTTGTCAAAATAAATATCGAATTGTTTGAAGTTACTGCCACAAACTTTCCATTCGGGGAAACAATTAGAGAAATTTCCCTAAATCTTGCTACATTATTTCCTCTGTAATAATCACTCCATTTCTCCTTAATCTTAGTCACACCTAAATGAAGTGAATTATCACCAAATTATTATTGTAAATGAATTAAATGAAAACAAATTGAGTATTGAAATTGTGATAAGAGATCAAATCAAAGTACCTTGAAACGAGAGATAGGACAAAAAACCGCTTCCAGCTGAACCTTCACTCATCTGAATAGTAAACACAGCAGAATATAAAAAACTTAATATCCCCACAACAAAATCAACAATTTCATCAACAAAAATCCAAACTCTCATCACAAAACTCAAATTCGAACCCAATTTCAAAATGCAGATCACCAAATTAACCAAATTCCATCTCTATTCCACAAAAACAACACAAAAAAATCTGAGATGAAAGAACAGAAAAGAGATTACCTGGTCTGGAGAAGAATCAACGGTGAGAGATCGTGACGCATGCCGCCGGATCTCGTACAGAACCTCCTTTTGCCTCCTCTCTTCTTCCATTTCCATCAATAAAACCCTCACTGATCCAGTACAATCAAAGATCGATCAATCTGAGTCGGGAAAGAAGAAGAAGAAGAAGAAGAAATGTTCACTAAACTGGGCCGAAGTAATGAAGAGAGAAAGAAAGAAACGCGCCAACTAATATTGGGCCTTCATTTCAAGGCCCATTACACTGAACATATCCGAGATTTCAATTCTCGTTTATTATAAAAACCGGGAAATGAATTCCCTCGTTTTACAGCATATACTCTTCCTCTTCTTCTTATTATGCCATGGATACTCAAAAGAGGAAGCTCTGCTGTATCTCTCACACCTTCGCCCGCTCCGCCGAAGAAAACCCGCACCGCACCGCCGTCATCCATTCTTCTTCTTCTTCTTCTTCTTCTTCTTCTTCTTCAGTCCCTCTTCGCTTCACATACGAACGATTACTCTCAGCCGTCAACTCTCTCAGCAATCGCATCAGCTTAATCTTACAACAATGCAATGATCAATTGATTTATCACACTTAATAACATTTTTTCAGTGATAAAATGCTGAATTGAGCTAATTTGAATTTGTAGGTGATGATACAGAGAAGAATACAAGGCCTCGTATTGTTGGAATTTACCTTTCTCCTTCAGTTGAATACGTAGTTTCAGTACTTTCAATTCTCAGATGTAATGAGGCGTTCTTACCGTTGGATCCGTTATGGCCTGAAGAGAGAATTCTTTACGCTATTTCTTCATCAAATGTTTCTCTCGTTATTACAAATGAGTTCTGTTCTGACGGTTGGATTGCTGAATTTGTGTCAAGACGAGTTCTTTGTGTTGATTTGAAGGAGCTTTTGAAAGAGAAGATTGATCAGAATTGTGATAAAGCTTGGCCTTGTGAGGTTATGAGAGAATATTGTTATGTGATTTATACATCTGGTTCAACTGGTAAACCTAAAGGTGTTTGTGGTACTGAATCAGGTACGGTATAAAATTATAAATATAAATATTTTATTACAAAAAGTATAATTTAAATGATATCTCTAACAATTTATATATATATATATATATATATATATATATATATATATTTTTTTTTTTTTTTTGGTATTTTAGGTCTGTTGAATCGATTTGAATGGATGCAAGAGAAATTCCCATTTTGTAAAGAGGATTTTGTACTGTTCAAAACATCAGTAAGCTTTGTTGATCATTTACAAGAGTTTCTCTCTCCTCTTCTGATTGGTTCGACTCTTGTTATTCCTCCTTTTAATGAACTGAAGGCTAATCCATCACTTTTGGTCAATTTTATTAAAGTATGAATAATTTATTAATTTACCTGTCCAAATCATATAAAAAATCCTAAAAAATGTTTAAAGTTATGAACTTTATCTTATTGATGATATAAATTTTTTTTAATATTTGTAGGAGTTTAATATTTCGAGACTAACTGCTGTTCCGTCACTTATGAAGGCTATTTTACCGTCTTTCGAAAATTTATTTCCACATAAAAATAACATTTTTAGCCCTCTAAAAATATTAATTCTTAGTGGTGAGATTTTTTCTATACAATTATGGAAAGAACTCAATCGAATTTTGCCAAAAACAACCATATTAAATTTATATGGAAGCACTGAGGTAAGTTTCATCAGTTTTTTTTAAATTATCTTAAAAAAATATAAAAAATTCAAAAAACAACAAATAATAAATAACTAAATTTATTTTATTTTCAGGTGTCAGGGGATTGTACTTACTTTAATTGCGAAAATTTATTAAATATTTCAGAACTTGAAAACTTAACTAGCGTACCAATTGGATTACCAATCTCTAATTGTGAAATAATTCTGTCAAATGAGGGTGAAATTCAAGTTAGTGGTACCTGTTTATTCGCTCAATATTTAAATGAACCTCTAAATAATAATAATAATATTTTCAAAACTGGTGATTTTGCGAGACAGTTGAAAACGGGAGATCTCCAGTTCATTGGTAGAAAAGACCGTTTAATAAAAATAAATGGTCAAAGAATTTCTTTACAAGAGATAGAAAATACATTAATGGATCATCCTCATATAAATAATGCGGCTGTAAATATAATTATTAAGAATGGAGAAATATCTCATATTAACGCTTATTTCGTGGCGAAAAATGGAGAGGGTTTAGAGAGAGAAAGTGATTTAGAGACTTATTTGAGGAGAGAGATGGTGAAGAAACTCATACCAGTTATGGTACCGAGATATTATTTTGAATTAAATGAATTACCAGTTACCTTTTCTGGAAAAATAGATTATGAAAAATTATCATGTTTAGAGTACAAAGAAAATAATCATAATATTCTTAAAGATGTTATTATTCATGATTCACGATTGGATATTATTAAAAAGGTATTTTATTCTAAAATTCATATTTGCACTTTATTGTACTTTATTTTTATTTTTTCTGGTGGTAATATTTTTAATTTTTTTATGAAATAGGCATTTAAAGAAACATTATTAATCAGTGAAATATCTGAAAATGATGACTTTTTCATTTTGGGCGGTAATTCTCTTTTAGCAGCACAAATCGCGTATAAATTGAGTATTGATATGAGACTCATTTATATTCATCCTACCCCTTATAAGCTTCTAGAAGCATTATTACACAACAATATTAATCTCCAAATTTCCTCAACAAATAGTAACAATTCCCAAATCCGTAAAAAACCCAAATTAATTCACCAAAAATCACTTCAAAATTCAAACGATAAATTTGCAATAAATATTTTGGGCGAGCGAAATTGGGCCGTCAGTAGGTCCAATCAGTATTTGCACGGATCCCGATGCGAGAAGGATTTTTGTGAAATTAGGGTTTTGGGAAATGAGAAACCGGATTTGAAAGAAGAATGGAAAGTGAATCTTGGATCTTGTGTTGATGCTTCTCCTTTAATTGTTTGTTTAAATGGAAAATTGAGTTTATTTATTGGATCACATTCTCATAATTTTCTTCACATTGATGCTCTCAAGTGAGTTAATTTAATTAATCTTTTTCTTAATCCTTTTTAATAAAGTTGATGTTTAATGAATTAATTGTTTTTTTTTTTGTTTGGTGGTAAAAGTGGTAGTGTAAGGTGGGAAGTGAAATTGGAAGGGCGAGTTGAGTGTACAGCTGCAATTACTAGTGATTTTTCTCAAGTAAATTCAAACTTTTAAATATTTTTTATTTTTTTGTATTTATTTTTTAGTATGTAATTTTTTTTTGTTATAGGTTGTGGTGGGTTGCTATAAAGGGAATATTTATTTTATCGATTTTAACACTGGAAATATTTCTTGGAAAGTCGAGACTGAAGGAGAGATTAAAATGCAACCATTTTTAGATGAAAAAAGAAATTTAATATGGTAATTTTAATATATGTTTTTTTAATCCTTTTTGAAGATAATTTTGTTTTGATTTAATATTGACAAAATAAAATATAATACGTACAGGTGTGGCTCATACGACCATTTTTTATACGCATTAAATTACAAAGAAAATACATGTTTTTATAAAATATCATGTGGGGGAAGTATTTATAGTTCACCTTGTATTGATGAAATAAATGAAATATTATATTTCGTGTCAACAAGTGGTTTACTGACTGCTTTAAATTTAGAGGTACTTAATATATATTTCCATTTAAATTATAAATAAAAATATTTGATATTTTATTAATTTAATTTACGTTATTAGGAGTCTCCATTTGAAATTAAATGGAAGTATGAATTAGGAGCACCAGCTTTTGGATCTCTAGCACTTGATACTCAAACTGGAAATGGTTTTTTTTTTTTTTATTGTTTTATTCTCTCAAGAAAAATTTAATTAGTATTCACTATTCAATATATTTTTTTTAGTTATATGTTGCTTGGTAAATGGAGATGTGATTGTGTTGAATTCAAAACAAGATCTTATTTGGAAGGTATTTCCATTTTATTCATGCTTAGTCATTGCATTTCTAATAATATATTATTACATTTTTATTTTTTGGGTAATTATAAAATATAATGAAATATTAGGTAAATGTTGGAGGCCCAATATTTGCTGGAGCTTGTTTATCTTATATTATTCCCTATCAGGTACCTTTTTTTAGCTAAATAATTTCAAATTTCAAACTTTCAAATAATTATTCACCAAATTTTATCTTAATTATATTATTCAAATTTCAATCATAAACTTTTTATATTAAAATTTACAATGATTTCTTGTAGGTATTAGTGTGTTCCAGAAATGGTAGTGTATACTCTTTCGATACGGTAATTTTGTTATAAATATTATTTATCTTTTTGTGTCAAATAAACCCTAAATTATTTAAATTTGACAAATTATTAATAAATTATAGAGAGATGGAACCCTAATTTGGGAATATGAAATTGGAGACCCAATCACAGCCTCTGCGTTTGTTGATCAAAATTCAATTTTAAACTCACATGAAAGGTAAAAATTAAAAATAAATATTTTTTATTTTTTTTATCTTTTTTATTTACAATTTGATACAATTCACATTTCAAAATTTTATTTGTTAGGTTGGTTTGCATATGCACTAGTTCTGGTCAGGTTCACATACTTCAAATCAAATCTGATTATGTTAATAATCAAATTACGGATGAAAATAAAAAGAAAAAAGAAAAAGAAAATGAAATGGTGAGAGAATTTTGCCAGACAAATTTAGATGAAGATGTATTTTCTTCACCTGTAATGATTTGCGGTCGTATTTTTGTTGGTTGTAGAGATGATTTTGTACATTGTTTGGATCTTGAACTGTAATTTAATCTCCATTTTTGTACATTTTTATTTTCACAAATCATGTCATTCAAAAAAAAATGTACATTTTTCATCGAAAGAATTGAACAATTTACCACAAATCATATCATTCAAAAGAAAAAAAAAACAATTGATGTACTATTTAGAGATTTCACAAAATCTTCTGTTACTAAGCAATAACAAAACAACCCCTCAAAATTTTAATAAATACTTTTTTGGCTAAGCCTAAAAAAAAGTAAACTAAATTGTTTTAGCGACAATTTCACTCAACATCTTCCCCTTGTTTTCCATCTCCCCTTTATTCCTGGGTTCATATTTTTTTGATGAAATATTCCTCGGTTCATATTTTTTTGATGAAATATTCCTCGGTTCATATTTTTCTGATGAAATATTCCTCGGTTCATATTTTTCTGATGAAATATTCCTCGGTTCATATTTTTTTGATGAAGTATTCCATGGTTTATATTTTTTTGATGAAATATTCCTCGATTCAGTTTCAAGTGTTACAAATATTTTATTATCAATCAAAAGCCCTTTATTCACCATTTCAATTACTAAATCTTCAACTTTAGTCGTCTTGCCTTTTTTATATAATACCGATATAATTAAATTATACATCGCAATGCTCGGTTCTAATCCATGTGAAACTATTTTATAAAACATTTCTTCAACCTTATCCAAATCCCCTTTTGTGTTAAACCCTATCATGAGCGTACTATACATAATTATATCAGGTTTAAAACCCTTTAAAATAATTTTATTTAACAATTCTTCTGCCTCATTAACTCTTCCTTTCTTGCAAAGCGCATCAATAAATGCATTATAAGTGAAATTATCAGGCTTAAATCCCTTTAAAATAATTTTATTCAGCAATATTTCCGCCTCGTTAATTTTTCCCTCTTTACAAAGACCATCAAGAAGTGAATTATACGTAAATGTATCAGGCTCAATTCCACGCGAAATCATTTCATGAATTAATTTTTCCGCCTTTTTTATCTTCCCTTCTTTGCAAAATGCATCGATAAGCGTGCTGTAAGTCACAACATCAGACTTAATAATTCCTTCAGAAATCATTTCACGCAATATTTGTTCCGCCTTTTTAATTTCCCCCTTTTTGCAAAGCCCGTCTAGAAATATATTATACGTCGCGATATCTCGCGAAATTTTTTCGACTTCCATTTCTTGAATTAAATTTTCCGCTTTTTCCAAATCTCCAATTTTGCAAAATCCGTCCAAAAGAGTATTGTAAGTCACAACATCTCGCTTTATTCCTTCACAAATCATTTCTTCCACCAATTCTTCCGCCTTTTCAATTTCTCTTTGTTTACAAAATCCGTTCAAAAGCGTGTTGTAAGTTACAACATTAGGCAAGATCCCGTTAGAAATCATTTGGCGCAACAATTTTTCGGCCTTGTTTATCTTCCCTTTTTTGCATAATCCATCCAATAAAGTGCTAAATGTAACGCAATTCGGCTTAATTCCTTCAGAAATCATTTCATGCACCAACTTTTCCGCTTTTTCCATCTCCCCTTTTTTGCAAAATCCAGCCAACAATGCACTATGCATTATAACATTAGGTTTAATTCCTTTAGAAACCATATTGTGCATCAAAATCCGTGCTTCTACAATTTCCCCTTCCTTGCATAAACCATTTACAATCGTGTTGTAAGTCACAACATCTGGTTCAATATTCAAATTTTCCATTTCATGAAATAAAGACTTAGCCTTTTTTAACAATCCTTTTTTGCACAGTCCATTTATAAATGTGTTGCATGTAACTGTGTTGGGTTTCGGTCCTTTTGAGAGCATTTTGTCGAACAGTTCTTGTGCGTTTTTTATTGCCTCTGTTTTGCACAACTCATGCATAAGTGTGTTGAAATAAAACACATTTGGGTAGAATCCCATGTTAGGCATTTTGTCGAACAGTAAAGCCACAGCCTCTGAAAATCTCTTTTCTTCACAAAAACTCCGCAAAAATAGCTTTAATGTAACAGTATCAACCCCAAATCCGTCTTTAATTAACCTTGCAGAATAAGCAAAAGCAAGATCAAGACGGTCAATTTGGCAACATGAATCTACTACAATTTTATAAGTATCCCTATTCGGATAGAACCCACCATCTTTATTGATGTGATTAAACAGAGAAATCACCGTGAAATACCGGTTTTTATAGTGACGCATTTGGAAAATGGTTTGAAGCAGGTAGTTGATATCTCCATCTTTCTTGGAGTGAAACAACTGGTCGAACCAGTGTTGTGCTTCCTCTGTTAAGAAATCCTCTGTTCTTAAACGTGTAGTTGATGAATGAGATTTGGTAGAATGGGTTACGAAAAGGACTGAATTTGAGAGGCGATGGTTGGTTTCGTGAGTAGAGTAAGCAAAGAAGGGCGAGAGCTGTGAAGGTGAGAAGGAGGTAGTGGGAGGCGAAGGAATCGCCATTGTTGTTATTTCAAAGCTACGGAGCTTTAATATCTCAAAAGGATAGACGGGTGAGTGGAACTGCAAAAACCGAGATTTCAAATTCGGATTTTGTATCAAACCGGGATTTGAAATACTGATTTTTTGTAGAATCAGAGTTTGATTTAATGCCTAATATTTTACTCTTTTATCTTCGATCATTTCCAAGAAAGGGGTCTCATATCAGTAATTGAAACTGCTAAATAATATACTTTCTTTTATTGACTATACAAACCAAATTAAAAAGGAAGAAATAAAAATAAAAACATCGTCGAATTAAATAGTAACCAAGTACCATCATAATTCCGAACAATTAGTTAGTAAAACATCATCAAAATAAGTAGTAACCAAGTAGCATCATAATTCCGAACAATTAGTTAGTGCTCATCAATCCCATAACACTATTAATCAACTCAAAATAACACAAAAAGACTAACTTCTCTTCACATAGCCAAAAACCTAGAAACCAAATCCTGGAAACCAATTCCCAATTAACTCAACGAACTCATAATCTTCTCTCTTTCCCACGCAATACAAAGCAATTGAGGCGGAAGCGAAGCCGGGTCGAGTTCCCAACACTCAAAGCCCTCCAAACCCGTTATCAAATCCTCGCCTGTTAACTTTCTAGAAGGAATTTGGTGAGAGAAAACCCTAATTTCCTCTTCTCTCTCTACGAATCTCACCGCCTCGCTCCCCAAAACCGGCTTTCTAAACACCGTTTTGTAACCCTCGACTTTTTCGAGGCGAACGAAACTCAACCCTAATTTCTCGTCGAAACTCGTCAGAACCAAAACTATCTCATATTCTCTTGTTGATTCGGTATTGATATTGCTTTTGTATAAAGCCCAAATGGACCCTTTTTTAGGGTAAATTCTATACAATTCTCTCGCCGCTTGTTCAAACCGAATCGAGTGAGAGAAAAGATTCACCGAGTCCAAATCGACCGATTTTCCCGATTTAAATTTACCGCAAGAAAAATGAGACCTTGATTTATCTTCATGAAAATGGAGATCCAACCAGCATAATTTGATCTTAAATGATTTTTTTGAATTTAAAACATTTTGAATTAGACCGTAATGACGTGGCATTCCATCATCGTCATCATAAACAGCCCAAATTTGTCCTTTTTTGAAACTTTTTTCGTTTCGGTCCGAATCGAAATTGTAAAAATCCGAATCTTCAACCGTCATTAAACCTAAGTTAGATTTTTTACGTCTCATTAAAACCATCTCCTTTTCAGTTTCTTCTCTTTGTTCATCAAACTCTTGTTTTGTCTTTTTGTTACTATCTTCTTTTTCTTTTGATCTTTTAATTTTCTTTGTGAGCTCGAGCTGGATTTCAGCTAGGGTTTTCTCTGGTTTCCTTTTGGGTTTAGGGTTTAGGGTTGAAGCACCAGATTCAGACTGCTTCCTCTTTTTATCGCACTTTTGCATAGGTGGGAAATCTGAAGCTTTGGCCTGTGAAACAGATGATGTTGGCTTGTTAACCTGTTACACACCAAATATGAAACATTACATACTTTTATAAGAAAAAAATCAATAGAAATCAATCAAATCACGCATTAACATGGCAAAATCTAATGAAAATTAACCCTAATTTTCACCTCAACGGAGATTTCTTCACCATCTTCTTCTTCTTCTTCCTGATCAGCTTCATCCGGTCCAGGCACCTCAGTCGCAAGAAAGCTCCTTCTACATCTAGGGCAAACCAATCTATACCCAACATACCTCCGATCAAACTCATGCAGCAGCCTACACGCTCCACACGCCGTCCAAAACGTACTAATCCCCCCCTCCTCCCCTCCCTTCTTCTTCCCATCCGTGAGGAGTTGAAACGCGGCGGAGACCCTCTTGAACGCCTCCTCCGCCGCCGCGCCGGAGTGCTTGTCGGGGTGCAGAGACAGCGCGAGGGTTTTGTACCGCCGGCGGACGGCGGAGACGGAGGAGGTTGACGGAAGAGCGAGGGTTTTGTACGGGTCGGAGGAGTCGCATGAGAGGATTCTTGCGATTGCTGCTTTGTTCGCCATTGTTGAGCTAGAAAAGAGTTGGTGTGAGCAGAACTGGAATTTATGCAACCCATTTCAAATGGCGGAAATAGAATCCCGGTTTTTTTAAACAAACAATAATGCTGGACAACATAACGGAAAAGCCTGACGGGACAGAGTTTATTGTGCAAATATTATAGTTAATAAATGATGAATGTATTTATTAACTGTAATATTTGTATAACAAACTCTGTCAGGATACCGTGGATTTTCCGTTATGTTATTTGATATTATTGCGAAACAAAATACTGACTCGAGATAATCTCACAATTAGTATTGTAAATTGGTGTCAAGAAATTGAATATGGTACGAAAGAATAATGAAAATGGAGAGGAAGAAGAGACAAAACAGGAGATGAGACAGTAATTAAGAAAGGCAGTTATTGTGTTATGAGGACATTGTCAATTGGGAGAATTTTCTCCGATTAACACTTCTTGTTAGGCCGAGTTTCATAGTTAATCTATTTCATTCCAACCCAATTATTTTTATTTTATTTTACATTGGATAGAAGTTTATGTAAACATACCAAAAATGAACGAAATATTTTACATTTAGACGAGAGAATTATGTTACAACGCTCTCTAAATTTCTTAAAAAAATAGAATACCCAATTTTTATAAATCGGAATTGGAATCTTGGGTTATAAATAATCAACTCAATATCCATCGGGTTGTAATAAAACCCGTAACTTATACAATTTTCTCTCCAGTGATGTTAAACACTGTTATACTTTTATGACATTTCAGATCGTTCGATTTTAATTTAACAGTCGTAAATAGTAATGAAGATATGATTGTTCTTAAAAAACGGAGAGGATTTCGAAGGAAATAAATTTCCCGTTTCATGGTCGAGTTCTTTTCTTTACTTTCTTCCAGTCAAGTAGTAGAAACTAGAAATAGAATCCCAGTTTTCCCTTTCCTTTCCTTTCCTTTCCTTTCACCATCACTTTCCTTTCTTCTTCAATCGATCTGCAGTCGTAGTCAGGTTTGTTTCTTTTCTTCTTTCAGACGTGCTTTTATCTGCTTCTCTATCGCCAGATCTACTTTTGTTTTGCTGAGTTTTTATCAATTACAGTCGAAAATGGAGTGGTATGGGATTCATTATTGAGTAGTGAGAGGTGGAGCAGTTTGAATTTTTGAAATTTCGATGGGAAGCAGTGAAGCTGAAACTTCCTCCAAATCGCCGAAGAAATCCACTGCTCAGGTCAGTTTTCTTCTTCCTCAATTGAAATATCGAAGCTCATTTTACTTGCGCAAAGTTCTTAATTGCAAAATTAGGTTTCTGATTTCAGAATTTTCATTTCAGGAGCAACCAGCTGTTACTAGTTCAGTTCCTGCTCCGGCTCCAGCCACACCATCTTACCCTGATTGGTCTAATTTTCAGGCAAATTACTTTTTTTCCTTCATTTTTTTTCTTTTTTTGATTGTATTTCCTTCATTTTTTTTGGTAAAAGACTTCAACTTTTCATCTTCATATCGATTAAAATAAAAAATAAAATGTATTTTAACCAAATTTAAGATGAATTTTGTTTCTTTGTAGGCTTATTCGCCTGTACCGCCACATGGATATTTCCCCTCATCAAGTCCTCAAACTCATCCTTATATGTGGGGAGCTCAGGTCCTCTTTTTTATTTATTTATTTATTTTTTACCTTTTTATTTATTTACTTTCAGTTAAAATAATTTTCTTTTTTGTTATTTATTTTTGTAGCCAATGATGCCGCCATATGTAATGTATCCGCCAGGGGGGATTTACGCCCATCCTTCCATGCCACCTGTACTTAATATTTATTATTTTCATCATATTATTAATATAATATACAAAATACAATAAGTTTAGACTAGTTTATTTATTTATTATTTATTTCAACAGGGTTCACATCCATTTAGTCCTTACGCAATGCCTTCTCCAAACGGCGCTACTGACGCTCCTGTAAGATAATCTTTTTTGTCAACAAATATACCATTTTTGATTCATCATATTTATTTATTTGTTTATTTTTATTTTTATTTTTTTGTATAGAAAGAAATAGAGGGAAAATCAAGTGAAGGAAAAGAAAAGAGTCCAATTAAAAGATCGAAAGATAGTTTAGGAAGCTTAAACATGATTAGTGCTAAACTTTCTGGCACTAATGGCGCTCTTTCTCAAAGGTTTATTTTATACTGTTTATAATCTTATTTATTTATTATTTAATATTATTATCATTATTTTTTAATTATTTTTTTCCATTTTGTAGTGGGGAAAGTGGAAGTGACAGTTCGACCGAAGGAAGTGACGCTAACTCTCAAAATGTAAATTATTACTTATTTAAAATAGATATAAAATAATATTTTTATATTTCATTTGTTTAAATAAAATAAAAATATGTGCTCTATAATAATATATTTCTCATTACAGGACTCACAGCCAGAACAATTCGGAGGTAAACTTAACTGGACACAATTTCTCAACTTTGTTGATCTATCTACAACATTAAAAAAATCAAAACATATACATATTCTTTTCTAAAATACATTTTTGTTATTTTAAACAGACGGTTCACAGAACGGGAAACGACCAATGGGCTCAGGACAGGTGGCGGCTGGTCCCACCACAAATTTAAACATAGGAATGGATTACTGGACATCTCCAGTTCCAGCTAATAATAATAACACTGGAAAAGCTGCTGCTAATAACTCGGTGGTTCCTTCTGAACATTGGATTCAGGTATAATTATTTATTTATTAATTGTTTTATTTAGCTGATAATATTGTTGATTATTTGGTTGGTAAAATTTAAGTGATATGTTTATTTTATTTTATTTGTAGAATGAAAGAGAATTAAAAAAGCTGAAAAGAAAGCAATCTAACAGGGAATCTGCACGTAGATCTAGATTACGCAAGCAGGTAATTAAAAATTAAAATAAATATATTTTTTAAAATGTTTCTTGTTTTCAAAAAATTATTATAATATTTTATTTTATTTTAATTATTTCAGGCTGAGTGTGAAGAGTTAGCTATAAGAGCTGAGGCTCTAAAGCAGGAAAATTCAGCATTAAGAGCAGAAGTAGAAAGAATAAGAAAAGAATATGAAGAATTAGTATCTTATAATGATTCTCTCAAAGTATTAATTATTAATTAAACTTTTAATTGATATTAAGTTTAATATATATATATATATATATATATATATATATATATATATATATTTATTTATTTGTGTTTGTGTGTGTGAGTGAGTATTTTTTTCTGAATTTTGCAGAAGAAAATTGGGGAAGCTGGACCTGACAAAAAGGATGAAAATAATGATAATGAGAAAAACCCTAACTAGACGACCTGCTTTACTTTGTTGTATGATTATTATATTACTATTATTAATATAATAATATTATAACTGGATATAATTTTATTGCGATTCCTGTTTAGAGGGAAAAAAAAGGTTTTCTTGGCTTATATTTTAACAGCTGAGAAAATGAAAGGCGGGAATTGTCGGCACTGAGAAATTATATTTTAATTTTAATTTTAATTTTTAGATATGTATTAAATTAATGGATTTGCACTTATTAACAGTTCTTGTATTTTTTATTTTTGACAAGTTTATATACTTAAGAGAGAAATTATGGTTTGTTCATTTTTCGTGCTGTATTGGTAGTTTTTTTTTATAATAGATGATTTGTTTATGTTTTGTATTGAACTGACCTGAATGTTTTTCAAGTTCTCTCTCTCTCTAGAAAATGGAAGAAAAGGAAGAGAGAGATTGAAGAAGAAAAATCCATTATTCCCATAAGGTAAGATTTTCGTTTTCGCCCTTTTTATTCCATTTAATTAATTCTCAGTTATACTGTTGTCGTTTTAAAATAGCCTTTATTAATAAGAACACAGAGAACAATTTAATTATAAAGTATTTCAAAACACAAGTTTAAGAAAACAATTTTATCATATTATAACACTAAACAGAAATTTCCTTTTCCTCCCTAAAAAAAACTCAAACCAAATCTCATCCCTAACTTCTCACATAATTATTCCAAAAACCAAACCAAAAGAAACCACCACTAGCCAAACCAAAACCCTAAACCCTAATTCTGACGCCTCTGACTTGTGGGCCCCACCGTAATTCTCCATTTCCGGACTCAAAGCCGGCGAAATCTCACTCAAAGGAGCCAAAGAAGGCATCTGAGCTGGCGGCTCAATCACCACCCTTGGACCCCGATCCGGCGAAATCGACGGTGGAGATTCAATCTGACATCCAACTGGAGATCTCCTGTGCTGCTGCACTACTTCCCTTCTTAAAACAGCACTTATTCCGTGACACTTAAACAAACTCTCTTTCTCACACAAATCAGGCGTCACCAGCTCAGCATTGTTAATAAAAAATTTACTGTACTTTTTTGCTGTTTTGAGCATGTAATAAGGCTCGTGTGAGGGCAAAATCGTCCCATTTGGGAGATTTTTTAGGTCGTTGAAGTTTAACGGTGAGGGAATCGAGTGTTGGAAAATGAAATTTAGAATGTTTTTTTCGGAAATCGAGGCGGTAGAAAGCATGCGATCGTTCGGCATTAGGAGAGTTATGTTTGGGGGTATTTTGGTACTTACCATTTTTATTAACATAACAAAGGTGAAATAACGGGATTTTTGCATGTCTTGCATTGCCATTGTAATGTTTTCTCTTTCGTTATTATGTGGGTGAGCATTGATTGATGAGGATAGAATGGTAATTAAGAGGGGAATTGATAGGATTTTGGAGAGGTAATAATAATTTGCCATTTTGGGGTAGTTTTTTGTCGTTTGGTTATTTTTTGTTTGGATGAATGGAGAGGGTTTTATTGAAGGTTTAGTTTTACATGCTTTGGTGCTTCTTCAACTACTAGGTTCATGTTTTATGTATGGTTTTTGCATATCCTTTTTGGTAGTTAATAAACCAGTTGATAGTTGGTTGAACGATTTATACCTGGTGGATTTTTGGGGAACAATTGTGTGAATAAATGCACCACATAAATGGTTTACTATAATAATCGACACACAAATATGGTTTTGTATTTTGTTTTATTTTATTTCTTGCAATTAATAAATCAGTTGATAGTTGGTTGAACGATTTATGCCTTGGTTGGGTTTTTTGAGGGGGTATTGTGTGAAGAGGAGAAATGTATCATTTGTGTTATGTGTTTGCACTACTAGTTCAAATACTTTGTGCTTCATGAATAATTCTTTTCTTTTTTTTTAATGAATTGGGGAGGCTTCGAAGCCCCTCACCCAAATGAAATATTTGTCGTTATTCCTGATTTGATGAATAAATTTAAACTATTAACTAACCACTCAAATGACTATTTTCCCTGTACTCAAGAAGTAAAATATAACTTACTATTTTTGTAGGAAATATATAATTTACTGATAAAACACAGATTACAAAGCAAAATCACACCACTTGCATAGGGCTGTAAATGGGGCGGGGCGGGGGATTAAATGTCATTGTATAAAATGAATGGGCTCAATATTTTTGAAAATAACGGGCATTATACTATAAAAATGAGCTTTACAAAAAAAAAATGGATTCAAAGTCTAATTATTTATTTTATTTTAATTATAAAAATAATTAATTAATTTTGTGAGTATGTACATATACAGGAAGAAGGTTTCATATTGGAAGCATAAGGAATGTTCATGTTGTTTATGTTCTCACTGGTCAACGAAGGGTACTAAACTTAGTCCTTCATTATCTCCCCATTTTTCAAAAAAAAAAAAAATAATAAATAAAATTTTGATATATATCTAAATTCCTGGCATGTAATGAAACTACTTATGTGATATTGTTTCGCGTTGTATTTAGTTAAATGCAGGTTTAACCGTACAAATATTACTGAACCATTTTAACATAGAAGGAATCGTGCATTATGGTACAGCCGGCAGCACAGATAATTCCTTGTCTTTCGGTGATGTCAGTGTGCCGAAATCTCTCGCTTTCACTGGCTCATGGAATTGGAATGTATATAATTTATTTCCTTCGATTTTCCACATTTTACCATAAAGAAATAATAATATTAACAAGAGTATTTATAATTCCTTCGATTTTCCACATTTTACCATAAAGAAATAATAATATTAACAAGAGTATTTAAAATACAAGTAATAATGAAATTAATATAATTGATGAAAATAGAAATTCAATTCGGGCTCACAAAAGGACTCATCGAATGAAAAAGAACTAAGGTTTGGAGACTACAACATACCAAATGGGGGGGCAACTTATTGTCAACAATCGAGTTCAAAACAGAGGAGTTTTTCGCAGTCGGCAAATCAATGGAGGAAGTCTTTTGGCTAGAAATAAACAGCAAATGGCTTCAAATTGCACAAACTCTAGACGTATATTAAAAAATAATAACACTACAATTAATTACTCATTCTATTTGAGAGTTTTAATTTAAAAACTGTTTATGATAGGTTACACTAGAAAGATGTTCAAACGCAACGTTTTGTTTACCACACAACCGAAAGTCGTAACAGGACTCAAAGCCTCAACGGCCGACATATTTTTGGATAATGCTGCATACAGACAATTTTTATTTAACCAATTCGGTGTTTCCACCGTAGATGAAGAAAGTTCCGCCATAGTCATGGTAATTTCTTCCTCTATTAGGGTTAATTTTGTAAATATTGATTATAATAATAATTAGGGTTTAATTTTTGGATTAAATAATAGACGGCAATGTCGGCTAAAGTGCCAGTGATTGTGTTCCGTGGAGTGGCCGAATTGGCGGGAGGAGAAGAAACGTACTCTTCGACAAGTTTGTTGGATTTGGCTTCCATTAATGCGCTTAAAGCCTCCGTGGAGTTTATAGGTGCGTTGGGTAACGGAGTCTCCAAGGATATGTGAAGAGATTGTGTTTGGTTTTCTTGGTTTAGTTGTTTGAATTGTGTTGTGAGGTAATAAATTGTGTGAGGTTGTATTGCTTTGAGGTAGCATTGTGTTGTGAGGTAATAATTTGTGTGAGTTTGTATTGCTTTGAGGAGTTCTACGTGAAATTTGTGTGTTTTGTGATGCAATTTAAGTAAGATGGTATTATGGATTTCTTTGTGAAATTAGTTTATGTTTTCCATTCGTTTGAGCTCTAAAAAATGCTATGAATATCAAAGATAGAAGAAGCATTATTATTATTATATATATATGTAAAACTAGACTGACAACCGCGCATTGCTGCGAGTATAAAATTACTACAAAAGATAATAAAAATTAACCATTGCAACATTTTTATATTCATCATTTAAAAAGATTACTTGCAAACAAATAGACCTTTATTTTAGATTTTTTAAATTAATGATTAGGATAACTTATTTTAACAGACACTCATTGAGGACCTAAAGAGATATCCATATAGCAATTAAATATTTATAAATATAATTATTAAGAAGTTAAAAAAAAAAGTTACTCTTTATTTTTTATATCAAAAGGCAGAAGAAACATAACATAGAAGACATTTCTAATCAGTAATAAATCAAATAATTGAGGTATTAATTACTTAACTAACTACTTTGTTATCTTTTCATCAAATAATAGAAATAAATTTAGCAATCCTAATTTAGATAAATCAAAAGTTCAGTAACTACTAACTACAGTACTAACTATTCAGAGATAATTATAATCACAATGTTCAATTTGAGTATACAGTTAATTTTATCCTATAATTAGCCATATATATAACTTATAAGCATGCCCACTTAATAAATCCAACTTAACTACCTCTCTCTCTCTCTCTCTCTCATTCTTCTCCAAAAACCTCAAACCAATGGAAGCCAAACTCCAACAATGGCTACCACTCCTCACCCTCATCTTATCATCCCTCATCATCTCCTTCGATATAACCACAGCTCGGATCCTCCCAACGGACCAGATCCATTCCGCCATTGACGAAGTCAACAGCAAACAAGGGCCGTTGATCGCCTTGGTGATGTCCTACGTCACGGAAGAACTGGCCGTCGGATCCTCCGGCGAGTTCTCGCCGGACAAAAAGACTCCCTACGTGGACCTCTACGGTACGTACGATCGAATTGGATATTTTGGGCGTGAAACACGCGCCTGTATTAAGTAAAAGAAAGAACTTGTTTGATGCTTAAACGGCCTTGTATAGATTAGATTTTGTTGAAATTGAAATACTGTTGTGGGTGAAATGAGTGGGCTGAGTTTTTCTTCTTTTTTTTTGTGAAAAATTAGTGGCCTTGTACTATAAAAAGTGAAAGTGGGCTTCGTTAGTAAATGGATTAAAAGACCAATTATTTGTTTTATTTTAATTATAAAGATGATTAATTGATTTTGTGGTTATGATATATGAGTGTTTGCATGCAGGAAGAAGGTTTCATATTGGGAGCATAAGGAATGTTAGGGTTGTTTATGTTCTCACTGGCCAACGAAGGGTACTTAATTTTTTTTTTTAAGAAAAAAAATTATGTTATATATATCTAAATTTCACTCATGTAAATGAAACTTATGTGATTGTGATATTATTTCGCATTGTATTTAGTTAAATGCAGGTATAACGGTACAAATATTGCTAGACCATTTTAACATATATGGAATCGTGCATTACGGTACAGCTGGAAGCGCAAATAATTCCATGTCGTTTGGTGATGTCAGCATTCCAAAATATATCGCTTTTACCGGCTCCTGGACTTGGACCGTAAATAATATATTTTCCTTCAATTTTCCACATTTTATCATAAACAATAATAATAGTCAGTAATAATGACATAACATAATTGATGAAAGTAGAAATTCAATTCGGACTTGCAAACGGATTCATCAAATGAAAATGAACTAAGATTTGGAGAGTATAATATTCCAAATGGAGGTAACAACCTATTGTCAGGACTCAAATTCAAAACAGAGGAGTTTTACTCGGTCGGCAAATCAATGGAGGAAGTCTTTTGGCTCGAAATAAACAACAAATGGCTTCAAATCGCGCAAAATCTCAACGTATATTACAAAATAATAACATTATATTTAATTAGTACTTGCATTCGAGAGTTAAAAATTTAAAAATATTTATGATAGGTGACATTAGAGAGATGTTCAAACGTGACGTATTGTTTACCAACACAACCAAAAGTCGTAACAGGTCTAAAAGCCTCAACTGCCGATGTTTTTTGTGATAATGCTGCATATAGACAGTATTTATTTAAACAATTCGGTGTTTCCACTGTCGATGAGGAAAGTTCGGCTATAGTCATGGTAAGTACTAATTTCATTCTCTTTTAGGGTTAATTTTTGTAAATGTATTTATAATAATAATAATAATAATAATAATAATAATAATAATAATAATAATAATAATAATAATTAGGGTTTGATTGAAAACAGACTGCAATGTCGCCTGGAGTGCCGGTGATTGTGTTTCGCGGAGTGTCGGATTTGGCAGGAGGAGAGGAAACGTGGTCTTCAACAAGTTTGATGGATTTGGCTTCCATTAATGCGCTTAAAGCTGCTGTGGAATTCATAGATGAATTGGGTAAACGAATTTCCAAGGATTTTTTGTGAATAGATTATGTATGGTTTTCTAGATTTAGTTGCTTCAAATGATTTGAGGTAATAATTTGTGAGTTTGTATTGAGGGTTCTACGTGAATTTAGTAGTGTTTCTGTGATGCAATTTGTGTAGAAGGTTGTACTGAGGATTTCTACGAGGTATTAGTTGTTTGTTGAGCTATGAAAATGGTTCTAAATGATAAATGACATGAATATCAAAGAAAAAGTATTGCTCCTATATATATTATGCAATAAGAAAAAGTACAAAAACATCAGATCATAGAAGACATTCCTAATAAATGGAATAAATCAATAAATTCAACTCTACATTACTAGTCCAAGTACAACAAATCTCTTCCAACAAATTTTAGGCAAAATAACTATAAGAACAATAATCTTGAGCCAAAAAGTGAAAAAAAAAAAAAATCACAAGTAACCTTCCCGTCTTCCCCCCTATTTCACAAGACAAAACTCACGGAAAAGTGAAAGAGCCACCAATGTTAGTATTCCCCGAAGGCGGATTAATCGCAACCCAAAGAAGAGAAATTGTAATCGCGATAAGTCCGGACCAAACAAAAACAATCGTCGGCGTTCTTCCTCTCCTCCCCATCAATCCTTTCGCGAACGGATACAAATGCGCCAAGACCCAAAAGCTAAAGAAAACCCCACCCAAAAGCTTACTCCATTCGGGAATCGTGCTATAAATCGTTCGGGAGAATCCAACGGCTATCCCGATCAGGTTCAACATCATGATGGTGAGAGGTGGGATCATCAAAGACGTCCATTTCACGACATAAAGCTCCGCAAATTCATCATTTTCATCTTCAGCGGTCGATTTTGACGTGAGGGTAAAGGAAATTTCAATACCGGCAATAACTTTTAGTAGACCTTGAAAAACCGCTGCTAAATGAGCGCTCGTACCGCCGATTAGCCAAAACTGCTCGTTTCTCCACCATTCTTCTAGGTTTATTCCCGACCACTTGACTTCCAAAATCGCGAGCAACATTAAGGTTATGGTTATGACTAGAAGGTACGAGAGGAAGGTTACATTTAAGGTTTTCACGATGAATTGGCCCGAAAAGAGAGAAAGCGCGGGGAGGAAACAATAAACGATCAAAAAGATGGAGGTAAAAGGGTAAATACCCACATTGAGATACGCTATCCTTTGCAAGATTTTCATCCTAGGGCTAGCGAGGAGCGCGTTGTTACGCGAGAAGAAGATTTCGACCGAACCGGTAGCCCATCTCAACACTTGGTGAAGCCGGTCGGTCAAATTAATCGGCGCGGTTCCACGAAATGCGTCGCGTTTAGTAACGCAATAAACAGATTTCCACCCGCGATTGTGCATTCGGTAACCCGTCACCACATCCTCAGTGACCGATCCGTAAATCCACCCAACTCTATTGCCCCATTCCGTCTTATCCTCGTACCAACACGAAATCACGGAAATAGCCTCGGCAACGGTAGAAGCATCTAGAAGGTCTCTAGGAACAGTCAGCGCGCCAGGCGGCCTGCCATTTTTAACAGCAGGATGATCGGCCAAAGGCCGGCCTTGGTACTCCGCAACCGGGATGGAATCAATCAGAAAGCTAGAGTTACCAAACTTCTTGGGGAAAGTCGACATATTCATTTCCTCCTCGTCAAAATCCGCCATTCTCAAAGCCCTCGTCTCTTCCGATGACGAGACCTTCGACGGACTTTTCTTCCTCGGGAAACAACAACCACAACAACCCGGCTTGTGCTCTTTCGATCTCGGCGGGTCAAATCCGTATAACGCGATCCGGCGGAACAACGTACCCGTGCCGACATAAACCGGGCCTTGCAACCCATCCAAGGCCCTCATATTCCCGTCAAAGAACACAGTGTTATGATTCGCGTATCGATCCGACGGGTCAATCCCCTCGAACCGTTGAGGGAATTGGACGTAACAAATGCGGTCCCCGCCTCGGTCCATCATGAAGCACATGCCCTCGCGAAACGCTTGGGAGTTGTAAACGTAATGGTCGCAATCCAAGTTAAGAATGAACGGGCCGTTTGACATGACGGCTGAGGCTCTTACAAGGGCGTTCATCGCGCCGGCCTTCTTGTTGTGGTCGTAGCCCGGACGTTTCTCGCGAGAGACGTAGACCAACATGGGGAGACGGATGTCGACGTCCGTAAAGTTGAGCGGGACCGGATTGGTTGTGTTTTCTTCTTGGTCTTCTGGGGCCATGCCGTATAGTGGGTTGTCACTCGGTGGTTTCAACATAACCTGTAGTACAGAAAAGATGTAAAAAGATTAAAAAAAAAATCTATGATGTTGTACACTGATACTCGAAAAACAAAATTCGACTAAGAAAATGATGGAACCAATGGGATACATGCTGCTATGATGATGACTAATTTAGGGTTTAGGGTTAAGTCCTTATGCATACAAGTCACCATAAAAAGCAGCATAGAAAAAACCAACGCATGAAAACATGACTAGAAAACCACACAAAAAAATCAGAAACAAAAACGAGTAGGAAAAAGAACATAGTACACATCTCAACGGCAGCACACTCTCCTCTCAACAAACCAAAGAGCACAAGATCAAAAACTCAACCATACCAACATCAAACAAAACAATTACCTGAATAATTCCGGCATGGTCGCCACGCGTATGCTCACTACCCGGATTAATCCAGGTGCCAGGCCAGTGGGTCCCATCAGCCATCCAAGTCCCCTTGGGAATCTTGATTGGGTCAACAACCTCATCCCCCAAGACCGCCGGATTCATCCTCTGATTCTTCATAGCATTAATCTCCTCTCTAGCATTATAAGCATCCGACCGTCTCCTTATCGCGTCCGGAAGCCCATTAACCCTAACTTTAAATTCATCGTACTCTCTCTTCACCCTCCTTCTGTCCTTGACGAAATCCGGCCTCACTTTCCCCTTGTATGGATCCTTCTTTAAGTTAAAATAACTGTCCGGGTTTCGTGGTTCTATATTGTGCTTTCTGCAAAACGGGACCCACATGTTCGCGTAGCTCGCCGCCTCGGCCATGGCTTCAAAAGTCAATAGGGCCCCACCATCATCAGAAACATAACAACTTAACTTCTCAACCGGATAATCAGCGGCTAAAATCGATAAAATCGTATTAGCCGTGACCAAAACGGGTTCTTTTTCAGGATCCGCAGTCGAGACAAAGATATCCAGACCCGGTAAGTCGGATTTCCCGGTCGGGTTGGACTGGGTCGGAGTCTCGAATTTTTCTTTTAACACGGCTAAATCGGTTGCACGGTTTACGGGGCAGAGTTTGGGGAGCTGGTCGAGGATCCATGAGAAGCCGAACCAGATCTCGCACACCACTGACATGCCCCACAGCCAGATCGCATCCTCGTTCTTGTGCTTCACTCGCCACGCGAGAAACAGGCCCAAAACCACGAATCGGATGAGAATGAGAAGCCTGTGAAAATAGAAAATAGTAAAAAGGATTATTGAAATGTACTTGCTTGTTTGTAATCTGCTATGTCAGAATTGAAATATATATTAGGGATGAGTGCACCCCTAGTTAGTCCATGTACTTTAGTTGGATTACGGTTTAGTCCTTAAATCAATCCCGGACAGTTAATGCAATCCAACTAAAGGGCAAGGACTAACCAAACGGGCATTCATCCCATAAATAAAGTTAATAAACATAATCATACCGATAAGGACTCAGAATAGCAGCAGGCACGTTCAGTTTACGAGTCAATGGTCTCCAAGGCTTGCTCGCCAGCTCGCTCGGCTGACCGCCACCTGTCCCTCCATCTCCACTCTCACTCGGCCAGATGGCGTTTCCATAGCCATAAGTCCCTTTCGTCTCAAAAAGCCAGCGGTTGTGGTCCCACTCGCCAGTCTGGCTCCTACTCATTTGTCTCTTCATAGACTGGACCATTGAGAGTCTTCGCTCCATTCTGTTCGCGGCGCCAGGTGGCGGCGGCAGAGCCATCGTGGGCCCACCAGTTTCATAATTGTTGTTGTTGTTGGACATTTCGTCCAGTTCTGTCACCTTGTAGGGCTCTTTACAGCCTGGGCACTTTCCTCCGGCCTAAGGAATGAGAATTAGATACATGGATAGAATTAAATAAGTGAATAAAAAAGTAAATGTGTGAATAAAAAAGAATTAGATGCATGCATGAAATCAAATGTGTGAATAGAAGAGAATTAGATACATGAATGAAATTAAAAATGTGAATAAAGAAAGAATTAGCTGCGTGAACGGAATTAAAATGGTTAGTTATAGAGTATTAAAGGAATTAAAATGGCTAGTTATGGAATATTAAAATGTACCGAATGGTGAATTGTTTCTTGTTTTGTACAAAGATGTTTCCTTTTTCTAATGTGGAGTACAGAGATGTCATTTAGATGTGCAAGTTAAAGCAAATAAAGGATATGTATATATGTATGTATTATTGGTCGAGTATGAAATGGTAATCGCTAAGACCAAGTAAAAGTTAGGTCACACCTCCAATCCTTTTTGAATAATTAATAATATATTAGACCAAGTAAAAATCAGGCATTTTCAATCCGGTCAATGAAAATATCTTTTTTTTTTTTTTGAAGAGTCCGGTCAATGAAAATATCACTTTCAGATTGTCAATTTATTCAATGGAAATTCATTACCTCTCAGACATTTTAAACCAAACAAAGGAAAATTCCCATCCAACCCCCTCAAAAATCACAAAACAAGCAAAAATTAAAAACCAAACATACCTTAACAGCATCATTGAAGCACTCAGCACATATCTTAAAGTCACACTCACAGGGCAAAATATCGACTCCTCTTTCATCGCTCATAACCTTCCCATCACAACCTTCCATCGCACAAGATGACCCTTTTGCCCCTGCCATTTGTGGATGACTTGACTCAGACTCTATAACTTTATCCATCAAGTGGGCCCGCGTGGCGGTATTGAACCCTCCAGTAAACAACGAACTGGAGACGTATTGTTCTTCCACTCGGGCCGAAATGGACGGCTCAATTTCCATCGGTTGGTTGTCTGGAGTAGGAGGGATGGTCACGGTGTAATGCGCGTATTCTTGCGAGGGCGGATTCGTAAAATCGCCGGTTTCTGAAGATATGCTGTCTATGTCGTCTTGAGAGTAGTTCACGTACCGGCCCGTGCTGGTACGACGCACGAACTGGACGGATCGGTCGGGTTGAGATGGGTTGGTCGGTTGGTTCCGGCCCGACCGGCTGTTGCGTAGAGATCTGTTCGTTTGCATGGCTGGTTGGTTCTGGAAGTCACTCGATCTGTTTGGAGAGAAAGACAGAGATTTGAAATGGGTTTAGTTTGATTTTGAGAATGAACACAGATTGGAAGGTATTTTTGAAAAGTAGTACGAGAAAATTAAGGATTTGGGTTTGTAAGTTCAAACAGAGAAAAATCGAACACAAGATGGCTTAAAAACCCATTTTTCAAAAGATGGTTTCACTAATCTAGGTGTTTTAGCAAGGTATGAAGCACCATTACAAAGATCTCTCAAATGGGCTCAACCAAGACGAGAAAACAAGTCCAAAAACAAACCTTTGTAGTAAAAACAGAGCAACCCAAGTAAGTTTTTACACTAAACACTCAGAACCAAATACTCATACAGAGTTCTTTTTATAACAAAAAAACTATTTCTCACCATTAGAAGAGACCAATTCTATCACTGATCTTTCTTCTTCTGTCCTCTTTGGAAGAATTCAAAGCACAAGCTTCTGCCTCACTGTCCAGAAAGAAACTTCAGCAAACTTTGTGTGTGTGTGTGTGTGTGTTTGTTTGTGTGTTGGTGGGTTGAAATAGAACAAGTCTAATCTAAACAGAGACTGTTATTGTGAAGGGAGAGAAGAAAGAAGAAGGAAGAAAGAAAGAAACCACATGGAGGCGATTTATTTATTTATTTTGTATTTATTTATTTACTTATTTGTGTTTATTTATTAGTGGAAATAGATCATTGTATACCGCGTCAAAATGTTTTGCCTTTTTTGAATTCCGATGAAAATACGACTGGATGTGTCCAGTAGTACGTGAATCATCATGAAGAATACTGGAGGTGTCCAGTGATATGAGGAGATTAGAAACAATTAATTGTGTCAATCAACGTATATGACCATTTCCCAATGAAAATGCTTTGCATTGCATGTGATTAATTGCATACAGACCCCTTTAAGATTTAAATAATTAGATTAATGGAAACTACTGAGAAAATTTTATTTTAGAAGTATTGATCAATTTTATTTGCACAAATAACATTTTCGTTTTCTCATTCGGCAAAACTAATTATTTTGCCCGGCTATCACTGGGCGAAATTGATGAAAAATTGAATTAACCCCAATCCCGTATTTTTCACCTCTTTTGAGATATCATTGAGTCACATTATCATTTTTATATCGACCGTATGATCAAATTTTTTGTCAAATCTTAGTCTTTCATTTTCTCAAATTTATTGATATTTTATGTTAACATATGTGGTTATTAAAAAATAATAATATAATTGTTAGAGCAACAACAATCTTAATTTAGTGATAATCAGGCTTAAAGACTGAATTTTGCCCATCGACAAGGCAAAATTGGAAAAAATATATATATATTTTTTCTATAAGCCCTTAGCATAAAAAAATGGCAGTTTAATCTTATTTGGTAAAATTGATATTTAAATTTTATTAATAGATGTTTAAGCGCTAGAATATGCACTTTCAGGCAGTGGTTGGGCAAAATTCTTTTAGTTTTACCCAGTAGCTTAGCAAAAATGTTATTTTTGCAAATAAAGAATAAAGTTGATTAAAGGTTATTTTATGAAATAATTCTATTTTCCATAGATATTTGAAAAAAAAAAAGTTTCTCGAGTGAGATACCATGACAAGGGTTAGAAAACAATATTGAGTTTTTCAAGGGTGTGAATAAAAATAGTATTGCTTGCCGTAATAGGTTTATGTACGCGCTGCTTTGCAGCAAACAGCTTGCACTAACCAGACAGGAAATACAGAATGACAAATTCTTGTCTTGGTCTGGTTTTCTGTACAGTATAATATACTTCAGCCAATTAAAAAAAAAAGTATACATGATAAAGTAAGTATAAATATGAACTCAAGTATTTGTTTTATTTTATGATTTTTAACTACATAAAATATATAAATCCAAATATTTGTCGTGGAATGAAGTTATGTTTCCAATAATTATTTTATTCCGAAATTATAAATTTATGCAAAGCTGGAAGAGTTTAAAAGGAAAAAGAAATTTTGACACACAAACAGTATTTCTTGTAGATTTGAGTTCTCATTCTTTTATATTATCATATTATTATTGAAGTAAATATAAAGATTTATTAGGATATCAACATCAGAAAATGACAGATTAAAAGAAAAAATCATAAAGGGGATGAATTAATATCATTGACCAGTTTTGAAGTAGATAGCCAACTCTGATAGAGACTTTCCAGAACAAGTCATTTTGTAGGAATCAAACCTAAACCATTTTTTTCTAACCATGCATTAATTAGTTTGTAATTAGTAGCATTATGTTCAAACATGCGTTGAGAGTACCGTAGCATAACAATAATAATTGCACACAAGAACAAATTGACAAAACCTGTGTAAATTGTCAAAATTTGGCATTATTAATGTTGCACCTCTGGAGTAAAAGGGGACAGAGAGCGACCTTCCTACCTGATACTAAATACTTTTGCAATTCAATGCATGATTACGATCTAATTAATCATTATTATTGTTTATTTATGCGAAATATAAATTAAGAAGAGTGTGTATTTTGACTGGACCAGGTTGGTATTGGTTTGTTGATCCAGTTTCCAGTGAATGGAATCACACGTGATTTGACGCGGTGGTAATGTTTCACATGGGACCCAGCACCGTCATGTATAGGAGCCCCACTGTAAGAGAGATTTCTAAATCCTATATAACACGAATTCATATGTAGTTTTCTACACCATTATATTCAAACACGAATTAATATGTAGGTTTGATCTACACCATTCTATTCAAATGAAACACCATAATTTAACTGAGTTATTTATTTATGTACTACACGGACTATACGGATGAAGAGGAAACAGGGGATTTGGAGACAAGAACGGTGAAGAGAGGGACACGTGAGCACATGGGAGGGAGGTTTGTTCAAATTCTGCTCTCATTCGCGGCGTGAATTCAGCAACAAAGCTCCTTTTTTTCTTTGTTTTTGTTCCCTTTTAGAAACTAACAACAGAAGAAAGTAGAAAAAGAAATAGAAGAAAATAGAGATATGTAAAGATGGAAGGAAATACCTCTTGAGTGATATAAAGGCCCAGCATTTTAGGGCTTTCTATTTGGACCAATAGAAGCCCAGCGTTTTAATAATAAGCGAACTATTCTGTTTTATTTTTTCCTAAACAAATAAGTTTGCTAAAAGGATGAAAAATCTCCCTATCAAAAAAATAAGGTAACAAGTATGTTTATGTACTCTGACAAGGATGCAATAATAGACACTAGCATAAATTCGAGCTCAATGTTTTCTTAAAAAATTCGAAGAATGCTTAATTTATACACAAACCACTACAAAAATGAAAAATCTCCCTATCAAAAAATATGCCCTTTCACAACAAGGCATTCTTAATTTTATCATAAGCTCTCAAAAAATATAACAGAAAAAAAAAGTCCTTTCAATCTCATCTCATCTCATATTATTCTCATCTTTATCCATTAATATTTAATCCCACCGCTAATTCATCTAAAATCACATAAACCTCCTTAGAAATCTCAAAATTGCACGCAATTTCATTCAAATCCGTAAGTCTATGACCAACCCTAATTCTCTCCTCTCTCAAACTCCCTCTAAGCTCTCTCTTAATCTCTCTCGCCTCTTTCCACTTACCACTCGCAACATAAACACTGCACAGCAAAGCCTTATACAAATTATTACACGAATCCATTTCAACCAATCTCTTTGCGATTCTCTCTCCTAATTCAAATTCCCCTCTAAATTTACACAAACCAAGCAAACCACCTAAAGCTTTTGAGCTCGTATTTAATGGCATAGATTTTAAAACCTCTCGAGCCTCTTTTAAAAACCCTTGAGATTTATAAATATTAGCCAAACACCAAAAATGCGCAAATGTGGGTTTTACTTTATATATTTCAATCATTTGGTTGAAATATTTTTGACCTTTTGATAAAAGGCCGGCTCGTGCACATGCACAAAGAATCGCAATGTATGTAATTCCACCTGGCCATATATTATCCCCTAAAATAAATAAATAAAAAAAGAAATTCATTATTCTGACACAAAAAAAGAAAATAAATAATTTAATTACTTACCTGTTTCAATCAATTCATGGAATAATGAAATTCCTTCTAACGGATTTCCATACAAGCAATGAGAAACAATGATAGAATTCCAGGAAACCAAATTCCGTTTTTTACTCGGAATTTTGTCAAACACTTTGCGTGCAATCTCAACTTTTCTACATTTCCCATACATATCCACTAAAGCGGTCCAAAATATCAAATTATCCTCCTTAAAATTCCGTATAAAAAATCCATGTATTTCTTTTCCCGGTTTCAATCTACCGAGTCTTGCACATGCAGTAATTCCACTTACCATTGTTACAGCGGTTCCTTTCAAAGTTCTGATTCTTTTCATCTCTCTAAAAACTTCCAAAGCTCGATTCGGATTTCTCAATTTGACATAACCGTTGATTAAAATGTTCCATGAAACTATATTCCTCTTTCCCATTTCATCAAACACTTTGCTTGCAGAATCTAAATCTCCATTCGAAACATAGGATTCAATAATGGTGTTATACGTGACAATGTCTTTGAACGGCATTTCATCGAACAGTTTACGCGCGGTTGTGAAACAGCCGCAATTCGAGTAGAAGTGTACTAGAGCGTTACTGACGTGGAACGACGGTATGATGCCACGTCGTAGTGATTGACTATGAAGCTGCAAACCAAGTAACAAACTCTTAGAACGAGCGCAGGAAGTAATAAGAGGCAGAAACGAGAACGAATTCGGCGTGAAAGAATTTGATTTGAGTAACGAAGAGAAGAAACGAATTGTTAACGAAGGCGGTGAAGTTACAGAGATCGAACTGAGAAGCGAATTAACGGAAAATAAGGGGAGCGGAAGAGGTAAATGGCCGAAGAGAAGAAGAGAATGCGAAAGGGAGGAGAGGGAGGATGCGAGGCGGAGGAGGAGACCGGCGGCGGAGGGAGAGGAGCGGAGGAGGCCGGAGGTGAGGAGGAGAGTTTGTGATTGGAGGAGGGAAGGGAGGGAGGTGATGCGGCGGCGGAGGAATGTGGTTGGGTCTTGAAGGAGGCGGTGCACGGCGGAGCTGCCGGAGGCAATAGAGGTGGCGGAGGCCATTCATGGAGTGGGCGCCATGGCCGGACTGGATCTTCAAATGGAGTTACGACCTGAACTAAAAACACGACAAGCAAAAGCGGGATTTCAATTCCCGACTTCGTTTCAAAATAATATACTCATATACTTTCCATATCGGCATAAAACAAATATTCTTATTAAAATATATGATAGCATGTATAAAATTTATAAAATTAAATTAAAACATCTAATTATTTAGGTCTCGTTTGGCATCATTTTTGTTTATCTGTTTTCCATTTTTTGAAAACAAAAATCAGTTTTCTGTTTTCAATTTTTGTTTTCAAAAAAGTTGTTTCTTATTTTTAAAACTCACAATAATTTTTTCTGCTTATTATTTTATTATATGTACATTTATATTATTTTCAGTGTCAATATATCAAGTTTAAATTGCCAATATGTCGTTTATAGTATCAATATAATATTTTTATTGTCATTATATTATTTTCAGCGTTAATATACCATTTTAATTACTAATATTTTATCATTTTCATTGTCAATGGACCGTTTATAACGTTGATATATAATTTTCAGTATTAATATCTTGTTTTCGGTAATTATTTTAATGTTAATATACTATTTTCGATGCCGATATATTAAGTTTTCAGTGTCAATCTACCGTTTACAATATTAATATATCATTTTTTTGTGTTAGTATACCAGTTTCAGTGAAAATATATTGCTTTTTGCCTATCAAAATACAATTTTTAGTATCAATAAATCACTTCTAATGTCAAAATATTATTTTTACTATTAAAAAAAGGTCAATATAACATTTTTAATATCAATATATAATTTCTAGTGTCAATGTACCATTTCAGTGTGAACATACAGATTTCAGTATTAATAATTACTTTTCAGTATTATTATACTATTTTCAGTGCAAACTTACATTTTTTACTGCAATATAAAATTTCAGGGTTAATATTCTTTTTAGTGTCAATTTACCTTTATTAGTGTAATATAAAGGTTTACGGTCAAAATTCATTTTTTAATGTGAATATACTATTTTTAGTGCCAACATACATATTTTAGCGCAACATAATGTTTCAAAGTCAATATTATTTTTTTAGTGTTATCATATTAATTAAGTGTCGTTTTGGACATTTATAGGTTTGATAACGAAAAATAAAATAATATTTTTATAATAACAATTTTTTTTATCTCATAGATCAAATTATAATATCTAAATATATATAAATTAATTAAATATGTTAAATATATTTAATAAATAATAAAATAATACATAAATATGTCGCATCCGTATCCTAATGTTTTTTTTAATTTGCCTTATCACCGTATACGTATCCGTACAACATAACTTACAAGTTACAAGTTATAAAATCCGGAATTGGAATCTTGGATTAGAAATCCCGGGTTTTGCATAAGGGGTTTTGTTTTGCGGAGTCTTTCGCTTCATAGCAGGTCTCGATCTTTTTCATTTCTTCTCATTGTTATTTTGAGGTTTTCAGTCTAAATCTCTCTCCTCTGAATCCAGATCCGAGCTCCGATCAGGTACTTCACTTCCTCTCGTTTCAATTCGTAGCGATTTTCATCAATCAAATGTTTTGTATTTCGCTTAATTTGTAGTTTGTACAGTAGATCTGTCTCGATCTGTTATCCGTTTTGGGTTCCTGTTTCGATTTGGTTTGATTAAGTGTTGTCCATGTAATTTATCAAATTCTGTTGCGTAATTTGACATTCAAGCTTGAATTCTTTGACAAAAAAAGTTGGAACTTTATGAACCTGTAACAAATTATGAATTTGAAACAGAAGATTGTTTAAAGATGGCGAAAGGAACGAACGATGCGCAGCTTCTGATCCAGTCTCTTCGCAAGGCTTATGCTGCCACGCCTACTAATCTCAAGGTACTCGTCAGATTTCTCTATATAAGCTTCAAAAGCCTCGAAATGTCGTGATTTTGTAAATATATTTAGTGATTTGAAGAGAAATTTATGATCTTTGGGAATTATTTGTAGATTATTGATCTGTATGTGGTTTATGCTGTTGCTACTGCTCTGATTCAGGTTACTGTTACATTTTACAGATTAATGAAATTATCACCTTTTCTTCCTATAAAATTCTGTAATTTAAGTGGTTCAATTAGCCATTTTTAATCTATTTTTGCTAATTTAGTTATATGATTTGTGTAACAGGTGGTATATATGGCAATGGTAGGTTCATTTCCGTTCAACTCTTTCCTGTCTGGAGTTCTTTCTTGTGTTGGTACAGCTGTCTTAGCTGGTACTAAACCCTAATTTCTCTTTTTATTTTTAGTTTTAATTTTATAATTCAACAATTATTGATTTTTTCTTTTCTTTTTGGATGCAGTTTGTCTCCGTATTCAGGTCAACAAGGAAAACAAGGAATTTAAGGTAATTGTATTCTTTATGTTAATTCTTAAAAACATATTTTTAACATTATATATGATTTGTATTTTATCATCTAACTTTTTATTAAATTATAATTTGAAGGATCTTCCACCTGAAAGAGCATTTGCTGATTTCGTCCTGTGCAATTTGGTGCTCCATCTTGTCATTATGAATTTCCTTGGTTAATTTTTAAAATCTTAAATTTCTTAATTTTTAGTACCAAATTTTCTTGGATTTGATTATGTGGATTATTCAATGGAGGTTTCAGATCTTTTTGTAGTACCTAATATAAAATCTTTGAGTCTTAGATTTTTGAATAATTTTCTATGTCGTAGCTGAGCAGTGAATTTAATCTGAGGAAAAAACAGATAGAATATTAAGCAATTAAAAAAATATGGACCTATTTGAATTGAGATTTTTAAAACTGTTTTATCGTGTGATTTTCTTATTAAATTCAATTACCAAAAAGTTGATCTTTGCGTTTGCTGTTGTGAAACCTAGTATGTTTAAAAATGAATATTTTGAAATAGGTTGATTTAATGAAATATATCTAGGAACTTGATGTTTCTGTAATAAAATATATTATTTTCTTGAATGTTTATGTTCGAAAATATCTTAAAACGATTGTCAAAAAAAAAAATGTTAAAACTTTTGTTTTGAATTGGGCTGTTTGATATTTTGGGTTTTTTATGAATGAAACTTCAGCCCAGATCAATTTCTAGGCCTTTCTATGATGATATATATTTCTTAACAGTCTTTTCTAAGTAAATTGATTTGGTAGTTTTTTCTTATTAACTTGCTGAAACAAAAACTAAGGTTAAGATAGCATAAATACAAAAATGTAATTAACAACACATATACGGCTAAATATATACGTTAGCATTATAGGAAATATATGCCAAAAAATTATAAATGCTACAATAGTAGTGGTATGAAGTATGAAGTATGCATATGTTCAAACTTCAAACTTATAATGTTTCAAAATTAAGATATTATCCAACAATTTAAAAGGAAAATTTGTGTCACTGTTCCAAATCTGGAACTTGATTATGGGAGCATATATGGCAAAAAGTGGTCTTTTATTCTCTTTCACAAAGCAAAACAAAATCAAAGGACCTAATTAAAAGTCCCCACAACTCACATAAATAATTCCTCTCTCTTAAATCTTTTTTTTTTGTTCCTATGATTTTTTTTTCTTTTTAAGATATGTGGAATATTTTCATTTACAGCTTATCATGTCTCCTAAGATAAAAAGAATAAAGAGAGCTTTTTGTCATCCATTAGGCTATCATGAAAGAATATAATCTATAAAATTAATTTTAACTTGACATGCTAATATATCTGGTAGGTTTTGATTTCCAAATTAGGTGATGGGGACAAAGCATTATTCTTTGAAAATATTATTATTAGAATTAAAAGGAGTTTAATTAGGTGCGTTGGTCTAAAATTAAATGGACATGAAGCCACATGTCACTGTGCTGTGGGCCCTAAATTAAATGAATAAATTATTATGGCATTTCATTTAGAGATTATACATTGTTTACTTCCTCTAGCTAAATAAGATTTTCTTACAACTACATCTTATAGATTATATATTGTTTTATTATATATTTACCATTTTGTCTCCGTTATATTTTTCAATATGTATTTACTTTTATATTCATGCCACATATATATTATTTTGATTTTCATAAATTGAGAATAAATTATAAAAAATCTTACTTTTGCGGATATAAAGATAATGAATTGAGGTTACTATGGTACATGAATTCTCATGATCATTAATTATTATGATATATAAAATTTAGAGGCCTATAAGACAAGAATTATGGGCATCTCCTTTAGTACAAGGAAAAGAAAGAAATTATCTCATTCTGCATTTGTACTCAAATTATATCATTATATACATAAATGTGAGGGTATCTTAAGAAGAAAATATTTTAGTTATGTATAATTCTCCAGAAAATTTATTAAAAAAGAAATCAAATTAAAATCTGTTACTTCTATTTTTGTAGATTAATTCATGTTATTACTTACTAGGTCAATGTGTATAAAGAAAAGCTAAAGATATAATATAATAAAAATGAAATCAATCATATTGTACTATACTATATATACTTCTCTGAAAAACTTTTGTTTTAGAAAAAAAATAAATTTCTTATAAAAATTAACTAATGTTTGGTTATAATTCTATGAATGTCTATTTTCATTGAGAGAGCAACAATATTTATAATAAATTCTATAAAAAACAAGAAAATGAGGGAGGCCGCAGACCAAGATTGAGAGAGTAAAAAATATATAAATTACATGTGACATGATGATTCCATGCATGACATTGATGGTCAAATCTAAACTAAGAGAGCTCAAATCTTGAGAAGAAACCGGATCAAGATTCCTTCTTGGCCCTGACAATGGCATTCTATTTCCATTTCCATTTCCATTGGGAAACTACTTACCACCGTTCATTCATTCATTGCATTTGTCTTCCGATTTATTTATCTAGGTGGTCAAAACATGAACCAAATTGTATTCTTATGAGGAAATTTATATCTCAACACCTCTAAAATCTCATAATACCCATGTATACTCTTCAAACCAAAAGAAAGTCTCACACATATCTTGAGAAGTTTTTCAAGTAAGATTTTTTTTTTTTTTTAAGCAAATTAGCATTCCTTTGATTTGTTCCATTAATAAAGATAAGGGAGTTTGCATCGTCGGTAAGATACAAATCAAATAGTTGAACATCTAAGTTCTAGATCTATTACAACTCTGATGATTGATTTTTTTGGTAATAAAAAGTAGAAAATGTGTTTCACTTATTTCAAGTAGATTTTTAACTTTTCTTTCTCTGTTTTTGAAGGCACACTACTGGTTATGTTACCTCCTTGTTGTCCAAGTATGTATTAAGTTGAATAATCTTTTGAATAAATTGAGAGCACAAATATACTTGACTCTTCATGCTTTATGTATACACATCCTAAATTATTCTTTTTTAGATGGTAAAAATGATATTTGCATGGTTTGTAGTAGTACACATGAAATTTTTACCTATTTGACAATATACATTTCCCAATGGATGGAAGTGTTGACATTGATTGATCCTTCAATATATAATTTACCTCTCTTAATGCATTCAAGGCGTGAACCTAGCTAGGGACATTTATCTAATCATAGAAAGGACAAACCATCACTTCTTTGTTTCCACAAGGTGTTAATTAATTACAACTCGAAATCCAAATTGTGAGCTCTAAGAGCTGTGTAATTTGTACAACGAGTCAATATTTTATATGTTTTATGACTTATTTTAGAATAAATTTTCGGATTCACACATCATTAGCTTGATTCACATATGATGCATCTTTATAAACTACAATTAAGGCTCTCACAAGACTAGGGACAAAAATTTCCATTAAATAACTAAATTGCTAGGGAACAAGAACACAAAGTCTAGACTTCCAACGTATTTCTCATTAATTGTCTTGAAGACTAAATGCATGTTTGTGATGAGCTCCTCTCCATTCTTTTTAAATGTCCAGTTTTCTATCATTTAATACGAATTTGGCAGTAAATACTATTTGAAAAATAATTTTAGACGTGGTTAAAAATATGAATAAGTACAATAATTATATTATGCTAATATAATTTCAGAATTATGTCATGTTCGTTATTTCTAATAATTAATATGAATCATGATTTAAAAAATCCGAATCGAATTAAAATTCAATATATCTAACAAGTATTTATTTTAACTTACACCATAATATAATTTCGATATTTTATCATGTTTGTTGTTTCTAATAATTAATATGAATCATGATTCCAAAAATCTAAATCAGATTAAGATGAATTATATTTGATAGGTTTTCTTATTACGACAAGTAATATAAATAATAATTTCACGAAAAAAGAGGATTGGGAGTCATCAAAATCAGATTAATTTATAACTTAATCTAACGAGTAAGATATTAATCGAATCAAAACTTGATTCCAATCATAATCGGGCTAAATTAGATCATAAATAAACCGTTTTTGCAAATCATAATATGAACTTAATTATTGTAGTTAATAAGTCCCAACTTTGGATTAAAAGAATGGAAATGTAATTTTAAGTGTTAAAAGTTAGACCAACAATATAATAAATTAATCTTGTTGTTTATATATTGGTAAGAATTCAAAAGAAATAATTATCACCAACATTCCTAATTATTAGCATTTCAGCCCATTAAACTTGATGTTCTCCATTGTGTATGAAAATGGAGAAATGTTTACCCGTGGGTACTTGTCGAAGGAGACACCGTTTTTTTTTAAGTTTGATTCAATCTTCATTTACGCTAGCAATTTAATTGTTTTTTTAAAAACAATTGAAAATTCATTTCCGATCCGAATAGCCAATTAAAAAATAAAATGTGAAAATATATATACTTTAGGTGGCCTTGAAAAATATAAAATAAAAATAAAAGATCGGTTGCGAACCTGTATACATTTTTTTTCTCATAATTCGAAGAACATGATGTTTTAAATTAAGTAGAAAAAATTATATATTTTTCTTTTCCAAAATTGCAAGAAGAAAATTGGGGCCTAGACGATGGAATAAGGTTTCTCATTCAAAAATATGTTTGAAGTGGACCTTGAAAAGCACCCAAACAAAGTGGTGTGGTGTTTTTGTGGGAATTATTGACGGCCTCCATTTAATTTGTGATAATAACTAGAAAATGGTACAACAGAATGTATTTTCTGAAAAATTGTGATGTGACCGGGAGATAATATTGTCATTTAAAAATATGTTTTATAAAAGTAAGTAGAGAAAAATGTTCGAAATGCAATTTGAAGACACAAAGTGGTGGTGTGTTTCTTTTGTAAGAATAAAATGAGGGCCTCCTTGGTCACACCCAAACCCAAAACAAAATTCAGAAATGAGATCGAGTGTGGCAATCTGTCAAGTATCTTTCAATGTCAGACTTCACATCAAATACACAAAAATTTAATATAAATAAATAATAATCACGGAATAAAATATATTACAACCCTTAAAATTATGAATAGCGGAAGTGAATTGAATTGAGATGCGAAGGTCTCCAAATGAATAATTAATTAATCAAAAACAAAGAATAAGGATTATAGCTTCAAAACCATGATATCTTCTACGAATGTTCCCATCATCTAACTCTTCTCTTTTCGGGACAATATACTAGTATATTAACAACTGGCACAAATTAAGTTTAAATTATTTTTATAACAATATGGCGTGAACCTAAAAATTAAATTGCGACAATTAATATACTAAATTCTTACCTTCTTAATCCTTCAACCTAAAAAAAACAAGAAAAAAAAAACTTTCTATTCCAACCATGTGTGTGACTTTGAGAAGACAAGGAATAAAAAAAGAAAGCAAAAATCTATCAAAAAGGAAATCATGATTTGAAAGGGCCAAAGACGACATGAGTTTCCATGCCTAGACATGGTCTGCCATGTCATCCATAATCCATATTTATGTCCAGATGACAAATATATTTTGTACACAAAATTATTAGAATTCATAAAGTTTCTTCTCTGTTTTTAGGAGAAAAATTATTCTTTTTTCAAGGATATCTTTATGCACTTGGCCAACATTTGAAAATCCCAAAAAATGTAAAATATATTAATTCCTTAACTTCATATTTTAATTTTTTTCCATAGTATTTAGTTATTATGATGATATGAATATACCTCGGAAATATTTAACTTCGTCAAGCTGAAATACATAAATAATACTCGGTATTATAATATGAGAAAAGTATTACAAGACATGAAAAAGGCATCTCTTACACTCACTCAGTAACCATTTATTCCACACACAACACTTGCACACCTCACCCACCCCCTCCATTTCTCCCTCTCCTCCTCCTCATTTCCTCTCTTACTTCAAACCCTAGCTACCCTAATTCTATTGAGGGGAAAGACAAGAAGGAAAAGCAGAAGAAGAAGCAGATCAGCAAGTAGAAAGATCTGATTAATTAGGTTTATTTTCTTTGAAAAATGGAGCTCTTTCCCCCACAACCTGACCTCACACTTCAAATCAGTCCTCCTACCACCACTTCCTCCTCAAGTTGGAGGGATCAAGATGCAAATATGAACCATTTAGGATTTTGGAGGAAAACCGTAGACACCACTACCTCTTCTTCCTCTCCCTCCATGGCGAAAACCAAAGAAAACACGAGTCCTTTTGATCTCTCTCTATCGACTTCTCCTTCGGCGAATAACAATCTCCATCTCCATTTCCATCATCACCACAATGCTTCACTATTACACCAACAAGATCATCTTTCGATGCTGAGGCCAATAAACGGAGTCCCGATTTATCAACACAATCCTAGCCACCATAATAGTTTCTATCCTTTTCCTTTCGCCCCTACTATTAACAGCCAACAACAGTTTCCTGACACTTCTGCAAATCCGACTAATTACTTTGTGCCATTTGGCAGCTCCACAGCCAAGTCTAGGTTCATAGCAAGGTTTCCGGCCAAGAGAAGTGTCAGGGCGCCTAGGATGAGGTGGACTACTACGCTTCATGCGCGATTTGTTCATGCCGTTGAGCTATTAGGAGGCCATGAAAGTAAGTATTTACCATAATTAGAATCTTAGTATTGTTCTTTTTCAAGTATTATTAGAGGGAATAAAGCACAAATATTGTTTCATTATATTTGAACTCTTCATTAATTTTTTTCGATTATTCTTTTCTAATTTGCTTAGTGTAGAAGCTCTTAAGTCTTGAGACTTGAGAGTATGCATTTAGCTTTGTCCTTAGAAACATGTAGTTTTAAAAAAAATTATATGTGACTTTTAGGAGTTCATATTATGATATAATTCTTTTTCCTTCTCTTTCAAAGAGAGTCTATATGGAGTCCAACATAACCAAAGGAAACACTAGAAGAGAATGAAAGAGAATATAGCTGGATGTAGTTAATGTTTTACATACACAGCATATAAGTAATAACTAATTAACACCAGACATAAATGTCAAGTCTCATAAAATTGATGTTCATTTGAATTTTTGGCAGGAGCTACACCAAAATCAGTTCTTGAGCTAATGGATGTGAAGGATCTAACTTTGGCTCATGTTAAATCTCACTTACAGGTAAATTCTCAAAATTAGATAAAAAGAAATAAATGGAGTAGCTTCCTCTTTATTGTTTGTTTCTCTTGTGATGCTAGCTTCCTCTTTTCTTTTGTTATTGTTTGTTTAGTCATTTCTGGCATTTCAGCTTCTCTCTCACTATCCAGTCCTTTGTCAGCCTCTCTTTCTCGCTCTTCCTCTCTCTCTCTAGTTCTTTCTTCAGTCTCTCAAACTCTGTACACCCCCCCCCCCAGTTCTTACTCAGTCTCTCTCTCATGAAATACGTGTGTGAGTGCGTAGTTATTTTGTATCGGCATTTGAGCTGAGAAACAGAAATCTCCCTCGAAAGAAAAGGTTAAAGACTGAGATATGGTCTTTTGTATTCAATTTCTTATCCTAACAAAGGGATCAAGTACAACTTGCCATTATTTCAGACTCTTATCCTATACATACATATATATATATATATATATATATATATATATATATATGTATGTATATATATATATTCCTAATTAACTAAGCATATGAAAGTTGCTAATTAAGCAAACAAAAAATTATATTTCATTTACTTTTTAAATTCAACTCTTAACAAAATTTTCATTTTCTCTATTTTTACAGATGTACCGCACTGTGAAAAGCACTGATAAGCCGGTACTGTCTTCAGGTAAAAACTATATAAGAAATTTTGACATAATTATCATGTTAAGATAAAATTATTCTTTATATTATTAATTCATAATTTGAACCAAAACGTGCATAAATTTCTAGGACAAGGTGACGGATTTGAAAACGGATCCTCTGGTGAAGTATCTGATGACAATTTGATCGATTCACACTTTAACTCTCGACGATCGGTGAATAATACTCCCAATGGTACTAACAATGGTGGTCTATGGAGCAATTCATCTAGGTACTACATTTAGTTACAATATATATATAAAGTCTAATTTGACCTTAAAGGATCAAATGAAAAAAAAAAGTAGTAACTTTAATCATTTGAAGATTAAATTTCATTTACCAAGGGGCGCTCTTAACTAATTCATTAATAAAAACAGTTAACTATGTACAAGATTTAATTTTCTTTAAAGTGGACTTACCTAGGGTTCTTTTTCTGATTTGTGTTTGGCAAAGAATCAATACTTCTATACTCATGACAAGCATGGAAAGGATAAAAATGAGATCTCTTTGACCGAGTAAAAATACATATTTAATATGTTTATTTTTCCAACAACATTGGGCTTTTAATGAAGGAGTCAAATTTGAGGGTACATTAGGTCTGTGTCTATCTCCAAACTCAAAAAATTGAGTGCCATTTCCTAGGTCTCCTGCCCTATCACATTCATGGACCCCTCTCGCTCTCTCTCTCAATCTCCATGCAAGTGATCACAAAAAGAAGAAAGAAATTGGATTTGTTCCAGTTGTCCTATATAGAATAAAACATCAAAACAATTGAACCAAAATGATGGTTCAATGATCTTTTTTGAGTAAATTAATGCAGCTATAAAAAGTTATATATGACAAAAGAGATAAGCCCTTGCACTTTTGCTTTGGTGTTTTATAACATGAAAAGGCTCTCCTAGCTTAATCCTCACACTTCCTTGAAAGTTGAAACTTTGATTTTTCTTGTTTTTTGTAATGATATTTGGAAGAACCGAAGAAGTTACTGAAATCCAACTAGTCATTTCATGAGATCACTACTTGTACTATTGATTACACATAGTTACAAAGTAACTACTAACTATTAATTATTCATAACTAATGAATTTTATTTTCCTATATATCTTTTCAGTATGGGAGGTTGGTCTAATGGTTCAGCAAATGAACCTAATTTGGCAAGCACAAAAAACTGTAAGGTAACAACTTAATACATTTCCTTTTGATCAAATTAAAGAACCATAAATCATAACAAATAATAAGGTTTTCCACTTCCACAATAAAATGAAAAAGAATTTAAAATTGACATTTTGCACCTGACTTGTCTCAAATCTAACATCCTCATTATTGTAGGAAATCGTATCAAAAAGCATGGAAATATCGGATGTGAATTCATCGTGTGTGTCCGAATTGTCAAGTCCGGGAAAACCTAATCTTGAATTTACACTAGGCAGGCCACGATTACAATGATGTATTTGACCTTTATAATTAATATAGTTAATAATATATTGTTCTAGTTAGAAATGACCATTTAATGGAGTTCAAAAGTAGGAAGAGGAGAGAGCATCAAAAGCAAGGACAAGTTGTGGAGAGAGAGGTTGTATTATAAAGTGCTTTAAGTTAATATTTATTCAAGTTTGAAATATATTTGAATTGGGATTTTTGGATTTGGACTTTTCTTTTTTGATTTACTTTTTGCTGAAATAAAGCACAAAAGTTGAAACTTCATGTCTTGTGCACGTGCATCAGCTTTGATATGTCTAAAAACTAAAAAGTTGTCTCAAAGTAAATAAATGGATTTATGAAGTTTTTTTTTTATGTTGGATTTAGGAAGTTAACAAGAATTTAACTCGGATTGAGACAGTGAATTAATTTTTTTTTCCAAATCTCTAATGTTTATATGATCTTTATATTTGACCAATGTTGATTAAATATTTGACCAATGTTGACCGTATATAAGCCACATATAGAATTCAATTCAACAACAGTGTATGTGGCTAGTATATAACAACAGATATTGAGATGACTTCTATATTCTGTTCATGATTTTACCACACAGATGTCAGAATAATATAAAAAGCTTACATCTATATAATATTCAAATAAATTCAAAAGAATGAAAGTATACATTTCAAGTTTATTATTGTTGTATTTTGGCTAGATATACATTCTGAAAAAAAAAGCTGAAAAGAGAAAAAAAAAATGGTGAAACGTGTCGGTGGTCCATGGTTCACGAAGTATGTGCAAGTAATATTATGAATCAATATATCCATGGGATTCATTCATTCATTCATCCTCTCGGGTCACGTAGTCTCACGTGTCAGAAAACTATCTGCATGGCTTCTACTTTTATGCCATTATTACATCCTTTTTCTTTGATTCTCTCCAGCTTTTTCTTCCTATTTTTGACTTCATTTTCTCTAATACATTGTCCTTTGTGTATGTCCAAAACTAAAAATATATATAGTTCATGTAATAATAATGATAATTTGCGGCACTAAAGTTGTCCCCAATAGAACATAGTAAGGAAAGTAATTAATAAATAGACTCTTTTATGACCATATAACAATGAATTATTATATACAAAAGAGTCAAAAATAATATGCGACATAATATATAAGAGTTTAAGATCATACGTTGTATTGATGTATAATATATTTTTTAATTTAATATAGAGACTATCAATCTAATTAGTATACTAGGATAATGCTCGCGCTTCGCGGCGAATATTTCAATTTTAATAGTTATTTCAATCTAATAATGTATAACTTGCAATTATAAAAATTCAAAATTAAAGTTTGTAAGTATATAGTACATAACAAATTTATTGTGTTTGATTTTCTTATGCCATTATGTCTTGACATATTATATTAGAAAAATAAATTAAATATTATTCAGGCTTAGATGAATGAGATTAGAAAAAATAAAATGCAAGAGAATTTATTTCGAAGATTTTAGTTGAAACTACATAAGATTAAATAATAGATGATTAATTTTAAAAAAATAAAAAATAATAATTATATTTAATATTATATATATGGGAAAAATATGTATACTACATAGGAAAATATAACATTACTCATTTTTTTCAAAAATTTGTCACCGCTATTTTTCTTATTTTTTTGGATGTTAAAATGGTATGGATTACACATATGCTATTATGAAACCCGTAATACATTAAGTAATATAATATAGTTTTCAATATTCTGAAATTTCGTTTCAGATGATAGTTCTCACATAACGGAGATATAACACTGAACATTAATCTAACTAATCATGTGATACTATGATAATAATTTAAATTAAAAGCTAAGATTTGATAAAAAATTTGATTCGATGGCGGAGAGAAAATTGATAATAGTTCTCTTGAGAATTTTCAAAGAGAGGTAAAAGAATATGATAAGAGTAAATGAGCTTATCATTTTATTACATGTTTTTTTATATAGTTTATATTCACATATTTTATCAAGAAAAAATGAAATTGGAATCATAACAATATGTCTTTATGTGGTATTGTGGTAATGATTTAAATGACAAGCTAAGATTTCAAAAAAATTTGATCCAACGGCCAAGATAAAATTGACAATAGGTCTCTTGAGAATGCTCAAAGAGAGATAAAAAATAAGGTATAAGGTATAAGGTATAAGTTAATGAGCATATCATTTTTGTACATCTTCATTCATATAGTCTATATTCACATATTTTAGCACGGAAAAAAAATTGGAGCTATAACAATATGAAACTTAAAATAAAGAGAAAATACCAACAAATTTATATTTGATGATTTTAACACGAGAAATAAAATATTTCGTTAAGAATTATAATTTTTTAAAAAAGAAAAGAAAAATTATTTATATTTTAATGTAAACTCTTCATTAACTATTGGTGCATGTGATATTGTGATAATAATTTAATGAAAATCTAAGATTTCAAAAAAAAATTGATCCAACGGCCGAGATAAAATTGACAATAGGTCTCTTGAAAATGCTCAAAGAGAGATGAAAAATAAGGTATAAGTTAATGAGTATATCATTTTTATATATCTTCTTTTATATAGTCTATATTCACATATTTTAGCAAGAAAAAAAATTGAAACCATAACAATATGGAACTCAAAATAAAGAGAACATTTTAAAAAATTTATATTTGACGATTTTAACATTAGAGATAAAATATTTCGTTAAGAATTATAATTTTTTAAAGAAGAAAAGAAAAATTATTTATATTTTAGTGAGTGAACTCTGCATTAACTATTGGTATTAATAATTGAACATAACTTTGCACCATGGTTCATTGAAACCATCTGATTAAGATCTGATGGTCACAAACAAACTCACAACGGTTCTCACTAAATCGGGTATGGAACACAAAACACCAATTTAACCAATCATATGCTTATGTTTTAATAACCACATAAATATTGCCATAAAATATCAATAAATTTGAGAAAATGAATGGCTAAGGTTCGACAAAAAAAATTGATTTAACGATCGAGATAAAAGTGATAATGTGACCTTTTGAGGAGGCTCAAAAGTAGGTGAAAAATAAGAGGTTGGGGTTAATTTCACAGTCAATAATTAGAGATAAATCATTACACTTAGTATCAAATTGAGTGAGTCGATATTTCTCGACCGTAATATCATAAATATTTTATTTCTATGTTACCAATAACTAATATGAAGCTTATATTACGTAAGATCAGTTGGGTCAGTGTATATCACATTGTGACGGAGCTTAACCATATATATTGGGGTCAACAAAATTTTATCGACTAATTAATTGAGATCGTACAAAAATTTGGGGACGCGAAAAGAAAAAAAAAAAAAATAAATATATATATATATATTTCACATGATTGATACTAGTGGGCAAGGACGGAGCTTGACCGGATTTACTTGGGGGGAGTGGGCAAAAAAAAAATTTCCCATCTGATTAACACTATATAAATTTTTTGAAGAGGCTAAATGCATAAAAATACATGTATTTCAATTTATATTTCACTAAAACACAACTGATATATACTATTCCGTCAAAATCTTGGAGGGGAGCATGGCCCCCCAGTCCCTATTAAGCTCAATCCCTGCTAGTGAGGTCAAATTTTTTTCACTAAAATACTACTAACATATATTATTCTATCAAAAATCTTAAGCGGGCATAACTCCACAATCTCTATAAAGCTCCTCAACTCTAATATAACACTTAATCATTGACACAAATTATTACAGTTTTTTGTGTGGAGTTGAATGCGAGCAAAGCAATTTTTACAAAAAAGATAAAGAAATATAAAAAATAGTCCTTTACCCTTTATCATCTCTTTAATCAGTTATTTACTTTTGCGAATAAATCAAGGTAATAAAGAAAGTCTCTCTTTTTTCAGAGCTCATGGTACAGCTCTTGCTGCAGCTTTAAACAGACCGTCTGCTCTGTTCACTATGAAACAAACTCTCTTCTCTCTCTAGTCTCTCTCTCTTCTCTCTCTCTCTCTGAAGTGATATCTTAAATTCAGAAGGTGGTTTAAAATGAAGGCCCACTTCAAATTATAAAGGAATCATTACTCCATGATGATATAGCTGAATTAATTGATGGACCCTAGCTTGCTTGTTTGTTTACTTCCTTCCCCCTTTAATATAGTACAATATTTTACCTAGTCTCGGTGCTGCACTAGATAGTCATAGACCATATCTCATTCATATATTCATCTACTACTATCTATCATATCAACATCAACCTATTTTTTTCAAAAATAAAATAAAATATTATTGCTAAATATATTAATGTAAATGTAAGCATGAAAAATGTTAAATTCTGAGCATGAGTTCAAAATAAAGAAACTAGTTAAAAGACTTACTGAGGCATTAGTAGGTCAAATAGTTAATGCAGATGTATATGCTCTCTTGTATTAATTATTTATTTTCACACAAAAAATTCCCCCTGTAATTTCGCTGAACAAAGGTATAATATAAAGACAAATAATAATCAGAGGATGTGCAGCTAGCCTAACCTTGGTACCACTTAATGACTGCCACTTCATTCTATATGCTGACGTGGGGAGTTGTGATTGGGTTAAGATGAAGTGGGTCCAATCGTATGAGTAGTCAATGAGTGAGTAGACAGATCTTTGATGGATATCTCCATCTCGTTGTCATGAGTCCTGTCTGAGTTGCTGAGTCCCCAGGGAAGAAAAGCCTTGGTAAACGTGTCACTCTCTATCTTGTCCTTTTTTTCAATTAATTTATGTTTCTTCTGTTCATTTTTTAGCCACCTTGGAAAATCCCAAAATGACATTTATGATCGATGCAATTACGGGACAAGTAGTCCTATCTAGGAGCCATATCTCAGACTCAAGTCAGTTGATCAACTACATGGTTATAAAGCATTAAGTTGTAGATACTAGTGCTGTTGATATTAAACAATGGAGGTTATAAAAGATTTATTTAAAAAAAGTTATAAAAGAGTCTACTTCATTTGAGAAAAAAGAACGGGTTTGTATAAGATTCGGGTCTTAGGTTACAGCTAGTGACAAAATTTTAATTGAGAGTAGAGAAAACAATATTTTATGTATGATTTTTAAAATGTTTATTTTCTATTTTAATAATGAACAAAGGCCGAAAACTGGGACAAGCAGGCTTTTTCGTTCTATCCAAAACTTAATGAGCATTTAAAATGCATTGGAAGGTCAAATTGGGAAAATTTGGGCTTAATTATAAATAGGTTTTCATATGGGCCTTCTTTAACTGTATAATTCATGTTTTTGTTTCTGATGAATAAACAATTTCTGTTCTTTTTAAGATGAAATTGTGTTATCTTGTTCTGACACGGTAACTGGCTTTTATTCCTGTTATTTTCAGAGCTAATTATTGTTTATCCCTTTCCAATAATATATTATTAGTTTGTCAAATTGTAACAAAAAATCAAAGATTTTAGGGCTAATTTTGTAAGGACATTCTCAATATTTACTAAATTTGTAGCATTGTGGTGCTGAAATTTATATAGTGAATTATTATATTCATCATGAGTTTTTCAACATTCAAATTCAAATTACAATGTATGATTTGAATGATCATGAGATTAATATTATAAAAAACTAATAAAAGTTTACATACACGTTTTGTTTGATTTAAAGGTACAATCATCATTTTTTTGAATAAAGCATTCCTTAATCAGAGGATTTTTGTTTCATGAAAACGTAATAATTGGCTGATTTTACTCATTTATTATCCCTCATTTCACACACAAACCACCACAGCTCAAAAAACACGGAAATTTTGTGCATCCCCTCTCTAATTAATACCGTTATTATAAACAATAAAAATGCCCATTATTTTCTCTCTCTACCTCTCCTCAAAAAAGGAAAAAACAAGGGGGAAGGGGTGTTTAATCAAAAGAAAACCAAAAACGAGTTTCTCTTTTAATTTCTAAATTCTCCCAAAAAAAAATAAAAATTAAAGGATAAATTCTCCAAAATTTGAAGGAAGATAAATTAAAGAGTATAGAAAATGGATGATAAAATGATGATTGGTTTGATGATTTTCATTGGATTAATTTCATCAACAATGGCTCTCAATCTAACGCCTCTCACGTTTAATGAGGCGTATTCTCCCCTTTTTGGTCATGGAAATATTCATCGCTCTCATGACGATCGTCATGTTCGCCTCCTTCTTGACCGCTCAACCGGTAATAATCAATTTTGATCTCCTTGTTGTATATCTTTTTTTTCATATACGGATAGATCAAAATGTTGTGTACATGTCCTCTTCATTAATTTCTTGCTACATGGATTCAAACATGCATTTTCTTATCTTTATGAATTAATGCTTATCCTTTTAATAAATTTTCCAAAAAATTAATTGGCTTTTTTAATAAAACCTTTGGATCTATAAACTAAAATGTCATATTTAATCCACAATATAGGATCGGGCTTCATATCGTCAGACGCATACCAACACGGGTTATTTAGCGCGTCAATCAAATTGCCTTCAGACTACACTGCTGGAATTGTTGTCGCTTTTTATGTAAGTCTGATTTATTTTATTCCTCTCACGATATTATCAATAAAAGCTACATTATTGCCAAAAAAAAAAAATTGCCCACAAGTTGATAACAACCAGCCATTATTCTACGGTTTTCATATACTAAATTTAGGGTTTTCTTGTTTTCTAAAATCAAAACAGACCTCAAACGGAGATGTTTTTGAGAAGAATCACGACGAACTGGACTTCGAGTTTTTGGGAAACATAAGAGGGAAAGAATGGAGGTTTCAAACGAACATTTATGGAAACGGCAGCACAAGTCGCGGTCGTGAGGAGCGATACTTACTTCCTTTCGATCCGACGAAAGAATTCCATCGCTATTCGATCCTTTGGACCAAAGAAACCATCATGTATGTTTCTTTTCTTTCTCTTTTGAAGAGAATTGTAGTAGACTCAAAATTTTACATCCATCGTCCATTAATGAAAAGAAATATTTACTAATTATTACAAAAGAGTGAACTTAGAAAGATAAATGAAGAAGAAAAAGAAGTAAAAAAAAAAGAGAGAAAAAAATGCAGAGATCAAAAGATAAAGAGAAAACGTAGAAATTTTCATTATTTTTTCTATTTGCATGATTTTTTTTGTCCTAATTCTCTCTCTCCCCTCTCTCTCTAGCTTCTACGTAGATGAGACTCCGATCCGTGAAGTGAAAAGAAACGACGAGATGAAAGGAGATTACCCATCAAAATCGATGTCTCTTTACGCGACAATTTGGGACGCATCCAACTGGGCCACGTCAGGAGGCAAATACAAGGTGAACTACAAGTACAGTCCTTTCACCTCCGAGTTCTCAAACCTCTCTCTCATCGGCTGCCGTGTGGACCCTGTCGAATTGACTCCACTTTCGGAAGAAAACTGCACGAAAGCTAACAACGAGCTAATGGAGACCGAGCTTCAAGTCATGACGGAAGAAAAACGCGAGAAAATGCGCCAGTTTAGAGAGAAGTACATGACTTATTCTGTGTGTTATGACACGTGGCGGTACCCTGAAATGCTGCCTGAATGTGAGGTGGTCGAGTCGGAAAAAAGGCTGTTCAGGGAAAATGGACACCTCAAGATGAGTCCTCACAAAAGGCATAGAAATGGAAAGTCTAGGGCTTCAAAGGCTAATATCTGAGAATTGATTTCATGATGATATAATTTGTGTGAAAAAAGAGTTTATATCTCGAGTTATGTTTGTGAATGTTGACATGTAATATGCTAAAATGATGTTGACTGCTAATTAATTACTGATTTGATTTGACTATAGTCTTTACTACTTATGTTGATCAAATAAATCAATAAATAAATAAATTAATTAATTAATAATACATTTGGATGGGGGATGTGCAAGCCCTCTCCACATTTCCTAAAAAATACATTGAAATAATTGTTTCGTAGAAAAAATACATTGGGAAGTAAAGCAATATTTGAGTAGGACTTGGAAAATAATATATTCTCTCTTATTTGGGCTGAATGTAACATCGAGTCAGAAATTAGTGGGCCTTTCAATGTGTTTGAATAAAGCCGTCATTACAAATCCCGGTTTCTAAAAACCTAGAATTAGACTCCCGGTATTTCAAATCCTGATTTTGCTAATCTCTCTTATTAAGAAAGAAGAAGTGTTTATTTTCATTTTCTCATTCTTTTCTTTCTTGAATCCACGTGTGGCTGAAATCAACGAATCTCTTCGCGCCACGTTAAACTCCCCACAGAGAGAGATGCCGCCGCCGGAGGTGACGACCGCCGCCGATCTTATATAGCCGTCAGATCGAAATCAAAGTACTGACGTGGAGGCAGCTTTCAACTACAAAATCTATCTGTATAGGGTAGGGAGGGTATAGATTGATAATTTTAGTTAAAACACTATTTCAGTACTTATAATACAAAACTTCTAAAATCTTGCACCCAAACAAACAGTGAACTCAAGAGAATTATTTATTTTTTTGAGGAAATTTGGAGGGGGCTTTCACACACCTCATCCAAATTGAAAATACAGTTATATAGCTTATAACAATGTTTACATTTTCTGTAGATCTGCAGGAGAAAGGAAAATCAGCCAAAAATGCAGAAAGGAAAAGAGCTCTAAAAAACAGAGGATCAAATAAATTAGGCCTTCCACTCAAAAAATAAACAAAAAGAAAATGTAAAAGAACAAGCCCAAAAGTAAATGAACTCAAATAATTATATTAATAAGTATTAAATTTCTCTAACATCTAAACAGACTATTAAAAAAGAAAAAAATCTAAACAGTAACATCTAAACGGTCTAAACTATTTTTTCTTTTTTCTTTTTGAATGCGAGCTTGAGAACGAACTGTAAAATTAACTTATTACTTGTTTTTTTTCTTTTTCATTTTATAATCGGACTTTGTTCTACTAAATAATTTCACTTGAAATATGATCCATAAATAAGAGCTAGTACTCCATAGTTATTTTTTAATTTAGTGATAGATCTAATCTAGACGATTGAATGAATAGGGGTATTTTCGGTATATACACTATTAATTGCTGAGATTAATTCTCTTGATTTGTTTCCATTTTTTTTTTTTTGAAGAAAAAGATTTGTTTCCATTTTACTCACCTTTATATCTCCTTCCATTTATATCTCCATTACCTTCTTATTCTCTCCCTCTCTTCTGGATATCTCCATTAATTACCTAAATTTCATTAACCGCGCAAATCCTTCTCTTATCCGCACACACCATATCTGCAGTCTCAACTCTCAATACAACCGCATTTACTATCTCTCTCATGTTTTGAAATGTTATAACTATACTCTAATACAATATTTATTTCGAACGTTTAGTTTTAGTATTTCGAAAAGTAAGATTTAAGAAGTATCATAAACACTCCCATGAAAAATATTATATCAAAAGAAAGTAATTTTATTTGCAATTTGTATATTGTATAAAATAAAGAAAGTTAATGTTCATATGAACATGTCTACTTGTTTACTGTTATATATTTTGTTTTTTGATTCATACTGATGATAGTTCAAATTTCCTGGAAAAATAGGGACTGGGTATAAAGTTCATCTAAATACTTGAATTAATTAAGATGAGAGAGTGAGAGAAATGGAGAGGGAGAGGAACCGTGGAATAGGAAAGAAAAAAGGAAAAAAAAAGAATAAAAAGACAATAGCATCAAAATTGGACTTCACCCCTCGGGGCTATATGTAGCAAATTATGTAGTAATTTCTTTTATTTCTGATATAATTATTTTTCACATTTTGTTATTTCAAAGCGGGACCGCAATAGTATTCCAGCTCGAGGCTATATGACTTTGCAGTTCGCATTAATAACCTTTGGACACGGCTATTTTTTCTTTCTTCTCATGGGTGAAAAATCATCTATTTTTTGTACCGTAGGGAAATTTTTATGTGTTACCTCTCTTTTGATGGCAAGTTCTGGATTTTTTTATTTGCTGCTTGAACCAGAGCGAATTTTGAAGAAATTAGCATTTGCACTGTTTGTATATCCTGTTGTCAATGTGGGTCTCCTCTTATTGTTGTTGCTGCACATCAAAGATCCAGATCCTACTAACATGTACCTAAACATTACTCTTGTATTTTTCGGCGTGTGTTTCATATTAATCGGGGTCGAGTCCACATGCTCGAATATTTTTGAGAAGGTAAATCAAACAATTAACTTTTATGTTAGATTTTCAATTTGTTTTGAAATTTCCATGAAGGGAAATCTTATGAAGATTCATGTTTTTCATGCAGGATATTTTCTCATGTTTCAAAAGAAAGACGTGCATTTCAGACATCTCAAGGTATATGTTTAAACCTTTTTTCCATTTGTATTTTTTTGAAATATAATTTGAATTAATGTAGTGTTTTTCCCCTTATTTTAGAAATCCCTCAATTGACTGGATTGTTTGAGATGACTAAGAACATGCCACAATGTAAAGTCTAATAATTTAGGACAAAATCAAGGTACTTTTATTACTTTTGAAGTTACGCATTAAGGATTTTTCGGAAAAGAAACCCTAAATTTTCTAAATATTTATGAAATCTCTCATCTTTCTTTATTCCTTGATAAAAAAAATATTTTACACAACTAAACAATATGTTAACGTGTTTTGCAGGTTTATTTATGGGGAAAATTCTATGGTACTCCACATTCATGAATTCATTTAGATCGGAGGTCCATATTAAATTTGAAGTTGAGCATAATAGACATTTTTGTTTTTCTAAAATTGATGAAGAAGAATAAATTTGTAATTTTATTATTTTTTCCATGTATTAGACTTCTTATTTTGTGGTTTTGTGAAAATAACAAAATATTTTTTCTTTTCATGTATTGTACCTCAATTCTATTTGTTTGGTATTGTGAAAATCAAGAACAATGAAGTTTTTTTTCCATGTATTAGATTTTAATTTTTGTGGTTTTCTGAAAAATAATACAAAATTGTATTTTTTCCGTGTATTAGACTTCTTATTTTGTAGTTTTGTGAACATAATAAAAAATTATTTCTTTCCATGTATTGTACCTCAATTCGATTCAAAATATCACTTCAAACTTTTTCCCGTTAATCGTCAATAGTGACGGAGCTATATACAGATCGGAAGAGGTCATGACTCCCTCAAGAATTTTGACAAATTAGTATATATTAGTATATTTTACTGAAATAAAATTTTCGATTATATATCTTTATATGTATTGGCCCCATTCAGATTTTTACGAAATCAATTTCAGGCTTCGTCACTGATTGTCAACATCATATATCTTCAATAGATTACTTCAATTTTTTTGGCAAGTAATTTTTCAAAAATATTTAATAAAAGTACTTTTTTTTTTGATAAAAGCCTGCATAATAGATATTTTTTCCGAAAGAAATGATTTTAAATTTTTTGACTGTTCATGGCACGGCATCATAAAGTGCTACTTAAGCAATTAGATAAGTATGTCGTGTCTGCACTTAACAGCACATCACGAGTTAAGTGATGAATGTGTTCCATTAAATAAATTTAAAAATGTGAGGGCTCAACTGAACTGACTAAAAGATGAAAAGCCGAATTTATATCCTTGTATATAGTCTATTTTAAAATCAAGGGATTTAATTATCAATAATACCTCAAAAAATGAAGGTGCCACTTGAACAAAGCTGTTCCTCATTGGCCATTGCAGTCTAAACAAATTAGTGGGCCTTTCAATGTGTTTGAACAAATCCGTTATTAAAAATCCCGGTTTCTAAAAACCTAGAATTAAACTCCCGGTATTTCAAATCTTGGTTTTGTAATCTATATTATTAAGAAAGAAGTGTTTATTTTCATTTTCTCATTCTTTTCTTTCTTGAATATACGTGTGACTGAAATCAACGAATCCCTTCGCGCCACGTGTAACCCTCCCCCCCCCCCCAAGAGGGAGATGCCGCCGCCGGATGTGATCGCCGCTGATTCAGCGGCGGAGGCGGAGGAGGCCGTCGCCGCCTCTCCTCCTATATCATCCGTCCTTATCGTCATAGGTAGGTTATCTAAACCTTGATTTCTTTTGTTGAATTGTTGATAATGATTCTTGCTGAAGGAATCACGACTTTGTTGAATTTAATTATCTGAAAACTGAATTGTAGATTTAGATCCTTAATTTTATGATTTTTATGTGTATTTTGTTTTTAAATCAGCGATGCAAACTGAAGCGGCACCAATTGTGAGTAAATTCGGGCTGTCAGAATCAACAACAGATGAATCACTGTTAGTCTAAATTAACTAAACCTCTTAAAGTTTCGGACATTTGGTCTTGTAATTTACACTGGTACTGAATTTCATGTTTCATTTACCACTCGTGTTGTTCTGATTTACCATCGAACAATTTTAGGTTTCCAAAAGGGGTGCCGTGGGTGAGATATCACGGTAAATATAAAGATCTTTACATTAATCTTGTCAGGCCTGGAAAAGATTCTTCTTTCGGTAAATTTATAGTTCATAAATATTTTTTGAAATATACTAAAATTCTTCTGAGATACTACAAATTTGTAATTTTATTTTATTTTTTGTTTTTTTAGGAGTTGATAGTGTAGGTACAATTTCTGCGTCTTTAGTTACATATGCTTCAATTCAAGCATTCAAGCCTGATCTTATTATAAATGCTGGCACTTCTGGCGGATTTCAAGTATTAATTTCTTTTAAAATTTTTAATATTTTGGTATAATTTTTGTAATGAATGAATATTAATATGTGAAAATTAAGTAATTTAGGCGAAAGGAGCAAGTGTTGGAGATGTTTATTTAGCATCAGAAGTTGCTTTTCATGACAGAAGAATTCCAATTCCTGTTAGTTTATAAAAAGTCTTAATGATTATTTGATAATTATAATATTAGTAAATTGATAATTATATATATGATTTAATTAGTTTTTTTATTTAGGTGTTTGACATGTACGGAATTGGAGCAAGACAAACCTTATCCTGTCCAAACCTTCTCAAACAACTCGACTTAGAGGTATTCATTAAATAAATAAATAAACAAAAAATATTTTAAATATTTTAAATATTAAATAAATTAAATAAATTATTTTTGAATGGCAGGTTGGTAAATTATCGACCGGCGATTCACTAGACATGTCTCCTCACGATGAGTCAGCAATTTTAGCCAACGACGCTACTCTCAAAGACATGGAGGTAATTTTTCATTATTTTATAATTTCACACAATATTTTTTAATAAAATATATTATTTATTTATTTTTATTATTATTTAATAGGGGGCGGCGGTGGCTTATGTGGCGGATTTGTTGTCGGTGCCGGCGATATTCATCAAGGCGGTAACCGATATTGTTGATGGTGATAAACCAACTGTGGAGGAATTTTTGGAGAATTTGGTGAAGGTTACGGCTGCTCTGGATCAGGCTGTGACTCGAGTCGTGGATTTCGTTAGTGGGAAATCTTTATCTGAAATTTGAAATTTGAAATTTGAAATTTTGAATTTGGAATTTGGAATTTGGATGTGTAATAATTTGGTTGTTTGTGAGATGTTACTATTGGGGTGATTGTTGATTCTTGTTCTTGTTGGGAAATAATTGAGTTCAATTAGAGAAGTATGATTTTGAGTTTAAGTAGAGAAAACAATTGAGCATAATAATTCTGTTAAATGTTTAAGCAATTATTGCTTAGTTACTTTAAAGGTTGAAAATTGAAAATAATGCAAAAAGAAAAGAAGAGAGAATCCAACGCAGATAAAATGATAGGAGCAACAATAAACGAAATCTTGTAACTCTCTAGTTTTAATCCAAATCGTCCAATTTGAATCCAATGGTCATATATACTAACTTAAGAAACTTGAGATGAACTGGACATATAAACTGGAGGCAATTCTCTTCTCTCCACTACAAAGGAATTCCAGCAGTAAAAGTAAAAGTAAAAAACAGTAGCCAACATCTACTTGTTTGCTAACTTCTGTTCTTCCGAGGTAAAAAATATATATTTTCTTTTACTCTCTAGATCTATAATTTATTGATTTGAATCATTTGATATGTGGGTTTGATGGGCTATAAAATTTACTGTAGCTATTCTCATTGACTTGGTTTGAGAATTTTTCGGTTTCACTGTTTTGAGATTTTTTTTGTTACTGTGCATCTCCGTAGAATGTTGTGATATTTCTTCTAAAAATTTACAAACTAAACTCTAGGATCTCCGAGATTACTCATATATTTTAAAACACATCTAAATTTTTTAAATAAAATATTTTTTTCAAACAGAATTTAGGGGTTTGCATGAGAATTGAGATCCATGCCAAAAAGGTGGTACATAATAAAAATAGGAACATTAAAAAAAATTGACTCGAAAATACATCCAGAAAAACTTTATAAAACTAATTAACTAAAAATAAGACTGATAATTTCTTTGAAAATATCTCATACTTATGTTATAATTTTAAAATTTCAGAAACATGGCTTCTTTCAAAGGTGATTCAAGCAGTCACAAGGGCCTTGTTGAAGAATTAAATACTACAGGTATGCCACATTTTTCTTCAATTTTTGAGGTGCCATTTGTAATTTGTATGTTTATTTTGATATATTAAATCACAGATCAGTCCCCGAACTTGGCTATAATTGCAAAAGAGACCATTGAAGAAGAAGAGGGAACAATACCACTTTTAGGGACACCTCGTTTCTTTCATATCCTATCAAGATGCAATGCTGCAGGACCATTTCATATGGTAACTAATTTCTATTTTTCTCAAATTATTAACACAATTCAATCTTCTTTTAACATTTCGCTTCATATATATATAACGTGAAATTCAATCTTTATTTAAAAAATAACGTGATTCATTTTTTATGTGTTTTTAGGGGATTGCAACTCATTTCCACAAGTACTTGTTGAAGAACGCTCGCATAAGGGTCACTCTATCGATTCGAAACAAAACGTGGGAAATGAACTATACTTTAGACGGTAAACAAAACAAATTTGACAAAGGATGGAAGGCTTTTGCGTTAGATAATAAACTTAAAACTGGAGATGGGTTAGTTTTTGAGCTAATTGATGGCACGAATTTGACGGATTTAACGGAACTCAAATTTAGGGTTCAAATTTTACGCGGGGATCTCCCACCTGAAATTGCTCCTCGTTCTTCTTGGCAGTAATCATAAGAAAATTAGGCGTTATTAGTTAGTAACTAACTAAATTATTGTATGAATGCCATATGATTACTTAGCAATGCTGTTGTTTTGGAACTTTATTTTATAATTAATTATAATACTTCTAGAAGTATTGGTTACTTTGATGGTAAGACGTATTTTGCTTAGGGGGAGAAATCAGCTTCAATGTTGAATATTGTTTAGTTAATGGTCAAACTTATATCTTCCTTGTTAAGCTGTTATTTTAATGCTTTTTTAAAAAATAATTCCTATTATAATCTTAGTTGCTTCATGTTTTCTGTAACATGTTATATGTGTCACAATGTGATGCAACACTCTATATTATTAACATCACACTCCCTATAAATTGAGAAGTTCATGCGAATGTCTTTGAGAAAAAGGATTTATAATTTTGTTTTAAATGGAACATATAGTTCAATATACATTTATTCCTTAATTGATAAATTAAACATATGAATTTTGATGATACATGATGGCAATGATATAATATTCCGATTCTTGTGAAAATTAATCTACAACATATTCAAAACATATATATTCCATCCGTACGGTTGAAATTTGAATTTTTGATAATACGTGTAATTTTTTGGACCGTAAGCAAAATTAAATTTTGCTTACGTATATTGTTTAGCCATGCTCTCTCTCTCTCTCTCTCTCTCTATATATATATATATATATATATATATATATATATATGGGAGATGCTAAAAAACATACGTATGTTCGAACATACGTTTTTTTAAAATACCCGTAAAGTGGTTATAAAAAGTAAAAATTTAAATTCAACCGTATGGATGTAATATATATGTTATGAATATGTTGTGGATTAATTTTCACAGGAATCAGAATAACATATCATTGCCATCATGTATCATAAAACTATTATTCCGATATATGTTTTGAATAGTACTGCATATTTTTGATGATATATGATGGCAATGATATAATATTCTGATTTTGGTGAAAATTAATCTCCAACATATTCATAACATATATATTACATCCGTACGGTTGAAATTTTTATTTTTATTTTTTTAATACGTATTTTTGGGTGTGGCAAAAAAACGTATGTTGTGCATACGTATGTTTTTTAGCCACACCCTATATATATATATATATATATATATATATATATATATAAACCATCCCAAACACAAATACATACTACATTACAACAAGAAGAGTTGACACAAGATCCATCCACATTACAACAAGAAGAGTTGACACAAGATCCATCCACATTACAATCTACTGGACAATCAAGTTAAACACAGTAACGGAGGACTTCATCCCTTGAAAACCCCTCTTCCTCTTTTCTTCTCTCCTTCGTTAATCAATTCCTCTTCTCTGATTGATCAATTCTGCTTCTAGGGTTTAAGCGAAATCGATCTCAAACTAGGCGAGCGCAGATTGAAGCTTGAGATGTCGGTTAGTGCTTTTTCTTTCAGTTTGTTTTAGTTTGTTGTTTGATTAATTCGCTGTTGGAAATAGTCGTTCTTTTTGATTGATTAGTCGATCATGAAGTAATTAATTACCTTTAGTGTTTCTGATTTTGGGTTTCCTAATTTGAACTATGAATTTGAATTAGGAAGTATTAATTTCCAACTTGCCCCACAAAATTTTAAACAATCTGAATACTTATAAGGACGATTTTATCTCTTTCTGGAATTCAAAATTCCATTAGTGGAATGCAATTCAATGATTAAAGAAGGAAAAAACCCTGTAATTTGCATCAATTTGAATTAATTGAATCAATTTTTGCAGGTAAGGACAGTAAAAATCACGAATTTATCGCTCAGTGCAACTGAGCAAGATGTGAAGGAATTCTTCTCCTTTTCTGGAGAAATCGAACATGTTGAGATGCACAGGTCCTCATTACTTCATAATAATTTCCATTTATCAAAATATAAACTTACCAATTCTAAAAAGTGTTATAATGTTCTATTTATTTATACAGTGCTGATGCGTATAGTCAAATCGCATATGTGACATTTAAGGACGCGCAAGGAGCCGACACTGCACTTCTCCTATCTGTTCGTGTTATTAAAATAATAATAATATCATAATATTATTAATTTAATAAATACTAAAATTTAATTATTTTTTAGGGCGCAACAATTGTCGACATGTCAGTTGTGATAAATCCCGCGCCAGAATATACGCCCCCTCCTTCCTACGTAATACACATTATTTCTCACACAATATATAGATCAAAATTTGCAAAAAGCCCCTCCATTGTCAAAAATCGCAAAAAAGCCCCTGCACTATTCAAAATTACCAAAAAACATTTGCACAAACACCGTTAATTTTAATACTCTAACTATGCAAAAAATAGTTCTTAAAGTTTAATCAAAACCTCTCTCTCTCTCTCTCTCCATTTTAAATTTCGGAAATTAAGCAGGAACTTTTTCGCAATTTAGGCATAATGCAGGGGCTCTTTTGCAATTTCAGCGTAACACAGGGTCTCTTTCACTAATTTCCCATTGAACTAAACTCCTCTATTTTTTTCCCAGGCGAGTTCCGAACCCAACCTGCCAGCTGGCACCGCCACGTCAGCAGCATCGCCAGCTGTCCAAAAGGCGGAAGACGTAGTCAGCACGATGCTGGCGAGAGGATTCACTCTTGGCAAGGACACGGTTTTCAAAGCGAAGTCGTTTGACCAGAAGCACGGTTTGACTTCGACCGCCTCAGCGAAAGTCAAGGAGGTTGACCAGAAGATCGGACTGAGTCAGAAGTTTTCTGCGGGAAGCAGCGCGGTCAACGAGAAAGTCAAAGAGGTTGACCAGAAATTCCAGGTGAGAAAATTGTTATATATGTGGTAAAATTACATATATACCCCTGCAAGACCTGAAAATGTCGTTTGTAACCCTACGAAATATATAAATAAACAGAAGTTTTTTATAAAAAAATAATAAATAAATGTTGATGTGACGTTAGTTAGTTGTTCAGAAATATTTCGAAGCGAGTACGGAAAAAATTCTTATATTTTGTAAGGGCATTATACATGATATTTCCTATCTGGAATTTCTTGTCCACCTCTTTGACTTTCTCGTTAACCGCGCTGCTCCCCGCCGCAAACTTCTGACTCAGCCCGATCTTCTTATCCAAAAAGCAGACGATGAGGTCAGCATGATGCTGGCGACGGATTTACATTGGACAAGGGCGCGGTTTTCAAAGTGAAGTCGTTTGACCAGAAGCACGGTTTGACTTCGACCGCCTCGGCGAAAGTCAAGGAGTTGACCAGAAGATCGGACTGAGTCAGAAGTTTTCTGCGGGGAGCAGCGCGGTCAACGAGAAAGTCAAAGAGGTTGACCAGAAATTTCAGGTGAGAAAATTGTTATATGTGTGGTAAAATTACATGTGTAGCGTCGCGAAACGTCAAAATGTTGTGTATAACCCAACGAAATGTGAAATATCATGAATATAAATATCGCTGTAAAACATGAAAATATTAGGGTAAGAAAAGCAATCACGACATTTTTCATGTTTTACAGCAATATTTATGTTCATGATATTTCACATTTTGGATGGGTAATTACTAATTACCCTAATTTTTTTCCAAAAAAATGATTAATATTTTGCACTAATTCATGTACAATAAATAAATGTTGATGCAACGTTCGTTAGTTGTTTAGAAATATTTCGATGCAAATATAAAAAAATATTTCTTATATTTTGTAGGGACATTACATTACACATGACATTCCTAAGTTTCATAGGAATATTTAACACTTACGACATTCCCTTTTTCACAAGGGAGTATTTAACATTTGTGATATTTTCTAAGGGTATATTTGTCATTTTGACAGGTAAGTGAGAAAACAAAGTCGGCCTTATCAGCGGCAGAGCAGAAGGTCAGCAGCGCGGGGTCCGCGTTGATGAAAAACCGTTACGTATTTTCCTCCGTTTCTTGGGTGACCAGCGCATTTAACAAGGTCGCTGACGTGGCGAGCGATGTGGGGAATAAGACGAAAGAGAAGATGGCGGCCGAGGAGCAACATAAGAGTGGTGGGTCAGGTGGGACCCAGTGATCAGCTGTTGGTGGGATTGTGTTGTCGTTTTGTTATTGTTGTTGTATAAACGGTTAGATTATGTTGTGGTATTTTTTTTTTTGTGTTTTTTTTTTAGTATGTGGAGTTTTGATGAAGTTGATTGATGGATTTGGGGGGTTTGCTGGGGCTGGGAGTATTAAATTAAGGTTATAAATTGTTATATTTAAGGTGCTGTAATGAAATGTTAAGTTGGTGTGTGTGTGTGTTTAGGGTTTACACTTTTTTCCTATATATATCTTTATTAGACTAATCTAAATTGTAATGTACTTAAATATATCGCTCTCTCTCAGATTTGGTTTCTGGTTAGAAATTAAAATCGTCTTTGTGAATGAATGTGTTGTGTTCTCTCTATTTTCCTCACGGTTATCATAGAATTGTTCGTGCTTGCTATTTTCTGGAAAATGAATATAAGATTCAAAAACTATGAAGTACAATGAAATTAGTACAATAAACAACAAAGTCGTTGTAGTATAGTGGTGAGTATTCCCGCCTGTCACGCGGGTGACCCGGGTTCGATCCCCGGCAACGGCGTTTTTTTAGAATTTTACCTTTTTTTTTTTTTTTTTTTTTTTTTTTTTTTTTTTATAACTATTTTGGTTAAAACTTAAAATCAACTGATTGCCTTTTATTTTTATTTTTAATTTTATCACAAGATTCAGATAATCTGGTCAAAATATGAAGGTAAAAACGGAACAGACTTCCCTTCCTCATAAAATAATCGGACATCATTGAACTTTGAGAAAATTAATGATTCCTGAATAACAAATTGCATGAGAATCTTCGTATTATTGGAGTCTTTCATACGTACGTTTTGGCCCCATTCTTGCATGTTTTGACTCCGTATATTAATATAGAATATTTAGTAACTTGGGGTTTTGAAAATGCTACTTGTATTGTACTATCTCTGTCATTTATACTTTTTTGATCATATCACTCGTAATTTAGTGATCAAATATATTACATCCAAAAAATATACTACTAAAAATTGTATGTAAGTATCATTTTTTAGCTTAGTAGCAAAAACTGCATGTGAAGTATAACATTCTTTTATTACATGAAAATAATTAGAAAATGTTTTTGGTAACGTGGCCCAAAATTTTTTTTTGAGAAAATTTAGAGGGGGCTTAAATCCCCCTTCCAAATATTATATTTATATATTATTTACAAAAAATCCCTTTTTTCTTTTTACAAATTTTAAGAAAAGAAAAAGGAGACAAAAAGAAAATCAGTTTATCACAAAAAAAAATAAAAACTAGGCCACTGGACTTATAGAATTAGTGTACCCGGTCTAAACCAATAAACCTAACTAGAACTTTAAAAATTAAGAAACAAAATCTATGAATTAAGAGTCCGAATAAAATAATAAACCGCATTAGAAATTCCCTTCCAGAAAATATCTACTACGGTTTGTTACCTAACTTATCTTCTTGTTTTTACCGCCTACTCTCTCTCTCCCCTATCTCTTCTTCTTCCCTTTTCTTTGGCAACTCCATTATTAGAGATTCTAGCTTCTTCCTTCGTTCCACCGCTCGTATTATTTTAAGTTCTACAATTCCTGTTGATAAATTATGGAGTACGTGTTGAACTGTTTATAAATATATTTTTCAAGTTAGAGAAATAATCATGACACTTGTTCACAAAGTGAGACAAGCCAAAGAAGTGTCAAATTAATTTTAGTTAGTTGAACTTTAAATACAAAAGCGGATTGGATTTGACCCCAATGAGCCTTACCTGTTGTAATCCATGAGGTAATTAAAACATGAAGAAAGTCATAATTACGTCATTTGACTCTAATTATTTAAGGGTCAACTAACCATTTTTGTTATGTTTTTTCATAACTACCTTCATAAGACATGATTAAGCTGATAATAACAAATATCTATCTGTAATAAGGCCAATTGGATATTATTTAACTGAAAAATATTTAAGAGTGACCATTCATATCCATGTTTTTCTTTCTTCTATATATCTTAGAATTAATTAAAAATAATGTTTTCGTTGTTATATAAACATATTTCACTTCAACATATTGTATTTTTACTCGCAGAGAATACATAACTTTTACCATGCCTATTAGTTATTTATCAATACATCTTGGTTCATTTATTAGTGAAAGATATAAATTAACTTCAGATGCATGGGAACACGCGCTTGTGAATTAAAAAAAAACTAAATACATAGTATTTATATAATTAGAGTCAAGTAGATACAAATGTCACCTATACTTTAACTAACCATTATTATCTAAGTTTGAAAGTCTGAAACTAGTCTGAGATTTTCCTCTCATTTTTTATTAGATTCTCTTTGCTCACTAATTATTGACAAGTCAATTTCCTCAAAAGAAAAAATAAATATTGACAAGTCAAAGGTGTTTTTGCGCATGATGTTTGTAGCATTGATAACTATCTCCATCTGCAACTCATTAAATTATAATAGGGACCTGCTACAGCACGACACACTGTAACACGACTGTTCACGACGGGATCCAATAACAGTATATATAATTTATTTTCTAATAACAATATATACATAACAGTATATATAATTTATTTTCTAATAACAATATATATATATATATATAAAGTGAAAATAGTATATAAAAATGGGAAAACAGTATATAAAATGGGAAAAATAGTATATAAAAGTAAAAAAATAAGAAATACACAAAGAATAAATAACAGTATATTAAATGCCAAAACAGTATATAAAATGAGAAAATAATATATAAAATGAAAAATAACAGTATATTAAATGCCAAAACAGTATATAAAATGAGAAAATAATATATAAAATGAAAAATAACAGTATAACTACAGTGCGTCGTGCTACAGTCGTACTGCAGTGCATCGTATTTGCACATTTCCCATTATTAATAAACCAATTACTTAGAAAAATCAATTTATTCTCAATTTAGTAGAAAATTCTGTTTGACGATATATTTTTGTTGGGTCTAATATATGTTCAATCAGCTTGCGTATCATGACTGCTTGAATAAACTCATAACACTCATTACTTTTTAATATTCAAGATTTTACGTTTTAAAATTTAAAACAAAAAAAAAAATCAATTTATTGTTTGTTTTAATCTTTTGCATGAAAAGCAAACATTGGTCTATTAGTTTAGTATTTCAAGTTGCATGGACCATTTAGCACCAAATAAAATGCAGGTTGGCTAACTATAGACTTTTTCTTTATGGAAAAATAATACATTTAAAAATTGTTAGTTGATAACTACTTATAACCAAATAATATGAAATCTATGTAAAAGTGTTCTCTCTTTTTGGACCCAAATAAAGAGTTGAGAAAAATAATTAAAGAAAGGTTTTATTTCCACATTTGGATTTATACAATAATCCAATTAACAATGAGACGACATGGCACAATTTACAAATTATAATTGTGAATAAAATGGCCATATCCCGAGTGATATGCAAGCTTGATATAATTATTAATGTATGATTAATTAGTCCAAAAATGTTAAAATCAAGTCGTACGAATGATCACTATCGTTTGAAATCTCCTCAGGACGAAAACCAGCGTGGCAAGAAAGCTATGGAAACAGATAAAAAGAAAAAAGAAGGAAAATAAAAGAAATATAAATGTAGTATATATGATCTTACTGCTGTAAAATATCGAATATATTTTTTTTGATTGATTACTTGAGATAAAATATCGAATATATTGTTACAATTTGAGACAAAACGATGTAAGAATAAATATTATTAAGAATCTCCACAAGGTATGGTGGCGGCTTGAAAATGATTCGACATGTAAAGTTTTAATAATTGACATATTCAACTAATGCGAATGTGACCCCAACATTTTTACACAAATTTGCAAAATGCCCCTGCATTGTACTTAATTTAAAAGATGACCCTCCATTCTTTACAAAAATGTGAAAGCTCTAACTCATTTTTCCCTTCATATGCGACTAAATTCTGAGTTCTGAGACATAAATTAGAGAATAAACATACGGACCACTTTTTAAATGTTTTCATAGTAGGGGTATTTTTTTTTTCTCATAGTACAGTTTTTTTTATAGTTTAGGCATAGTGCAAGAGATTTTCTGCAAATTCTCTTATTTTTAACCAAGGAAGAAAAACGAGACTGAAAGAGATCCAAGGGACCATGGGGTTCTACTAGGAGCATTTTCTTATCGGGGTATTTTAAGGCATAATTTTGGATATATATGATATTAATAATAACTAGTAATGGAATTGAATAGTAAGATCCTTATGATTAGTTTTCCAACTAATATGAATATGGCTGCCAATTATTTAAAATCAATTAGCTACTAATAATTCTGGATTTTTTTTTTTGGATTCCTCTCTATTTGAACCTTTAAATTGAGACCAACCTTAGTGAAATAGTATCAATTTGTTAGTGCCTATTCTTTACATAGAGGAAATTAAGATCTCAATTTAGGGTTCAAGAGAGAGGATTGAAACTAGATACTTATATGTCACATAATCCAGCATTTTACATTGTTAGTTGTAACTATATTGGTGATGGTTCAGAACTGATAGTGATGCAGCAAGGTTTATTTGTTATTAGTTGAGTAATTAAAAATATGATAAGTTGATGATCTTGTTTTTTCCTATTTACAGGAATTTCATCAGAATATTCCTTTATGAAGGGCCTGATCAGAAATTAGTAATATGTCATCACACCTAGTTTTGTATTTCATATCTCATTATAAGTAAAATAATGAAAATTAAACTTTGACTATTTCAATTCAATAAAAAAATAGCAATTTGAAAATGATTAATTTTTGGGGTAATGTAAGTTGAATAATTTGCCTTCACGCTCGGAAAGGAGCACGCCGCAAATGCAGCGAGATGATCCTTCAAATGTAGTTACCTCAAGAAAAAAAAACCCTTCAAAATGTAGTTAGTAGTTATATATACTATTTTAATATATTATATTCTTAGTTATTTTGTCTTTTGCTACTTTGTACACATCATTATATATTATTTTGTTATAATTAATAATTAATTAATTAATTATTATTTAATAGAATCTCAGTCGAGGCATTTCGCCTCCTGAAACTTAAAAAAAAATAATAATTATATACTTTTTTCTTATTATAGTTATAACCTATAAACAATTTTATCATGCCTACATGTTTTTTTAGATCAAATTATATTATTTTATTTATACTATACATAGATTTTTTTTTTAGGTAAGTTAATTGTACACAATTATTGCCTACATTAATCATAATTAAAAGAAAGAAAAGTGTACAAACATCAATTAAAGTGCAAGACCAAATAAGTTTAGTATACAAAATTCATCCTAGATCCTCTAACAACAAACTATTTTTGACGTTATCCTGTAATAGCAATCTATATACTGTTGGCTATATAATATTTCTATAATACACATATACTATTTTAGTATTGATATGTACTTCTTTTTACTTATGTATTTTGTTCACGGCTTTACAATTTTCATCAAGCTAGCAATAACTTTATTCAAAAAAAATTTAAAAAAAATCTAGAATTGGAGGAGTTCTATGGTATAAATTAAATATTGTATTATATAAAAAAGACCATTATTTTTTATGAATATCCATAACCAATATTTTTATGAAGTCGCAGCCCAATTTGATTTTCAAAGATTCATATTATATATTGCAAGTACAACTTCATATGCATGCATGTAATATTGTGAAGACTTACCAAATAATGAAATGAAAAATTAATAGAGAAAATTTCAAATAATTAGTTGGAAATGCCAACGGGCTCATAGCCCAGTGGTTGAGAGCAAAGTATAACAAATCATAAATTGTGAGTTCAATTCTCATTGACATCAAAATTGAAGTAGAACAAAAAATTCTCTCTATTCAATAAAAAAAATTATTTGGAAATAAATATTGATATCTGTAAATCTAGTGCATGCATGCCAACCCGATAAACTTATTCTTGTTGTTATATTTAATTAGGGCAGTTAAAATTAATTAATGCTTAAGAAAGAATAAGAAGTTGATAATTCCATGTTTCCTGTGGGCAAAACCAGATTGATATATCTAATAAGCATCAAATTGATATATAAAATGATATGGGCAGTTAAAACATGAAGTTTTTAAGGATTATGTCTCATGCACACATTCAACTGTATACATTAATTATATTTATTATACTAAAAACCAGAGTGGTTTAGACATTATGCAACAAGTACATCCCTAAATATATACTCAATGTAATATTTTAAAATAATTAAAAGAACAACTATCCCAGTATTGTTATTTACCTTATTTAATTTGAGACATTTCTAGATACATTGACTTTCTGCACGGCACAAAGGATCACACCTTGGAGGGTCTTGATTAAACTTTTTGAAGTAATCATCATATATATAATATATTCATAATATATTAGATCTGTTAAATTATTTTGAGAGCTAAATACATACCGATTTTAATGCTATTTAATAGTTCCATACTATTATGATATGTAACTATCTACTGAAAATCTCGAGAACAACTTTGCTAGCGTAGTTTTGAGCAGGATTAGGAAGCCATGGTTGCAGGAAGCTAATGTGTGAACATCAGGAAGCCATGAGTGCAGGAAGCTACGTAAAACTGTATGAAAATATCAAAAAGAGGTGCTTGTTCAAATCACAGGAAGCTATGAATATAATATTGATATTTAAAACAATAGTCATGTTGCTTCAAAAAAGATAGTTATTGGAGAAACTATTTTAAGTAAAATTAATTATGTAATACTTTTTAATAATGCGCATATCAAATTGAAAAAAAAAATAATTGCTTTAATTATGTTCCTGTTCAATTATACAAAATTATTTTTTTTAATTATGCTCATGTATGGTTCCAACTACAGTTATAGCAATTCTATTTATAGCCACAATGACACATGTCAAAAAAATGATTTAGATATTATGAGTTTATGTTTTTCTTTCGTAAGAGTAAAACTTATTTTAAAATATTTTTTATCAATCATTATCATTGGTATCTCGTTTTCATTATCAATTTGGTTGCAATGCTACATCTCCGAATATCATATTAATTGTACTTGGACAAATACAAATAAAACTAAGGCAGTAATATTATCAAGTCCAATATCATAAGGTGAATCATCAAATTTTTATTTTATTTGAGAGGATTTGATCCCAATGTATCATCTCTTTCTTTATTCTATTTGAGAGTAAATGCTTATTCTATATTTTCTGGAAAGAACTTTGGAGAAGAAAGAATAAAAATTATAAAATATTTTGTTTTTTGGTGAGAGTAGGCACGTGAGTGGGACCCATGCCATATTTTATACATTTCTCTCACATATCCTACCCAAAAATCAAGTCTGAGCTAAGTTTTCAAAACCGAAGAAAAATAGCCCGTTTTGCATGGTTTCGCTCGGAATGGCCGTTTTGGGTAGGATTCAAAAAGAATGAGCGAACACCAGTTTTTGTGTCCCAGGCAAACCTTGATTTCCTATCCAAACCGTGGCTCAAAACTGAGCATCCGAACAGAGACGAGTCACCAAATTTACACAATTACTTTATATTTTTAAATCCATAAAAATCAAGAGAACAGAAATGAAGGATGCATTTATGATAGTTTGACATGCGGAGTTTTGATTTGAGACAGATGAGATGAAGTAGCTTATAGCTAGTAGCTAGTAGCTAGACCGAAAAAATGCAAATGAAAAAAAGTGAGACCATCACAAAAAAGGGGACATGGTAGTTCTGTTTCCTTGCTTCCTGTTGGGGAAATTATGCATCATAAGTTGTCACGTGTCATCACTTAACCTAACCTTAAACTGCCCTTTCCCTACCGTGTTCAACAAGTACACCACTTAATCCACAACCACTCTCCATTCCCTTCATAAATTATAAAAAAATTTAGTCAAAGAAAAGAGAAGTTTGAGAACAATGTTTAAGTTTGGAGAATTGTTTGGAGACCTATATTTGAGATCTAAATGGAGATGAGCTAAATCCATTAGTTTATCACTCATTATCTTACCAAATCCGTTAGACTTATGACTAAGCCCTTCACTAACGGATCTTCAACTGTTGCAACCCAATAGTTTAATATCTCAATTTGTACTTGCTCATAAATTCATAATCACATGTCTGGATGTAAAAATCATTCAAAGATACATAAATATAGTTCTTTCATTCCTGCCATTTTCATCACAACCTGTGGAGCCTGTCATATTTAATTTGTATCGTATTTGGATCAAGCTTAATGGGTAGCATAATAACCGACCGACCCGATAGGCTGACTAAACACCTGTGCAACAAATCCCAGAAGATCTAGTTCATATTAATATTTCGATTTTTTCTTCTCTCTTCAAGTCAAAATAGTGACATATAGCCGGTTGAAAAAGAAAATAATTAACTAAACAGAAGGAAATACATTTGCATGAAAAAGTTGTACGTACGTAGGTGGCTTGTGCATGGTCTCGTTTCGTACTTCCCTTAGTCTTACTAATACATATTAATTTAATTTATAATGTCGAGGCATAATTAATTGTTAGTTAACCAAGGGCAGCTTGACATATATTGGTATTTAACAAGAAAGAAAATAAACAAAAAGTACAATATAAAAGACAACAAAAATTAGACATTGGTCAATATGGCTGCGTCTCCCTTACACAAAGACTTGCTTTACAATCTTTGTTTTTATCTGCTCTCACCAAAACCCTATAAAAACCCTAACAGCCCCCCTACTCCAAAAACCAAATCCAAAACCTCCCCCCAACACCATATCCTCTCTTCCATCTGAAAGAAGAGAGAGAGAGAGAGAACTCACTTAATTTTACAAAACATGGGGAGAGCACCTTGTTGTGATGAGATTGGAGTGAAGAAGGGACCTTGGACGCCAGAAGAGGATACGCTGTTGGTAGATTATATACAGAAGAACGGACACGGAAGCTGGCGAAGGCTTCCGAAACTGGCAGGGCTCAACAGATGCGGAAAGAGTTGCAGGCTCAGATGGACCAACTATCTCCGGCCAGATATCAAACGAGGCCGCTTCACCGAAGAGGAGGAGAAACTCATCATTCATCTCCACTCGGCTCTCGGAAACAAGTATGTATATACATAATTATTTAGTTATATCTAATTAATATTTTCTAGCTTTCTGTTAGAGAAATTAATTTACCATTTATGCCTATGCTAGATTTGGATATTTTCTCTACAATAATTAATATTTTCTAGCTTCTGTTGGAGAAATATAACATTTGTGCCTATGCTAGAGTTTGGATATTTTCTCTACAATCCACCATTCAAGAGTAGAAATATATGTAGGAAGATATAGAACATTATGTAAATATATATATATATATATATATGAATGCGTGCATCTATAACTATCTATATATGTATTTTAGATACATAAAGAGTGTAATCGCTTTCCTCAATAAATATATGCATTTTTTTTTAATTTTTAAATAAACTATGTATGTACAATAATTTGATATTTTAAGATTATAAAGTACCCTACAATTGAGGTTTTGGTATATTTGTCTTCTTGAACACGCTTTACTAACACCATTAATTATAAGCGTAGTAGTGGTGTAGCTAGGTTGAATAAACTATTGAGATTTCTAATATTTTCCTATCTCTTGTTCAAAAGGTGGTCATCAATAGCCACAAGACTGCCCGGAAGGACTGACAATGAGATTAAGAACTACTGGAATACGCACTTGCGTAAACGCCTTCTCAGTATGGGAATTGACCCTATTACACACCGCCCTCGTGCTGACCTCAGCCTGCTAGCTGCAGGTCTACCTCTAAGTCTTCTCGCAGCAGCAGGCCTCACCACTCAACAACTCGATGTAAACAGTGCCTTAAAACTCCAAGCTGATGCTGCAAACTTGGCGAAACTTCAACTGGTCCAAACCCTAGTTCAAGTCCTAGCTAATGGTGCTACGCCAACTCCAAACATGGACTTCATGGGTTTAATGGGCTCAACCGGTTTTAATCTCGGTCACCAATACTACGACGGTCTTATGAGTGGCTCCCTTGGAGCTCAAGGCACGAGCGCGACTCCGTCAAGTAGTCAAGGGTTTCTTGACTTGCAAGGATTCAACTTACCACCTATGGTTTCCATGGATGGATTGAGTTCAAGTGAGGTCCATGGTGCAACTAGCAATCTTAGTAGCAATGCCATGTTACAAGATAGTTCAAATTGTGCACCAAAATTCATGTCGACTTCTCCAGAGGAGAAAACATGTGCACTAGAGCGTTCTTGCTCACACGATACTTCAACTGGTTCGCAAGAATCGAGTGCGTTTGACGGATTGGAAGGACTCAATTTGGATAATCTCAATGATGACCTTGGGTGGAAGGAATTGATGGAGTGAGTAAATAATTTATATTTTATCTTTCCTCTTATTTTAAAAAACTTAATAATAATAATGAATTTGATTTGTCCTTAGATTTTAGAATAATTAGTCTTATATACTTTTTTGGATGTGTAGGCAGCAGTTTCCATGGTTGAATTCGCCATAGAAGGGAAATAAGCTATTGAATATACAAAGAAATGATTTGTGACACATTATGATGTAGGATTCAGACTTTGTTGATAGGACTGCTTGAGGATGATTTGTGTGTAAAAAATAAATAGAAAAGAGAAGACATTATCTTGTATATCTCATTATGATTATTTAAGAAATTGCTTTATTTAGTTTTCCTTCTTTTTCATTCAAAACTTGAAATACCATGTATGATCACACTATATATTTAATGGAATATAAATAGATACATTTGTGTTCTTCTTTTAAAGATTATAAGTAGCAGTTAATTTTCTATAAATTAAATATCATTTTAATATAAATATGATATTTTCTCAAGGTTGCTTGCATGAAGAGAATTAAGCAATGCACACATCACAAAAGGTAGAAAGGGATTAAGGGTGGCATATTGGCCCATGATGGATCCAGCCCAATAAGGACATGCAACGTCAGCAAATCAAATGACGTGGTGAGTCCTCATTGGCAGGTCCACACTGGACAGTGCCATCAGTTATCAGGAATGACTGATGAATTATCATTTGTTGCAACGGTTTAATGGTTTAAAATGAGTTAGTTGGAGAAGAAATGGAAGGTGAAAGTGACATTGCCTCTTTCCTACTTGGAACTGAAGCTTCCGAGTCTTAACTAATGATACAAGTATACATTTTGTGCCTCTAATGCTAATTTACCCCCCACCTGATAATCCTATATGTAAAATGGTAATAAACAATGAAGTATAATTTGAAAGTTTTTATTCAGTTTTGTTAATATAATTTTGTCTTAATTATATTGTAATCAGTATTTCAACTATACTAATTTTTTTTTGAATGCAAGCTTGTATTTCAACTATAATAATTGAAACATATGATACAAAATATTTAAGATTTCTAACATTTTATGATACTAGGAAAATTGAATTCGTTATGTCAGACAAGACTCTTTTTTCTTCCTTCCAAAACCCGCAGGTAAAGACACACTTCTTCAATATAAATAAGTAATGATTGCTTCATGTTTCTTAACTTTCTTATTATAATACTACCATTCAATTTAATAATAAACAAGAATAAACGATCCAAATTAGTTATCTAAGATCTTTTAAAATCTTATCATATAGATGAATGAATTATATTAACATTTGACAAGCCTGATATAACAATACTTTTGCAAAAAAATTTACTTAATTTAAAGCCTCCGCGAATTTTTTTTATGTATTTTGATATTGCACAAAAAATTAGATCACTTCATATAAATTTACAAGGGTATACTCTTCTAAAAGGATGTAGCTATTTTGTGGGACAATTTTTTTTTATCTCCAGATAGCAGACCTAGCTAGAGAGAGAAAAAACATTTGACTTTTGTTAAAGTACACGCATTGCATGGAAAATTTGTTTGTTTAAAGTCCTCCTATACCTTTGGGGGTTTGTTCTCTTGTAAATGGACTGATTGAAACAAAAATCAAAGAGGTCCTAAAGTGTAGTAATTAGTTAGGCCTTGCTAAGTCCTAGATCAATTTCTTGTTTTGATCATTTGTCTCACAAATTAGTTAGTGATTAGGTAGCTTCATTCCTAAATCCACAAGCCATTGACTCCTCCCCCCCTCCTCTCTCTCTCCCCCCTCTCACAATCACTCTCTCAAACACACATGTCATCTTGAGCCTTGAGGGGTTCAATATATCCCTTTCTGTCGAGTCGATTCAAGTTGATTTTGAAATGCCCAAGCAACAATAATTGTGAATTTCCGTCTCTGATAGAGAGAACTTTATTGGTTTTGATGGTCATTTGAGTATCACATTTAGACAATACATTGTTTCGATTCCTTACTAAATACAAATTCGAAGTAATATATATATTACATACAAGTACAGAAAAATATAATGCATGCAAACATGTGACATTGCTAGATTGTAAGGGATGCCTCATGTGTTTGTAGAAATGGATACAATTGTTGCCTCTCTAAGCACACAAAGGAAAGAAAAAACTTGTAGCATAAGGGATTCATGAAGTTATTTAGGTGAACTGTATGGAACCTATAATAAACCACCTCTTACCTAACTTTATTTTACAAGATTATATGGTTGTATTTCTCAACGCCTATATCTTCTTCACATATTCCTTCTAATTAATGACCATGTTATTAAAACTATATTAGCTAAACCCTTTTTAATTAATTTTTCATGAATATTCTTGCATTTTTTTCATTGGAAAAATGGTTTAAAAAAATATATAATACCTCTCTAATTTGGATAAATGATGAAAAACCCTAGCTAACACCTCTCATTCAAGAGGCTTAGTTTTTTGACTGTTGGTTAGAATTGGTTTTAAATTGGATAAGATGAAAAACCCGATATGATCGAGCGTAAAAATGTAAAGTTTACGTGACAAGGCGGTAAAATGCGAAAACGGATAAATTCGGAGTTTTTATTTAAACTACCCAATATATTATATTCATTCAACATCAAAAGGTTGTTTGAATCATGCACGCGGTAAATCGTATTAGGTAATTAACAATAGATTAGGATTAACCAAAAGGCAATTCAATTTACCACGCAGTTAAAAAGAATGAAACCACCTAACCTAACTGTCTAAGTTCCTCTTGAGACAAACACTAGATGTTAAATACAATCAACCTGGCCTTTGTTTCAAATTCAAATTTCAAAAAGGTGTTTCAATTGGTCACACGATGAAATTTCGTTAGGTCATATTTTTTTCTTTTTTTGAATACTTGAAGGGTTCAAATCCAGCATTCAAAAGATCCATTAGTTCAAAAATTAAAATTTTACTAAGTAGACTAGGTGGGCTTAAAAAAACTTTTACCATGTATTCATCAAAAGCGTGTTGTATTTTTGTTAGGTAAATTAGTTAGTAACTTATGTTATATGAACTGTTTTTAAAATGTTTAAATTACTGAAATTGGAAGTGAATGTAATATTGAATGAATCTGGTGTGTTGACTATCTATGTGGAGGTGATGCCATGATATCTCTTATCTTATGACTAAAAGCTTATACAAAATAAATCGTGTAAACTATTTTGTAAATTCGGCATTCAAACCCTTATGACTAAAAGCTTATGTATATTTTTGTAAAGATTTTATTTATTTTAATATTGAATTGAATGATGAAAGTATGATTTTTGAGCCTATTTCATTTTCTGTATTCTAGAGATTCTTTTAGTTGCTAAAAGTATCTCATTGCAAGAGATAATACCGGCAATTCAAGCAGATATTAATGACTGGGAAACTATTCGATGAATTTAAGCCTTTCTAAGTGTAGGCCATAATTAGCACATGGTTTTACTGTTATTTGTTCAAAAGTTGATCCATTTATTAAAAAAAAGTCTCTCATTGGAAAAAAAAAGAAGATAAATAATATGATTATTTTCTTGAGTTTGGCCTGTAAATGTATATAAAAGTCGATCAAATATAAACGTTTATATACAATATAGACACACACATATTATGCTGACATCCCTTCTCCTTTGTACAAGATCATTCAACAATGATCACAAGATGAGAAAAAAAAGAAAAAAAATATCGCAAATATATCAAAAATTACAATATACATACAACAATTTTCACATTTTTTTTTCTCACATTATTATTTTAGTTTTCTTTTCATCATACCCCCACCCCCTACCAATTCCTTCCCAAAAAAAAGAAAATTATATATGACATTAAGTTACCACACACATGATATTCCTTGTTCTGGTCTATAACTTTCGCGCAACCTTACGTTCATGTAGTTCCTCAAAGCTCCAATTCCTACGCATCCCCCCACTTCGCACCAATTTCGGCCCGGAATCCAAATTACCGGTTTTTGGGGAAACAGAATCCAAAGTTTTATCTTTTGGGCTCTCAATTTCCTTGTGTTTCCGCCGTTTTGAACACGTATTTTTCTTCTGATTTGTCTCCAACGACTTGACATTTCGTAATTTGAGTGAATTTTCGGTTCGTGGAATTTCGCCAGAATAGTTTCTTTTTACGCCGCAACAACGAATTTCAGGACTTAGTCGTGGATCTGGAATTGGGGATTTATTGGGTTCCCTTGAGATCAAATTGCATGTCAAACATGACAAGCTCATTTTTCTCAAAGTGAATTAATCAAATGGAAAAATGAGTTGAGTTTTTGCTTTTAGTTTTGAATATGTTTAAATTCGAGCTGTTAATAAAGAATTACGGTCAGAAAAAGTGTGTTAAGCTAGGCCGAGTAAGAATTGTCGATAAATTTTAGTGTTTGTTAGAGATGAATATGCTAAATTTAGAGATAAATGTGGTTAATTTGTTGTTCTACCTACGTACGGACTGATAACTTCTTCAAAAGAAAGAAAAAATGGGCTTCAGTTACAAGGCTGATAATCATAATAATTGTTATATGATGGAAATACCACGTCATCTCTAGAACATGCATGGTAAGAAAATAATGTAAAGCCTACATAGCAACATGTATATACACATTTCTTTTGACGTGTACATGCTTTTTCAAAGGATAGAGTTGCACTAGAAAACAATGGATTTCATTTGAAATTCGCATACTCAAGTTCTCGTTCATGAAACTCTTATACCAGAGAAAACATCTAGTTAGAAATAACAATTTCAATGCTGATTTTTTTTTACTAAAACATATCATGGATGAGAATACAACACAAATTCGATGATTATTGAACAATTTGAACCATAATTTAATTTACGACATGACATTTCACGAATCCAATTTTTAAATTCATATCAAATAATGCAGTTCATAAATTTCGAAAGATAAAATAACACTTTTCCAATTTCCTCACAGCTTGTTTTATTAGTCTCAACTCTGAAAAGCAAAATCGCACTACAATCTTTCATCTCTCTACTAAACATCACAATTCTACTTCCAGTCTGTCGGTTAAAACACGAATAACATAAAACACATGACAAACACTAGTATACATTAAACACTAAACAACTGTACAAAATCATCTAGCACTCACTCAATCCAGCACTACTCTCCTAAATAAACATCAAACAAAAACAATAAATAACAACCATAATCATACACACTCTCACTCACTCGCTCACTTATCAACATTGGCTTTGTTGCCAGCAAGAATAAGCGATATCTCGAGTCCCCTACTAAACGCCTGGTTGAACAAAAGTCGAGACTGAAACGTCGAGACGAATGGAAACCAAGAGAATAAGGCGATCGGCACGAATATTAAAGCGCCCATTCCAGTGTCGTACATGCGCGCGATTTCACGCACGGATTCCCACAAACCGATCATCCTCACGTATTTCCTCCAGGCTATCGCCAGCTGGCAAATGAGGATTGGTTGGTTAGTGAATGAGTGAATTGAGAATGGAATTGTGATATTGGTGTTTCCGAAAGAAATGCTGAATTTTGTAAGAATGTGAGGAGAAATTTGTACGGATGTTTGAAATATTACCAGTTTTAAAATTTTACTTCACTGTTTTTGTATAAATTTTTTTATAAGGACATTATTTACAGTTTTTAAAAAAAAAATTATAACTCAAGTTGAAAATATGAGCTTCTTTAAGGGATAAATACAACGTTAGTCCCTGTACTTTAACTGGATTGCAATTTAGTCCCTCAACTATTGATTGAAATCAACAGTACAGGGATTAAAATGCAATCCAGTTAAGGTACAGGGACTAATGGTGCATTTATCCCACTTTTTAACATTTCAAAGTTCTGGAGGGCATTTTCATAAATACTCAAAAACAAGGGGTGTTTTTGTAAACTTACGGAGAGAACCATCCATCCAGTTGAAATAAATCCCAGAGCGCTGGCGAACAAATCGGGGACGGAAAGCGTGCTTATCGCGACGAGTAAAATCAGGCCCACAATTAAACCGATCGCCAAAACTCCTTGGAAAAACCGCCAGAAAACTGGAAAGCTCGATCTCTTTGTTTGTTTCGGACTCACTGTGAACGCCTGGTGGAGAGAGAAAGTAGAGAGAGAGAGAGAGAGAGAGAGAGAGAGAGAGAGAGAAGATGTTAGTTTTGTGAATTATTGTTGTTGTTGGCTTGGATTTGTGAATTTAAGACAGTAAGTGTTGATTTAGAGAGAGGAGAGAGAAAATAAGGGTTAATTTAGAGAGGAGAGAGAAAATAAGGATTAATTTCATGAATTATTTATTGTATTGTGTATAAATAAAGCAGACCTTGAATAAGAAGACGATGATGATGAGAACGATCCAAGAGAAACCGTAGATCTGAAATAGAAGGATGTGTTGTGTTATGTGATTGAAATAGGATAAATGAAATTAAAAATATATTTAAAATGAATAAATGAAAATACAGCAAGAGATTTGTGGCGGCCAACGACATGGAGCTTGTACACAATCCCGTACTGAAACATTATGAATCTCAAGCTTAATATAGTTTCCAAAATACGGCCTCTCAGTGTCTGTATATGCGCCTGCAATATTCCACATTCAAAATTAATTACATAAAACCACAGGGGCCTATTTGCAAAAGTTACAAATAAATAAATACCTGTTCTTCCTCCCACCAGGATTCCCAGCTAAATTCTCCTTTCACACCAGCCCCGCCTTTGTACATCAGCCAGCTCGTCCAGTCATCAAAATCCTCTACCGTCCTAAAATAATTAAAATAAAAACATAATATTAAAATTTATAAAAAAAATGGAGAATAAGAAAAAAGGTGTAAAATTTAATGTACTTTTGCCATTCGAAACCAGAAGGGTTGAAAAGATAAGGAGCGAAAAGCCAAGAGAAGACCATGAACCAACTGCTTATCGTTATTAAGATAAATGAAGTCGCGCCGCCTTTTGTGTATCCGTACGAGATGTATATCGTCAGAAGAATCGCCACCTCAAACCTAAATTATAAAGAGTAAAAATAAAGAAATTAATAATGATAATAATAAATAATTAGAATGAGTATTATATTTAGGGTTTTATTTAGTTACGCTTTGACAAAGTGGCTGCGCGAGTAGAGGCGGTAATTGTCGGCGAATTTTATGTGTCGCACCACGAATCCTCTTCCTGTTGCCCTATACTGTATTTATTCATTCAAATAAATAAATAAATGTTAGATATAAAAAGTTATGCAAATCAATTTTTTTATAAAATTAAATTAAAAAAATAAAAACCTTGGCGCCACCGTGAAGAATGGTCCGGCCGAAATAATGAGTTCTCGTGCCAAGAGAGAACGTAAAGAAAACAGAGCACAACTGTAGCTGCATCGTCACAAAGCTAAACACCGCCTGAAAAATAATAAATAATAAAAATTAATTCAGGGACTATATTGCAAAATTGACAACGAAATAGAGATATTATTACCTTCATGAGGCCGAGTTCAAGGATGAAGCCCATGACCATAGGAACGGCAGTAAAAACGCCAATTTGGACCAAAAACTGAGCATTTAATGTCGCGTCAAATGCAGTATTTCCTAGGATCTTAGCTTCGCGGGATTTTGATATTGCCGAATCCAGACCTGACAGAGCCTACAGTTATAAAAAAATTATAATTTAATAAATATGATAAAAAAAAAGGATTTTTTTTTTTGAAGATTTGTTTAAGTAAATTACCAGGTAGACTCTTCCATATAAGAAGATATACACAGTCAGAACCGTGAGCTGCATTCAATCAACAACAAAATCAGTCTTGTTATAAAATATTAAAATATAAATATCCTTAAAACAGTGAAGTGAAAAGTCAATTACCATGGTGCAAACGTAGAATCCCACAGTGGTGAAGTAAAAAGTCAACATCCTGAAAAAGTCAAAGAGTTGACCGATACGGTACACGTCACGACTCAGCACTTGCTCTCCGTTTCCGCCCGCAACTTTTCCTTCGAAGAGAGCTATTTGGTTAAGTCCCACGTCCCTTCCTTTTCCCACCTAAAAACAAAAAAATAAAAATAAATATAAAAATATAAATATATATAATTTAAGTGAGCATAAAATAAGTAGTAGTGTGAATGTGAAATGTGAAATACCTGGATGTATTCATGGTGAGTGATGTTTCCTTGTCGAAGAGTAGAATTGAACCCTAGGGAATATTAGATCAAGTTAGTAGTAATTGATTATCACAGTTTGAAATAATAAGTAAAAGGTAGATATTATTATTATAATATACCAGCATAAATATCTTCACTAATGTTAATAACGCGAGAAGCCTTGCTGATTCCGCCTCTTGTGATGTGGAATACTCTGTCGAATACATCTGGATGCCCATAATGCATACGAACCCTACAAAATAAATGTATGTAATGAGATTTTAAACTCAAATATGCTTTATTTATTTATTTATAAATATAAAAAAAAAGTATTTTATATTTACTTGAGAAAAGCAAGCACACGCTGGCCCAAGGTGACAAAACTGGTTTCTTGCTTTGACATAAATGAGGCCAACGAAGACACACTATACACAATAAAAAAAATTAGAAAGTACAAAAAATAAAATATTGAAATATATCAAAAAAAATAATAATAAAATAAAGAAATAATAAACCTTCCAGTGAAAACATGCTCTCTGACGCCAAGAATAGTGGGCGGGCGAAGGCCGTGATTCGCCTTAAATTCCTCAAGCAAATTTCTCATTTTCATCGCCTCTTCTAAGTAATTATCCTGTTTTCATTCACATAATCACACATCATTATTAACCAACAAATCAACGCTTCTAACAATAAAAAAAATAAAATAAAATTACCTGATTCATGTCTATAGTTTGCACTGCATCACCGCGCGTGAAAACAATAGCGTGGTTTTGATTTTCTGGCTTTCCCTCTCCTAGCTTTGGGTCTCCTGGAAGCCTTATCGAAAATATTTCCTACACAAAACAAAACAATCCAAACATTCAAACAAAAAAAGAGAGAGAGAGAAAGTTATAGAGAGAGAGAGAGAAACAGAAAATCAACAAGACCTGATCTTTTCCATGAATATCAGCTTTTACAAGCTTACTATAAAAATCCTTGTGCAGGCTTCCATCTTCATTCTGAGTCTCTTCTGTGTGTATAAACGCCACTCTCAACCCCTCATTCCTATTTCAAAACACACAAATTAAAACAAACAAATAAAAAAATACATATTAATCGACGGGCAATTAATCAATGGGAAATTTGCAAAAAAGCCCCTGCTACATTAAGCCGAAATTACAAAAAAACCCCTATATTATTGGAAATTGCAAAAAAGCCCCTATATTATTTTCCCTTAAAGCTAAATCTCTCTCTAATATTTCTTAAATTTAATTAAGAAAATTTTAAGAATTTTTTTAACCACCGACGAGGGCTTTATTGCAATTATGGCAACAATGCAGGGGCTTTTTTGCAATTTCCAATAACGTAGGGGCTTTCCTACAATTTCAGCACAACGCGGGGGATTTTTTGCAATTTCCAATACCATAGGGCCTTCTTGCAAATTCCCCACAACCAAAACAAAAACAAGAGCCAACGTACCTCTGCATGAGGAGGGCGATGTCGGTGGCCTCCTGCGCCTTCTTCTGCTTCTGCTGGCCGTAGATCTGGCAGGAAACAACATAAGTGAACTTGAGATCCGCCTGGGCCCGCGCCTCGCTGTTCAATTCGAAGCCCTGCGTGTTTATCAGATCCGCCAGCGAAAATCCCTCCTCCACACCTGTGGTGACAAATGATGATGATGATGATGGTTAAATAACTCATGTATCACTTCGGTCAACGGTCAACCTTTGAACGTTGCTCGTTGAGTATTATGATTTATATACTGCTTGTGTGGTTTATATACTGTTTTGATATATGTTGCTTATGATGTACAGTTTGTTTATTTATATTTACCCTTGTAAAATTCTGAATATCATATTTACCCTTCTAAAAATAAAAATATCATATAACATTTCAGAATTCTAAAATATGAAAGTTTAGAAGGGTTTTAGAATTTCAGAAGGGTAAACATGATATTTTTACTTTTTGAAGGGCAAATTTGATATTTGGGACTTTTTGAAGGGTAAAAATGAAATTCCCCCTAAAAATAAATGGAAGTGTTTATTTGTAGACCATTTACCTGAAAGAGATCGTTTTTCGAGATAGCTTTGAAGAATGAGGGCCCTTCTGTAGTACATCATACCACGAACTGTAAAAGAAAAGAAATTAAAATTGGTAACAGATGGGAAATAAATAAGGATTTGATGAAATTTAGGGTTTAGGGTTTAAACCGGTTCTAGCTAGGGTTTGGCCTCTGTAAGAAGCCCAAAACCTCAGCTCCAAAATATCGCTAGGGCTGTCTATTATATCTTCAGCCGTCGAGTCGCCTCTTCCTATTCTTTCCAGAAAGTTTGTCCACTCGTCTGAAAAAATAAAAAAATATATTAAAAATAAGATGTTAAAAAATGATGAATTTTAATTGGTAAAAAAAAGGAATTATATTTATTTACCAGGGAAGATTTTTTGGAGATAGAAAAGGGTGGAAATTCCGTCCTCATTTTCGTCCCTCAGTTCAGTTGTGCTGAACAAAACCGTCTCACTGTAATACGGCGTAAAAACACTGATACAAAAGAAAAAAAATGGAATATTAGCAAATAATATTAATAATTTTGTTGTTTTTTATGTGAAATATTTAACCTGAAAGGAAGCATTTCAGAAACGGGCTTAGCTTTTGGCATTTCCATGAAAAGAGAGTTTGTGAAGAATTGTAATCTTCTTCTTGCTTCTAAGTTTTTGGGAATATTTGCTGCTGATTCTTTCACGGTTAAGAGTAAATACATCCTTTTCACCAATTCCTTCTGCAAATTATTAAATAATCAAACAAATTAATACTTTTTTTAATTAAATTGATTGTTCAGTTTTGATGATCCGTTTGTAAATAGTTACAATTTCAGGGTCTCTAGGCCAAAAAATCCTCTGAAAAAGACGGCCTTCGTTTCGTGCCTTCGCCAGTGTGTGCCATGTGTCAAATTGCTCCCTGAATAAAATTAAAAAATAAATAAAAATGGGTGAATTTTTGAAAAATGAAAGGTAAAACCCTAAACCCAAGAAAATTAGGAAAAAAGAAAAAAATATGAAACCTTAAAGATGTTGTCAAGAAATCATGTGTTACAGCATCATATAGTTCATAAACAGCTTTTGAGGCACCTCTTGCCAGCTGAGGACTCTCGGTTCTTGTCTACAAATAAAAAAAATAACATAAAAAATAAACATAAATTACTTAATTACTTAATTCTAGAGAGAGAGAGAGAGAGAGAGAGAGCTCACAAGAAGACCACTCAAAGCAGTAAGCCTAGTCAAAACAAACTGAAGCTTTTTTAGGGTTACCGTCGCGAAAAGCGACCCATCATAAACGCTCTGATTTATCTCCCTAAATATCCTCTCAACCCTACATCAAATAATCAATCAAAACACCCCTAATCAAAACAACACATATATAATTAATTAAATTAAATTAAATTAATAAAAAAATAAAATACCAAAGTCGTCCTTCAGCATCGACAAGAGAGCTGAGAATCACTTCAGCGCTGTAATAACACTCTTGCACTGCATAAGCCATGTATTTATCTTTCTTGATCTGGTTCCATAATTCTTGCTGAGTTTCCTCGAAAGACGCAGCCAATTCATTCGCCAACATTATCTAAGAAAAAAATATAAAAAAAATAATTATATATTAGCATCAAAATATATTGATAAAAATGAGATTTAATGTAATGATTATACCTTGCTAGTGAGAAGAAAGAGAGGCCATTGGACCAATTTGACGGTGCCGCAATTGCTCGGCATTATTAGGAGGTCTCTTTCTCTGAAATTTGTACAATTGTAGATTTTTGAAATTTGTGATATTGTGTTATGTTATATATGTGATTAGTTGAGTTTATTGTTGGTGATTTATTTTTGATACCTGTTACTGATGTAGTCTTCTTCGCGTAAACTCTTGACTATTTCGTTCCAAAAGGGCGAAAATGTCGATGCGTGCTGCTTGCTCAAATCCAAATGTTCCTTTAAAAAAAGAATAAAAAAATATTTATGTACTAAGATACTGATTTATCACGTTAAATTAGAGTGTAACAAGAAATAGAACAGAAGAGAGTGTTTTATTTTACCTGAGCAACATGTCTGGAAGCAAAAATGCTGCAAGAGTAAAGGGAAAATGTGTTTGAGTTAAAAAAAGGTTATGTTATTTAAATATGATGATTTACACATAACTGAAAATTGAAAAATATGAAAACCTTTTGGTGACTTGTGAGACAAGATTATTAGAAAAAGCTTCTGGAAATGATTCGAAGCGTTTATGAAGCATATCAATTGATCGAATCTGCAAAACCAAATTGAGAAAATTACAAAAAAAAAACAATAATAATTAAAATAATAGTAACAATAATAATAATAATGATATAATAATAATGATGATGAAATTACCTCTCCTAACCGAGCTCTTGCGCCCATAATTCCACCAACAAGGGCAGATAAAAGAGTGTACCAAATTTGAAGGTCCATTACGTAAATCTAAACACATAACAATACAAAATTGCAATTAAAATTAGAATTAAACATAAAAACATGAGAGAAAAAAGAGGAAAATAAATAAAAGAAAGAAAGACTTACAGCAAAGATAGGAGCCCATAAACTTGCAACAGTTAATGCATTATGTTTGTTGCCTAATCAATAAAAAAAACATTATTATATTTAATATGAATAAAATTAATGTATTTAATTTAACAGAAATTATTTATATTTACCTCCAGATACAAGATCATGCCAAGAATATGGCAAATCTTTAAGTTGCACTATTACTGTTGTTGGTTGAACTAGCGGTTTAATCTGACAAATAAATATTATAAATATAATAAAATATAACAAAGAAATATGAAATTTAAAAATAAAAAGATACCCTAAACATATTTAATGCAATTCACCTGAAGAAAGTAAGCAAATGTGAATTTGCACACAAGAACAACGATCCAAAAGCTCAGGTATCTAAAAATTAAAAAAAAATTATAAATTATAAAAAAAATTATGCACAAAAAATAATTAAAAAAGAGAAAAATTAGAAACCTGAAATACTCAGTTGGCTTCTCAAACAGTCCTCGCCCAACAAAATATCGCTCCTAAACAAATAAATCAATTTTATATACAAACAACCATACAAATTCACAACATAAAATATAAAAAATTCATGAAAATCACCTCATAAATCCATTTGAAGAACTGAAAGAAGCTAAATCGGTCTGACATTTCTGAGATTTTATGTAATGCGGGAATTTTCACTAACGTTCCAAATATAAATCGAATTGACGCATAAACTCCAAGCACAAGGAGATAAATGCGATAATATGTTGAGTCGTTTCTTGAATTGTTTTTTTCGTCCAGCACTTTCCTGATAATTTTTATTTAACAAAATAATAATCTAAGGAGAAAATAATAATACAAATATAAATAATGGAAAGAAGATAGAAAATAATAATATAAATATAAATAATGGAAAGAAGATGAAAAATAATATTTTATTTTTATTTTTTACCAATATAGATAGAAAATAAATGCTGTCACAACACCAAACCAAATGAATCGAATGACTTGGCGTGAAATTGCAAAACCTCTAGCAGTTTTATAAGCACCAAATGTAAGTAAAACATCCAAACAACCTATCAAAACAAAAATAAAATTTAGAGAAAGAATATGGAAAAATAACGAAATTTAAATTATAATTACAATAAATTGAGACTTACACTCGACAAAATTTAGGACAAAAAATGTAGGACCAGCACTTAGCATTACTTTGAAAGTATCAGAGTTTATTTTCCCGTGGTGGAAACCAATTATAGTCAAAAGCTGCACAAAACAAACAAGCAACACTTTGTTTAATAACATGATATTATATTTTTTTGGAATAAAATGTGGAATTATTAATTAATTTATTAATTAAAAACCTGGAACATTAAAATTAAGAAAATCCAGAGTCGGTGGAAACTGCGATATAAATGCAAGAATGTGCGGTGCTCCACAAAATTTGTTTTTCCAGTCTGTTAAATCATCCAAAAATTAAAACAATACATAATAAATAAATATATATAATACAAAATAATAATTATCTGAAATTACCCTTTTGCCCTTTTTGTTGGGCTTCAGCAGAAATGATGAATTCTCTTTCGGCGGCCAACCCAATTTCTTAACACGTGTAGGTGACCTACATTAAATAGTATATTTAAAATTATATTTTATAAATATTTAGTGATTAAAAATATTATATTTTTAGAGAGAGAGAGAGAGAGACCAGAAATATTCATTGAAATCATCATAATTCCGCCATTTAGAGTGAGCCGCTTTTCCTCCATCATTATTATCAGCTTCCTAAAATTATATAAATATATAAATACCACAAAAAATCATACTTCATGCAAAAATAAATATATATATATAAAATAAACATACAGCTTTAATTGTATTATAAATAGGAGTAATTATGGTCTTAAGATAAGAAACCGATCCGTCAGCAAGAGAGCAGCTCAAAGCTCGACTCGCCTCTAAAGAATCAAGATTTGCCTCCATTTCTTTCGACATCTGAAAAATAAAAATAGTAATTAAATCATAATATTCAAAAGTTCATAAAATAAAAAAAAATAAAAAATACTTACGTTGTGAAAAATATAGCAAATACATTCAGGCAAAAAACGGACATTAGCTGCTTCGCCCCAAATGAGGAAATAAAGAGAAATATATACGACTCTCCTGCTTTTTGTCAGAGCTTGATTGCTAAAAAAGAAATAATCGTAAAAATGCTTGTTAATAAATAAATAAAAATAATAATAATGGAAAAAAATGAGAAAATATGTGATTTAATACCTGTGCCAGGCAATACGAATGCCCAAGTATTTGCACCATTTGATGTAATTGTCCAATACTTTCAGAAATACATCTGATACAGCTCTATCTTCAATTTTCTACATTTTTTAATTCATATAACACAAATTCACTCAGAAGTTTGAATTTCGAAAAAAATATATATAATATCATGCAAAGATATAATAAAAAACTAACAGGCTGTTCTTGTCCAGCGCCAGCTGGCAGACCGAGTCTAGCCTGAGCATTTGCAAGAGTTAAAACCACATTTTCTCTTTGGTTCCTCACATTATCCGCCTACAAACAAAAACAATTATTTCTCAAAACTAAATAAATAAATATATTTTTCTGAATAATGATTAAATAAATAAATACCTGGAAACCGAATACAAATTGAAGAAGGTCAAAAATGTCGAAATTCCTCATTTCAGGCCGCTGAAAATTAGAAGGAAGTCTTGGTAAATTCGACATGTCGCCTATTGCTGCTACAGCAGCTCTCACCTATTCAAAAATTCATCACATTAATTTATTATAAATTAATAATGAGAGAAATTAGGAAATTAGGGTTTCTTACTTCGGGGAAAAAACCGACAACATTTGTCAAAGAGGGTGCATCGAGAGGTACGATATTATACGGCATAAGCTCTCCTTTTAATGCCGCATCTGACCTTTTAATTCTCCTCACCTAAATAAACAAATTAATTAATTAATGTTTTAGAGAGAGAAAGTTTTATTGAGAAAGAGAGAGAGAGAGAGAGAGAGAGAGAGAGAGTTTTACTTTACCTCGTCCAAAATCTGAACACTCAAATTATCAGTAGAATCGTCGACCAAAAACTCTAACACATCCAATAAAGCCCTTAATGTAACATAAACCTTCTTCATTTGTCCTGCTCTTATTTCCATCCTAATTCAATAAAAAAAAACATAAATAATTTCAAAAATAATAATATTGGGGAATCCTTAAAAAAAACCCAACTTTTCTGAATATTATCAAAAAGCCCCAAACTTTTTTATTTCTTCAAAAAAAACCTATAAAATGGGGGCATTTTGGTCCACAAATAGGGGGTTTCTGAAGAAACCAAATTAGGGTGTTTTTGAAGACCTGCTCAATCACATTTTAAGTTTATTAATTTCATTTAATCAACGTACTCTCCAATGTTGGTGCTGAAGGTTCCGGACTCTCGCCAGGCCTGCTGCTCCCTCTGCATTTCATCAACTCTACGTCTCCTTTTATAGTTCAAATAAAACCGCCATAAATCCTCTATGTCGTTCTGCCTGTTAATTGGCGCGCCTCCTTTCTTTGCTAATTTAGACTGTATTAACAAAATATTAAAAAAAATTAGGTATTAACATGTAATTATTGATTTATTATTTAATATAATTATTTAGTTTAATACCTTGATGACAGACATTAAGCCGGTTTTGAATTGGAGAACGCCTCTGCCTTCGCTGCTCGGATCCATGTTTTGGGCCATTGTATAGGCTTGTTCACATACTGTGATAATTGGAAATTATATTAATTAATAAATTTAAAAAAAATGGGTGGAAATTGTGCGAAAGAAGAAGGTGTGTGATGTGAATCGTGATACTGCATGCTGAAAGTTTGTATTTTTGTTGGATTGTTTGGTCTCTAAATGCAATACTGAGGATTAATTAAAGCTTAATTAGCCTTAGACAGTATGTTATGGCCAAAAGACATGAAAATGTTAAAAAGGGATAAACTTTTCCATCAAGGTCCCTGACAAATCAGTATTTTGTATCAAAATCCCTCAAAAAATACAGAAAGAAAAGGGCTTGATTAACCACGCCTCAATTTCAGCAAATCGAAAGTAAAACAATTCCAAAATCGATCAGATTTCACTCACAGATTCGCGCAATATTGGCATCCTCCAACTCGATCTCGTCAGCAGCATGTAAGATCCGGTCAATATCCGCCGCCCGTCCTCCAAACGAAGACGGCGTAGTTCCGGCGAGCCCAGTGGCGACTCCGCCCCCGGAAGCGGCGGCGGCAGTCCGGAGCTGCTCCCGCTGCTGCGCCGCCCGCACCAGCCGCTCCCAGTTATCCAACACCCTCCCCCGCCTCGCCATTTTGCCCTCTACTGCTGTGCCAGCAGTAAAAAAACTAAGTTGAACTCAACAATGGCGAGATCAGAATGAGTAGCTGAATTCAAGGAATAGCTTATAAAATTCAAATCTCTATTGAAAACGAATTTGGATCGAGCTAAGTTGAAAACTTGTAATGAAGAAGGGTTTTCGAAAAGAGACTGTGCGACGAAGGAAAAGAGGGTGAAATTCAGAACAACGGAAAACGAAAGGGAAGGGAAGAAGAAAGACGTCAGTAAGTATTCTCTTCTCATACGCGGAGTCTCTTGTTTCACTGACAGTGGGTCCCGTTGTCAGTGGGATCTGTGGACCGGATGAAGGTTTGAGATTTAAGCGCAACTGGGATATGAATATATGATATGATATGATTCTGTAATAACAAAGACCATTCATGAAGAAGACTGTACAACTACTCAAGAAGCGGGTCATAATTATATTTCACCCGACCGACCCGCTTCATATAGTTTGTCAAAATAATCTTACATGAAATATCTGACAAGGTAAGTATGCCCTGAACTGAACTGGTTTGAAACTTTGAATGGAACTACTATTGGGCTTTAATTCAAATTACGCAATCGAAAATATTGGTCCAAATTGGCCCGTGCTATGCTCGTCCACTCTCAACGCCGGCATGAAATTCCAATTTTACTCTTCTTGAACCGATCTGATTCTGTATTTACGAGGGCTAGTTTGGTCTTTCAAAGATATTAATATTATCGGTCCCATTCCCATCTTCTCTCTATCGAGTTCAGTTCTGTTCTGTTCTGTTCAGTACAGTCTAGTAACGATGGCGGTTGCTGCTGCTGCTGCTGCTTCGGCTTCTCTCTCGCTCAATGGTAAGTTCTATTCGTTTTCATGGAGTTTTGTTTGGAATTCAGAGCTGTTTTTCATTTGTTGGATTATTTTCCGAGCATTTGAGCGAGGATTCTATTAGTTGGGGGAAAGGGGATTTGAAATTTGTGCAAATATGTATTCTCATCAGCTCAGTTTGTTGTTTTTATATATTTAATTCCGATGTGTAATCATTTTTATAAATAATTTGATAATTTATTGCTGTATCGTACAAATTGTTACCTGATTGGATGGTTACTATCATTTTTTTCAAATTCATGTTTTTTAAACTTATATATAATTTTTTCTGAAATTTATTTTTCTTCTGTACCAGGCGGAGTTAATTGTAGGAAAACCAATACTGCTAAAGGTTTGGGCATTAATCTACCGCAATTAACAATCAATCACAAAACAAATCAAATCAAAAGCCGTTCAAGATTAACCGTCTGTGCCAGACGGTAATTCTTCTTCCTTCTTCTTTTTCTTAACCCTTATTTCCAAAAAAAAAAAAAGAAATAAAAATATTATTCACATGCAAATTACTCACGTTTTATTAAGAAATATAATTAAATTCAACATGCAGTGAGGGATCAGGAGGAGAAGGCGAGTTCTTCGCCGGATTCATTCTAGGCGGCGCAATCTGTGGCGCTTTAGCCTACTATTACGCCCCTCAAGTAACCACTCACAACAATACACCATTTATAACACCAATATACCGTTTTAAACAACAATATTACGTTTACGACAGATAAGGAGGGCGGTGATGAATGAGGATGAGCACAGATTTCGAAGACCGAAGAATGATATGATGGATGAGATGTATGGTCATAATGGAATATACTCTGACGTGTACGTCAATCCTGACAAGGACGGTGGCCTCGAGGTCTTCATTAAAAATTATTAAAAACAAAGGAAAAGGGGGGATTCTCAAAAGAAAAATTTCTGAATATTACAAAAAAAAAAAAAAATCACTTTCTAGATTTTTCTGAAAAAATTATAAAAAAATTAGTTTTCAAATTCCCCCCTACATGGGTTAAGTTTAAAACCATGTGTGGGAAAATAATATCATAAATACCGCAATACAATATCATGAAATATTATTTTTCAAAAAATATTTTACTGTTGATTTTTTATTATTTTTTAATTTTTATTGAATTCAATTTTATTATAAAGAAAAATTAGTGAGGTTATTTTGGTCCGAAAAAAATTGAAGTTGTTTGAAATATTAAACTTAACCCATGTGGGGAGTATTTTAAAATTAATTTGTTCAATAGGGGTTTTATTTAGAGAATCTAGAAAATGAGAGGTAATTTCTCAAGAAAAACCACGACCTTTATTTAATTAAAAAAAATAACATTTTTTCTTTATTATTTTTTAACAAGCAGAAGACTCGGATGACGCTGAACTCGAAGATAAAGCAGCTGAACAACGCAATAGACAACGTGTCTAGCAAGCTCAAGGACAAAGTCTCCTCCACCTTCCCCCCGCCCGACGAGGAACTCATCCCCAAGCACACCCCGTCCGTCAAACACGATCCCGATTCTGATTTCAAGTACGGCGTTTAGTCAGAGATAGAGTGGAGGGTCGTTTGGGACCTGTTTGTTTGTTTGTTTGTACTAATTGGACTGTGTCGGATCGGACTGTTGTTTTTGTTTATGAATGTGAGTTTATATAGATGAAACGTTGATGTTGAAGTGAATCGTTGTTGGGATGTTTTAACAAACTGTTGGCGAATGAACTCGTCCTCGAGACCATGTTCGTACACGATCCTGATTCTGATTTTAACTATATGGGGGACCTTGTATCATAAGATATGTGGTTGGTTCTGAACCTACTACTCAACAGACTCTGCGGCCTTGTGACTTGTGAGAGTAACTTATTTCAGCCAAAAATAGCTAGTTGTTTCAGAGGGAAACTATTTCGGTTATTTTCAGTTGAAGATTTTTTCGAAGTATGACTCATAACTCTCTTTATTAATGTTCTATATGTGTTGTTCTTATTCATTCATTAAAATATTTAGTGAAAAACCAACTCTATTTCTTTCTCCCCTCTCTCCAAGAAAACCACCTCTCTTTCTTTCTTCTCTCCGAATTAATATCAGCATAGATCTAGTTATGATGATTGTAGATAACGAACCAGTCGGCAAAGGCAAAAATAAGATGGCTGATGAATATGATGCAAAACTACCATTTTCATGCCCTAAGGCTAAGGATGATGACGGGATTGCAACCATGAATAAGGCCTTCAGAATCAGCAATTCGTTCATGTTTCTTACAATTATTGCATATTGGTGTTATATCCTATGGATAACTCCTTTTCTCCAACGTACATCGAGAATGCTTACATGGTAACTATGGCGATCATCTTCCATTATGCCCTAGTGCTCACGTTCCTTAACATGTGGGCTTTTTCGATGCCGACTAGGCGAAGTGGCATGGTTATTAAGATAGCAATGTGGGGATCAGTCGTCCCACTGTTTTTTCTCCCATGCTTCTTCTCTGTCATCTTCTTACGTTTCCGCGCCTTATTCAGCTTCTCTGTCAAATCGAATGAATATCAATGAGGCTGGAGCATTTTTCTATTGGGGATTTATTTTTAAAACTCCCTAATTTGTCTGAAATTATGAAAACCCCTCTATCTTTTTAGATTATTTCAGAAGCCCGGTGTCTTTTTAGTTTTCCTCAAAAAGACCCTAACTTTTCCGAATATTATCAAAAACCTCTCCTTTTTAGTTATATATTAAGAAATGTTAATTTTACCCCCTGTTTCATCATAGCTTTATTTTTTTAAGGATTAGTTTATAATACGTCCAATATTCCAAATATATTGAATTTTTTTTTTAAAATATGTACAAAAATAGTAAAAATAAAAACATATAATTTGGAATATTTTTCTTTGCAACTTCAAATAAAGGGAATCATTTCTTTGTAACTTCAAGATTTTATTATTGTTGAATTGATGCAGGATTGTAAATTGAATTCAACTAGCATAATACTCATCGCTACGCTGCGAATATGTTAATTTGTATTGTTCATAATTTGTAATTATGCAAAATTCAAATAATATATAAAATTGATTTATAATATAGAAATATATAATATAATTATATAATATGAGTTGAAAAATATTTTTTATTTATGATTATATGTTGCATAATAAGATCTATTATGTATTATCAATTTATCATTAATTTTCCACACTGAAGAAAAATCCACTTATGACAAACAAACATCACACATATACTCAATCTAAAAGTAGTTATAATCTATAATAAATTGTACTAACAATTATATCTAGATGAAGAAAATGAAAATAAAAATGAAAATACATAAATGAGGAGAAAATAAAAAAAATAATATATCGACTATATGACGCTTAAACATGATTGACAATTGGGAGAGGCTCTCGGAGAGAAAAAAGAGGGAACGGTTCATTCTGTGCTTTTTGAGCCATTGATTAATTTACGAGTACCAGCACCACCGTTGCCTCCACCAATGGAGTGGTACACCTAAAAAAACTAAAAAATAATAAAACATATTTATTTATTTAATTGGTTTTATTAATGTAATATTTGTTTTATTATTAAATTTTTTATAATTATACTTCATGGGACAACATAAGGGCGATGGAAATAAAATTATATAATCATAAAGTTAGTTTGCAAGATCATTTTACTATGAAAATGAAAGAAATATAAGTAACAGTTTTATAAGAAAATAGTCAAAGAAAAATGTCAATCACCTACTAAATAACCCGACTGAATAATAATCAATTCATGATCAGAATCCAATTTTGTGTATGTATTCCTAAAATTAATATACAACATTTTTACTTATTTTCTTTATTTTTTATATTATTATCTTTTTACATCACAATGAGAGAAAAATTAAAAAAATAAGCGACATAAATTAATTATACTAACATGATGTTTGGAAATTTATGATTGGACCAGGTGCATTAATACAATCATAATGAGTTATTCACTTGCGCAAAAAATAGGTTACATTAATTACAATGACTATTTATCCTGCTTGCTATGATGTTTGCACTGTTTTGTGTTGATCGATTACGGCCTGAAGAGGATGAATAAGCCTAAAAACGTGCGGAAGTGTAAATTTGACTTTTTACAACTTTTAGGATTTTCGCTTTTAAGTTGATCGGTAGTATTAATTAAATTATTAAAGAAACGATAAATAGATTAATAAAGAAAATAAGAGTAAAGAATGAATATACCGAACACAAGACTTGTTGACGAAATTCAGCGAGGTGGTTGCGTTAGCTTTAACCATCAGTTCCCGCTACCAACCTTTGTTGTGTTCACGAGCGTTTACTCTCCGGGTATGTCTCTCGGTTTCTTGATTCACTGATCCAAATTACGTTTTTTTACAAACTCGAATCAACGATCGCTTTACAAGCACGTAGCGATTCGTTGAAACAAAACTCTAACGATTTCTTCAACCAAACAAACAAATAAACTCTCGCTAAATCTCCCTAATATCACTCAAGATCATAGAATAATTTTATTCAACACTAAAGAGAAAATCCTTAATACTTTTCTCAAAGAATTAGTGAAAAATCGGATCGGGGATGCTCTTTTAAAGAGGGAAGGAGCAACCCCACAAAAAAATAAGCGAAAAAATTAAGTATACTAACATAATGTTTGAAAATTTATGATTGGATGAGGTACATTAATACAATCATATTTGATTTATTCACTTGTGCAAAAAATAGGTTACATTGATAATGACTAGTTGTCCTTCTTGCTCTGATGTTGTACTGCTTGTATAACAAGTATTTAATCAAAATATTATAATTTCTCTTTTAAAGAATTATCAAAATATTAATATTTCAAAAAACATCAAATATTAGAACTTTCAATTATTATTATTATTATTATTATTATTATTATTATTATTATTATTATTATTATTATTATTATTATTATTATTGTTATTATTATTGTAATTATTATTATTATTATTATTATTATTACATTATTATTATTATTACAATTATTATTGCAATTATTACTATTACTATTACTATTATTATTATTTAAATATTACTACTATTTAAATATTACTATTACTTAAATATTATTATTATTTAAATATTACTAATATTTAAAAATTATTATTATTTAAATATTATTATTATTTAAATATTATGAATATTTTTAATACTAATATTGTTATTCAAATAATTTTTAATATTAATAATATTTAAAACATTATCTATTATTATTGTTAATAATATTTAATTACTAAATCATTTAATAATTAATAGTAATTAAATAATATAATAATTTATAATAGTTATTTATTATCAATATAATATAATATAATATAACAAAATATAATATAATATAATATAATATAATATAATATAATATAATATAACATAACATAATATAATATAACATAACATAATATAATATAATATAATATAATATAATATAATATAATATAATATAATATAATATAATATAATATAATATAATATAATATAATATAATATAATATAATATAATATAATATAATATAACGAAGAAATATCCTGGGCACTGGTGCACATTGGGTGCTTCCAATCCCCCCATCCCACATCATCCCTCCCTGGCGCACGTTAGCACTCCCGCTTCCCCCGGTGCACGATAGCACAAATCGTCCGCCCACGGTAAGCCCGGCTCACCATAGACCGTGGCCATTTCACCTCTAATAACCCTTCCAGTTCTTCCTTCCTTCCCCATTTCTTTCATTTCCCTCATTCCTCCTCTTCCCCTTTCTTCCTTCCTCACGAGAGCGAAGAATCCCCGCCGGCGCGCGATAGAGAGCTCCTCGTAGCGATCCGAGCCCGATCCGGCCGCTCGGCGGATGATGGTTGTACGCCGCCGGAGGCAACTGATTCCACGCAGGAGATTTCCCAGCCCGAGGTATACTGGGAGTTTATTAGGTTAGGGGTTTGTTTGTTTGTTGATTTTTTGTTCTTTGATTTTTTTTTCTGTTTGGGGGAAATATGGTATTAGTGGTAAATCAGAAATTGATGTTGGGTATTGAAAGTTATTAATGAGGGGGTCATGTTATGGACTAGGAAATTTCAGGAAAAATATTTAATTTTTTCAGTATAAGTTCTTAATCTACGGATTCTGGTGTTTAACTTATTGATATACGACATATTGTAAAAAAAGTAAATAGTTTGAATGGATTGTGAATGATTTTATGTGATTTATTATTACTTATTATTACTTCAATCCACTATAAATTGTTAGATAGATCTGAAATAAAATCTTTTGTTTTGTTTTATTTCAGGTTAATATAAAATTGGTGTCTTTTTAATTTTAGATCACACTAGTACTTGAAGGGCTCTTAAGGGCCCATTGAAGAGTCAGAAACCGATATAAATACACCAAATTCAGTGATATACTCTCAATTTTTTCATCTCATTTAAATAAATTTAAGCATTTAATATACTTTTTGTTTTAACACACAATTTTTTGTTTTCTTTTGTTAAAGGTTGATTTTGCGGAAGAAAAAGAGAGATTTTGTGAGAACAAAAACCCTAATTTGTCAAAAGGGGAATGCGAGCATTGCTCTGTGCCTTGTATAAACTGCTCTCATTTGACAAACAAAACTCAAGTTGAAATGAAACCGAGAAGTAAACGGAACCGGGCCAAGAAAGAAGAGGAAAACTCTATGGCCGTTCATGAAGCGGGTCAGAATTCGACCCGCGACCTGAAATCTGAAAAAATTGTGGAAAAAGAAATAGTAGAAGAAGCGATGGTTAAATCTGAGCCTTCAGATCAAGAGAATGAATCTAGTGCTCTGGCAGGTGAGTTATTTTATTTATTTTCAATAATTTATTTAAACTTGAAAATTAAACTTATTTTTATGATTTGAAATGTAAAATGTTGTTGATGTGCAGGTAAAAGTAAAACAAAAGATGAAGAAAATGAATCTAAGGAGAGTACAAAGACTAAGGAAGTAAAACCTAAAATTGCAAATAAAAAATCAGAAAAAGGAGAGAAATCTAATTCTCGTGATACTAAATGTGAAAAAGGAGAAAATTCTAATTCTAATTCTTCTTCTGATAATGATTCAAAAGAAAAGAGTGATGATGAAACAGATGATGAAGAAGAAATAGAGGATGATGTGAGCTCACTCATTATATTTATTTATTTATTTAACTTTTAACCAATTAAGTGTTTATTTATTTGAACTTTAAATTAATTATTAATTTATTATGTTTTCATTTTAATTAATTTTAGGTGAAAGTATGCGATATTTGTGGAGACGTAGGTGAAGAAGATAAACTCGCCACTTGCACTAAATGCAGTGATGGTGCTGAACATATGTAATCCATTTTCCTATATTTAATAAATACACATAATAAATGTAACATATGTAACTTATTTATTTATTTATTTACAATTGGGCAGTTACTGCATGCGAGTTTTCATGAAGAAGCTTCCGGAAGGAGAGTGGCTGTGCGAAGAATGCCAGATTGAGGCTGAGAAGCAAAAGCTAGAACAAAAGAAGGGAAAGCAAAAAGCGGTAAGCCGAGTTACCGAAAAACAAAACGTGGAAGAATTCGAGTATATGATGGATCAAGAGGACGAGTTTCTGGCGATCGAGTTACTCAAGAAAGAGAGCAAGAGTAAAGCGCCAAGAAGCTTGAATAGTTATTCTAAGAAGCGGGACCAAGAGGAATCTCTGAAGAATCTGGAATCTGAAAATCCGGATTTGGAATCCGGGGTTTTGAAGAAACCGGAATCTGGAATTCTGAAGAAACCGGAATCTGGAATTCCGAAGAAACCGGAATCTGGAATCCCGAAGAAACCGGAATCTGGAATCCTGAAGAAACCGGAATCTGAAATTCCGAAGAAAGTGGAATCTGAAATTCCAAAGAAACTGGAATCTGAAATTCCAAAGAAAGTGGAATCTGGGGAATTAAAGAAAAAAGGAACTTTACAGATACGTGAAAATTTAAATAATTCGGATTTGGAAAAAGGGAAGTCAGGTACTTCTGTTTCCAAACCGCTTGTACCCCCTCCAAGAGGTAAATTAAAAACCCTAATTTATATTCTTTATTTTTTTATTTGATAAAATAAAAGGGTTATTTAATTTAATTTAATTTGTTTTTTGTATATGTAGGCAATTTATCTAAGTCGAGTTCTTTCAAGAGCTCGTTTTCAAAGGAACCGAGAGTGAAGCAAATAACCGAAGTCCCTCAAAATCCGAAAATCGCAAAAGAGCCCCCCGTTTCTAGTACTAATAACGTTAAAAAAGAGGGACCAGATCAGAAAATTACCACCAAGTCGACATCTTTCAAGAAACCACCTATGAAGCCTTCTTCCAAATCATCAGATTTTAAGGACCCCAAAGAGAAAAATCCAACCAACAACAACAATAATAGTAATAATAATAATAATAATAATAATAATAATAATAATAATAATAATAATAATAATAATAATAATATTAATATTAATAATAATAATAAAAGTGGATCTATTTTGGGGCGACCTTCTTCTATCGGCTTATTATCCACTCCAAAATTAGATTCATCCACTCAAGCACCCGACAATTTAGGTATAAACAAATCAATTTTTTTCCCATTTTCATAATATTAACAACAACAACAATAATAATATAATGTTTTTTCCTACTTATCTTTCATAATTATTATTAATAATAATAATAATAATTTATTTTTTCTTACTTTTCAGGCCGAACCGAAACGAAAAAACCGCTCTTGCCAAAACCTGACGACATTTCCACCTGTCCCCTCTTAGACTCGATCTTGAACCGCAGCGCGACACCTGTCCAGTCGCGGGCCCCGCGTTGTCAGAGGTGCAACGAGACAGGTCACTCCATCCAGTCCTGCCCTAAAAATCCTTCTCTTGTTATTAATAAAGGAAATAATGTGAGTGAGAGAGTGAAAGAGGCGGTTTTGGTGAAGAGGCCTAGAGTTGCTGTGGAGCAGAAGGAATTGGGGAGTGAGGGTGGGAAGATTTGCGGATTGGCCCCTGCGGTTTTGGAGAAGTTGAGGTCGACTATTGTTCCTCAGCTCGACTTTGTTTGGCAGTAAGTTTTTAAGTTTTTTTTTTTTCTTTTTTTTTTGTTTGTGGTTTAGGGTTTTGTTTGTGGAAGTCGAGTTTTGTTGTTTAGATTAAAAGTATGGGTTTTTGGTAGTTCCAAAATCAGGGTTAATTTGAAATAATCTCAATTATTTATTTATATATTTATTTATTTTCTAGGAATGGATACATGTTTATATATTTTTTAAAATCCTTTTTTTTTTAATTAAAAATGAGGAGTTAGAAATAGAGTTTTTTGAAAAGTCCAAAAGTCAAAGGGGTAATTGAAAAGAGAAACGTAGAGTTTTTCAAATATTTCAAAACTAGGAGCTTTTTTGAAAATACGAGAAAATATATGTTTTTTTAAATTGTTTATTTATTATATAGGGGTGGATTTGAGCTGGTAAAAGAAGGAAGGCCGTCCGATATTTTTGAGGGCTTTCAAGCTCATTTTTCATCAAGCGCTTCTCCAAAATTGCAAAATTTGTTATGTAAAGGACTCCCTTGTAAAGTGTCGTTTCAAGAAGTGCCACGTCAGCAAATGTGGCCAGCTCAGTTTGTACAAGGCGGGCCCACTGAATCCCATATCGCCCTTTATTTCTTCCCCAAAGATCAAGAAAGGTATTGTTTTATTTTATTTTATGTTATGTATTTTTTTATTTTTTTTTATTAAGTGTTATTTGTTTTAATTTTTTTTGTTTTTTGTGGTTTTTTTAGTTATGAGAATTGTTATGTGAAGCTTGTGGAAAGTATGAGGAAAAATGATGTGGCATTGAGAGGAAGAATCGACTCGATTGAGCTTCTTGTTTTTCCTTCTACTCTTTTGCCTGAATATTCTCAAAGTGAGCAACAATATACCATTTTTATTTACATTTCTACTTTTTATTCAATTTCTTATTCTCTCTTCTTTATTGTATTCATTTGTCTATTTCATTACTTGTGTTTTTCAGGATGGAATAGGTTATTCTACCTGTGGGGAGTTTTCAAGGGCAAAAGCGCAAATTTGTCGAAATATGAGAATAATTTCAATGGCAAAAGTGCAAATTTGTCGAAAGACGAGACAAATTTAAAGGGCGAAAGTGCAAATTTGTCGAAAGATGAGACACATTCAAAGGGTGAAAGTGCAAATTTATGTGAAAACATGGAAACGGAACAACAAAAAGAAAAGGAAATTAGGGTTTTGGATGTGAATAAAGACGAATTTCAGGAGAGACCGATTGATGAAACCCTAATTGAAACAAAGCCTAACAGAAAACGGTCTAATTCCACCGAACCTCTCTCAGATCCTGAATCATCTAATCTAAACGGAGAAAAAGAGCACAAAAAGGCAAAGGTTGATTTAAACGGAGATCTCCATTTAGATGAGAGAATGGAATCAACAGGTTCTTGTAGTAGTAAAACAGAGAAAGAAGAGAAGTTGTTACAAACTACTGTAATTCAAAATACAGAATCGAATAATACGGGGTTTGATTTGGAAAAGCTGCCGCCAGATTTTGAATTAGCCTTAGGAGATGTTGAAAAATCGCCTTATAATGAAAATAACAACAATAATAATAATAATAAAGGAGAGAATATTGATAATAATAAAATTAATGTACCGGAATCGGTACGGGTGAATGATGAGTCAGTATCATCTCTTTCGCTCTCTCTTGCTCTTGCTGAGGATTCAAACAGAGGAAAATCAGAGAAAAATGTGGTTTTATTTGAGGGATTTAAGGATTTATGAAAAATAAAGAAAGAAATAATTGGAGCATGAATTTAGGGGGGGGGGGGGGGGGGTGGGTGTTGGGGTTAGCATAATTTTTGTATATATTGGTTGGTCTGAATGGCACCGTTTTTTGTATATAATACTCCTGAAGAGTGAGCTGGTCCAAAACTTTTTTGCGGTTAGTAAATTCAACTTTATTTTTATTTATTTATTTGCTAATTTATTTACGTTTTTATTAACTTTATTTTATTTTATTTTCTAGTTTGGAGTTGATATAATTTGGAAAATAATCTTTTACAGACTGGTGCAGATGGCTGGAAATATGACAAAGGGAATCTGAGGCCTTTTTGAATTTATCAAACTGAACAAATTTGGGAGATTTAAGGTGTCTGTTTGGGCAAAATTTGGTTCAAAACCAACCTGCATTTCTACTAACAAGTGTTGAAAAAAAAATGTTTGTAAAAATTTGAAGTTGGTTTGGTCCCCCCACATAAACCCTAGGGATTAATTAGTTCATGGATGCGTAAAGTTAGTTGGTTAATTAGTCTTAGCATAGGTATTATGTCAAGGCATGTAACTTCTATTTCTTTAAAAGACTTCATTTGTTAATTTTTCCTTTCTTTGCGTGCAAGTATTTTTACTATATTTGCTTACTTATTGAATTCGACAAATGAAATAACAGTGCCGAGTGTTTTAGAACATAATTTATCATGCAAAGATAATTCATTACATTTCACTAGTACAATACCACACTCACAAAGAACAAGAAAGGTAAAAACATTCAAAGGCAAGTAAAGAACAGAACATAATTTATCATATAAAGATAATCCATTACATTTCACTTATACATTACCACATACATTCTCACATTCAAAAACAAAAAAAATAATAATCAAAGGCAGATACTAATGCAAGTAAGAATTCCACACAACGAAACATCAGATCCTGCCGACTTATACCTAATGTGTCTGATTTGCAAAAAAAATTACATACTCAAAACACATTTTTCATAATGAAAGTGCTAATATTTCAAACACATTCCATAATGAAAGTGTTAATATTTCTTAGTAACAGGATGAGTAGGATAAGTAGAAGCAGGATGAGTAGGAAAAGCAGAAGTAGCAGGCGTAACATGCGCAGGAAACGCACTCGCTTGAGGCTGATTCACTGCTGTTACGTGCCCCACACCATAACGATGAGCACCATGCATGATCGATTCTTCTCTATGCTGCGCTTTTTCCTCATGCATCTCCATTTTCGCTTCTGCGACCTTCGCCTTGGCTCTCTGATGCACGATCTCCTTCTGGATCGAAGAATGAGCTGTCGCTTTCTCCATTTTCTCTTCCGCTTTCGCCTGCTCTTCTTTAATCTTTGCCTTTGCGACGCTCGCCGCGTCCTTCACCTTCTCCTTCACTCCTTGCATTTCTTGATTCTTGATCTTTCTAGTTTGTAATTCACTGGATTGGGTCTCAGTTGTTCAGAGATTATCTTAGTATTGGTGTTGATTTGGTTGCAAGTTATTTCTGGTGCTATTAAAGTGGTTTGAAGGTATTGATGTGGGTGTTTTGCTGAGGACACGTGGCGGGCATGCAAACGTGATCTCTTAGACAGACAGGTGCTTACAGTGGGTAAGGATTAATGATTACAGTTCTGTTATTAAAGTTCTGTTTGTTATGTGGATAAGGATTAATGAGTAAACTATATGGGCTCAGTCCATTTTGTACGAGACAGCCCTTTCTTTTCTTCTTCTATTATAATTTCATAGATCTCAGGCTACAATAAAAAAGTCACATGGCCTGCCTAGCCTCAGATGGAGCAAAACAGTCAAAAACAAGATAACAATCGGGATCTCAATTACCAGTTTTCTCAAAAACCTGGAAACAATTTCCAGTTTATAACCCGTTATAGATAAACTGTATCCAAGAGAGACGCATAAGATCCTATAGGTGCCGCCCAGAGGATAATTATTAATAATGCAAGGCAGTCACATCACCTCCTGCTTCGTCGTAACTTGAGAAATTTAACAAGTATATATATATATATATATAGTAACAGAGATCTGAAGTTTGTGTAAAATGGAGAGGAAGTGAAGCCTGATTGTTTGGCCTTGCTTCTCTCTCTCTTTCTTGTAACAAAAACGAATCTGATCAGAGGAAGATTTCAACAACTCGGGAGGAAATAATACGAGGTACGAAATGTTCAAACCCGCTGTCTCAGTTCTTTTTATATACACACAAGCACGATTGTTCTCTGCTTTTGTTTATGTAGTATTTATTGAATTGACTGAATTAGGAGTGATTTGGGGATTATTGAATTGAAGGAGGGTGTGATTGAGATTTTTTGGTTTTTTGGGTTTTAAGTGCGGATATTTGGGAATTTGGGTCGAATAAAAAGACCCATTTGAATTGAGGAAAGTTTGAATGAGTCTGTTGGTTTTTGAAGGGAAAGCACTTACTGTGGAGTGAGAGAAGTGAAGTTTTGTTTAATTGATTTGGTTTTCGTGCTTGAACTGATCTGTACTAGGAAAACTTATGCAAAAGTTTGATTTTTTGGTTTTAGTCTCAGTTTGGAATGATAAAGAGTCGTAATTTCCACTTTGAACTTCACTTACATTAGAATTTTGTCAGAAGGCTAGATCAGAATTAACAAAATTTAAGATTCAATTTGGTTTTGGTTTTCTCAGATGAATGTCGTGTAATATGTATTTATTTGTAGCTTGCAATTGTGCCATAATTGATATGTTGAAATGGGTCTTTGCTAAAAATCGCACAATGCAGTTAATTATGATGTTTTTCCGCACTTATTCAACTTTATTTCAACATTTTAACTTAAGAAAAACGTCGCTATTTACTCATATACACGATTTTGAGTCATTCTTACAATTAAAATCACATTCTTTTTGTCCATTTATTTAATTTTGCTTTTATTTCTTCTTAGGCTTGTCTTATGGATAAGAACGCTACTAGTTCATGTAACTGTCAAGTTTCAAAAGAAGACGAAAATAAAATTGCTTTTCTTTTCTTTTATTTTGCTTTTATTTCTCTTTAGGTTGTCTCATGGATAAGAACGCGACTAGTTCATGTGATGGTCAAGTTTCACAAAAGGACGGAAAAAATGAGATTAGAAATATTTACATTTGGGACATGGACGAAACCCTAATTTTGCTCAAGTCATTATTGGACGGTACATTTGCCGCCTCATTTCATGGCTCTAAAGATATTAAAAAAGGCACTGAAATTGGTAAAAAATGGGAAAATATGATTCTTCGTGTTTGTGATGAATGCTTTTACTATGAAGAGGTGAAATTAAAATAATTAAAGTACCTTTTTATGTAACTTGAAATTTACCTTTTTTATATTTTTAATTATTTTTAATGAAGTTCTTCATTCTTATTTCCAAATTTGGTCTTTTCTGAATTTAACATATTTGAATATTTGAATAATTTAACATTATAACAGATTGAGAATTTCAACGAGCCGAATCTCGATTCGCTGAAAGATTACGACGATGGAAAAGATTTATCGAAATATGATTTTGGATCTGACGCGTTTGTCTCCCCAACTGATATTCCAAACAAGAGGAAACTCGCTTATAGGCACCGCTCCATTTCTGAAAAATACAAAAAGGTATTTATTTATAAATTAAATTAAAAATTAAAATTTGAGATTATGTTGGTTATTAATTAATTGTTGTGTGTTTGATAGGGTTTGAGTAATTTACTTGACCAACAATTGGTTAAATTGTGGAACGATTTGTACACCGTGACTGATGATTTTACTGACGCATGGCTTTCATCTGGTAATTAAATTGATAATTTTATTTTTTTAATTTAATGCATTATAATGGAAAGATTTATTTCTAATAATTTAAGACAAGAAATATTATGAAAATATTACTTTGATTTTTTTTTAAGTCGGTAAGTAAAACGTTAACATTTTTAGCGGTGCTGGATTTTTTTACCGTTTTGGGGTTTAATAAAATATTCATTAAATGCCCGCAAATATTGTTGCCGTTTTTTTATTTTTCCAACTTAAAAAACCCAATAAAATGTTCATTAAATGATCCCGCAAATATCGTTGGCGTTTTTTATCTTTCCAAAAATAAAAAAAAATCATATCCTCACTACTATATTTCCATATTTTTCATTTTTAAATACAACTAATAAGGTAATATTTACAACTAATAATTCAAACTCAGCATATTTATTTACTTATTTATACAGCTCGTGAGTTGGTCCACCAAGCCTCTGGCGTGATTTCAACTGGAGAGAATAACTCAACTGGAGAGGAGACAAAATCAAATGAAAATAATAATAATAATAAGAATAAGAATAAGAATGTGAGCCTGATAGTTACATCAGGATCGTTGATTCCGAGTCTCGCCAAGTGTCTCTTGTACAAGCTTGATGATGTCATCTCTCATGATAACAGTATGAACTTTTCTTTAAAATCCTTAATTTTCAAATATTTACTGAAAACCGCTAACCTTTTTGTAAGAACTAATAATGCTCCGGAAAGTTGCCTTATTTATTCCTTGTTAAAAAAACTACGTTCTTTCAATTTTTTTTTAAATGTTACATTATATGATTTGTGATGGAAAGTGGGCCAACCAACTTATATGAATAAATAAATAGATAACAATGTTGTTTTCTAAACTTTTCGTGCACGAACAAGTCAAACTTCTAAACAGAATCCCAATCATCGTTAAATTCCTCATGAACATTTTGAAACCTCATCACTTTTTAAATTTTTTTATTTTCTTATTTTTCCAAACAGTTTACAGTTCGTGGGAAGTTGGCAAGTCTAGTTAAAACCCATTCCCTTATTTATCTTTCAAATATTCTTTAATAACATATTTATTGATCATAATTCTTCAAAAAGTCTCCATCTCCTTGTCAAACAAAACTCTCCCTTATTTATTTCCCAAACATCTTTTAACAATATACATCTTTTATTATTTCCTTAACCAGTTTACAGTTCATGGGAAGTTGGCAAGTTTAATTAAAAACCATTCCCTTACTTATCTTCCAAATATTCTTTAAGAACATATACGTTGATTATAACCCTTCAAAAAGTCTCCACCTCCTTGTCAACAAACTCTCCCTTATTTATTCCTCAGCTATTTTTTTAACAACACATCTTTATTATTTTTTTCCTTAACCAGTTTACAGTTCGTGGGAAGTTGGAAAGCTGCAATGTTTCCGATGGATCCGTGACCGGTTCGATGGACCGAACACTCGGTTCTGCGTGATCGGCGACGGACCCGAAGAGTGCAACGCGGCTATAAACATGAACTGGCCGTTTGTGAAAATCGATTTCAAGCCTGGGAATGCGAACAGGTTTCCAGGGCTGAGTTTGGACGGATTGCAGAGTTATATTTCGGTTATGTATGATGTTGAGGAGGAAGAGGAAGAAGGAGGAGGAGGGTTGGAGGGTGAGAGAGAAGATGAAGAGGAAGAATATTAATTGAGTTGTTTAATTTGTTAAGAGAGAGAGAGAGAGAGAGAGAGAGAAGGGGTGTTGTTGAAAGTGCTGTGACCTGATGATGAATAAGTGGACTGGAGGGTCAAGTAACTGATGTTTGTGTGTGTGTGTGTGTGTGTGTGTGTGTGTGTGTTGGTATTTGTTTTGAATTGGGTGCTCTCTCTTATTTGTTTGTATATACTTGTTTGTTTGAGATATTGGAGGGATGTGCGAGTCAATAAAGTAGTTCATTTTGCATGCTATATGTGTATTGTTATGTAGTTTTATGTACTGTTTTAATATTTAAATCTTACCTCGGTATAGATGTATAGATGAATATTTTTTTGAACTCTCGGCCGCTTTCCTCCTCCAAAAGCGCCGGCTGTCCTTGCTCAGATCACTGATAGCTCGTTCTTTCCACAGTACAAAAACAAACAACGCTGAAAGGCACTCTAACAGCGAGTTAAGCATGGTTTTTGTGTCGTGAGCTAGCTCCGCTTCAACATTTCCCAATGCTTCTTCGCAAACTCACACTGTATCGTGAGGTGCTCGGCTGATTCAAGCTCCTGCTTACACATATAACTCGACCGAGCGAATTGTTTTGAATTTGAGCTGTGCTTTTTTTTATCAAGCCACCGAGATATGAGCTAAAGTGACAGCCTCATCTATGGATAAATTAACCTGTGGCTCTGGGCAGCGCGTTTACAAGATCTTGCGGCTCAATGTATCAATGGCGGGTTAGACCTTGTATACTGTCTTATGGTTTGTGAGCAAACTGACGATACAAGATTTTTTTTTTTTTTTTTTTTTTTTGAGAAAATTTGGAGGGGGTTTACACCACCCCCCCCCAGCAAAAGAAGCATCTATCATCTACTAGTCTCGACTGCATCTCACCAAGCAATAATAACCAAGCACGAAATCCAGTACCTCTTAGGAAGATACAGGATTGTTAACTAAATCCACACAAGTCATGCCTAGTGTTTAGAATCGAACTTTTCGGTTTGTGATAAACCCAGGAATTGAAGGGCTGAGCTATATAAATTCATAAAGGGCTTTATAATTTCTGAGCCAACTCAAATAATTACCAGCCCATACTCCACATTCTCAAACAAATCAGCCCAATTTAACGTGAGCTTTTTATAACAAATCCGAGAATTGAATTCTCAGATTATCAGCAAGACAGGCAGGAAACTAAACCCTAAATAAACCCTTCCTTCTTCCCCCCCCTCTTCCAGCGAGAGATTTTTCTGAGTTTTACAACTCGGTTTTCTTTCTCCTTTTTCACCTTCTGATCGTAAAAAGAAAGCTCGAAAACGAAAACCCCTAAACCCTTCTTTTTTCCTCTTCCAGCGAGATGGGTCCTCAGCAAGAAGAGTGAGTCTTTTATTACAACTTGTGTTCGATTAATGGTTTCTTTTCTTAGCTCGGTAATCTTTTTTTTTAATTGCTTAACTAGATAGTTTTGTAATTATATATAGTGGTGAATTTTGTGGGAAATTGGAGGCGAATTTTATGTTCGTATATTCAAAAAGATTATAAATTGCTGATGCTGACATTGGAAATTATGATTTCGTTAAAATCAGATAATATTTAAGTTGGTTTGTGTGCATTTGAAATACTTATCTGATATATAATTTCCCTCTTGATTGAATAAAATTATTTATCTTATATATATGATTTCTCTTAATTACAGGCCTAGAATAAACCATAGCTTTTTAGCTGCTCCAATTAAATCTCCCGTCGACAAATTTCAACTCCTTCCTGCTTTTCTAAAGGTATCTCCTTTTTTTTTTTAAATTTTATTTCTTTTGAAATTAGATTTTAATTCTTAAAATACCAGTCTGTAATAATAATATTTTTGAGGGGTATGTAGGTAAGAGGTCTAGTGAAGCAGCATATAGATTCATTCAATTATTTTGTGAATCATGGCATAAAGAAAATAATGGAGGCTAATTCTATAGTAAAAGTCACTGATTCTATTTACCTCAAGTAAGTATTTTTTTCTTGTTTCTCTAATAAAATTCATTTTGTTTTATTTTGTAATTTTATATTTTTTTAAATTTACTACAGGTATACAAATATATATGTTGGAAAAACTGAAGTTATGATGGATTTGGCCAGTTATCAACTTACCCCTCATTATTGCCGCCTCTCTGATAAAACGTATTTTATTTATTTATTTATTTATTTTATTTTTTAATTTTAATATTTTAATATTTATTTTTAGGTATTCTGCACCAATACGAGTTGATATAGAATACACAAAAGGGAACCAGTCAAATGAACGTCCAATCGTCAAAGTAATTTGAATATTTATTCATTTAATTTCTTTACCCCTTTTTTAATTTATTATGTTTTTATAATAATTAATTCATATTTTTGTAGAAAAATGTTGTGATTGGTTACCTGCCAATTATGCTTCGCAGCTGTTGCTGTATTTTGAGCGGCAAAGATGAAGATGAGCTGGCAAAACTCGGTATTTCATCTTTTCATTTCTTTATTTAGTTTTATATTCGTATAATCAATTTATTATATAATTTATTTATATTTGATTTTAATTTAGGGGAGTGCCCTCTTGATCCTGGCGGTTATTTTGTTTGCAAAGGAACCGAGAAGGTGAATTAAATTTCGAAAACTAAAATTAAACAAATTAATAATAATTTAATGTTTTTAATTCAAATTTTTTTATAAATATTTTATTTTCAGGTGATTCTAATACAAGAACAGCTGTCAAAGAATCGTATAATTATCGACAGAGACAGCAAGGGAAGGTAACAACAGAATACAATCTCCACTCTTTACTCATTTTTTCATATTATTCACATTTCATGTTAATAATTTAATTTCATATTTTATCAGAGTTAATGCATCAGTTACGAGCAGCACGCACGAGACGAAAACCAAGACCGTAATTTTCATGGACAAGGAGAAAATATATCTTCAACTTAATCAGTTTGCCAAGCCAGTAATTTCCTTTTTTATTTTTTATTTTTTATTTTAAAATGAAGGTGTTTTTGTAATTTGTGATAAAATAAGGGCTTATTTGTAAAATATTTGGTAGATTGCGATAATGGCGGTGATGAAAGCGATGGGAATGGAAAGCGATCAAGAAGTGGTTCAAGTAATTTCTTTTTTTTAAAAAAAATATTTATAAATTAATTATTTGTATATTTTTTGTTAGAATATATTTTTTTATATTTATGTAGATGGTCGGGCGGGACCCACGCTACTCAGATCTCCTTCTGCCTTCTATTCAAGTAAAAAATATTTAATAAATTAATAATTTGCATAATGTTTCATTATTATATCCTATTTATTTATTTATTTATTTATTTGTGTGTGTGTGTGTTTCTACAGGAATGTGCCTTTGAGAGAATATATACGCAACAACAAGCACTGGATTACATGAATGGCAAGGTTTGTTTTTATTATTATTTTTTTTAGTTTAATCAAAAATGTTTTTTTGATAATATTTTTGTAAGTTGGATTTTATAGACAAGAAATGTATATATGATGGTAAAAAAGAATATACTTTTTGTTATTATTTCAGGTGACTCATTCTGGCTTTGGAAACCCTGAAACCAGAAAGGTAATTTTTTTTTTTCAATTTTTCACGTATTTCTTTATTATTTATTAAAAGAATCTATTTTTAACTTATTTATGCTCCAAAAATATACAGGATAGAGCAAAGTCAATTCTAAATGATCTTTACCTTGCACATGTGCCGGTAATTTATTATTTATATTTATGCTCTTTAGATTTTATATTGTTTTTTCTAAAAGGTTATGAAATGTAATTAACTTAATTAATTATTTAAATAAATTTTGAAGATGAAAGAAGGTAATTTCAGACCGAAATGCATATACACAGCTGTCATGTTGAGAAGAATGCTCGATGCAATTCTCAATGAAGATACTTTTGATGATAAGGTTTATTTTAATATTCTTATTTACATTTTTGACTAAACTTCAGCTTTAATTAATTAAATAATTAATTAATTCAGGATTATGTGGGGAATAAAAGGTTGGAGCTCTCTGGCCAGCTCGTATCCCTTCTCTTTGAGGTAAAATAAAATAAATACAAATTTATGAAAAAACCCTTGATTTATGCCTAAATTGCAAACAATATTAATGATTGTAATCAGCTTTTTAGTAAATTTAACTTTTTTATTTTAATTTATTATTTTGTAAAGGATTTATTCAAGACAATGAACGCTGAGTTGCTCTCAAGCATGACAGCGTCATACAACAAAACGAGCCGCTCCACTCCTTTGGATTTCAGCATGGTATCTTATTAAAATATATATTATAATATATTTTTTATTTAATTAAATAAATTATTAATAATTTCTTCAATTTTACGCAGCATATTAATCATCTTAGAATAACTAAAGGTTTAGAAGTCGCGATTTCCACAGGCAATTGGGATTTAAAACGGTTCAGAATGCACAGAAAAGGCGTCTCTCAAGTCTCTCTCTCTCTCTCTCTCTCTCTCTCTCTCTCTCTCTCTCTCTCTCTCTCTCTCTAGCTCTCTTTCTCTCTCTAGATAATTTCATCACACACTAAATTAATTAATTAATTACTTTATTTATTTCAGGTTTTGTCTAGACTTTCGTATATCGGCTCGTTAGGTCACATGACAAGAATTTCTCCACAGTTTGAGAAGACTCGGAAAGTCAGCGGACCGAGAGCTCTTCAGCCTAGTCAGGTTTGTATTTATTAATTTATTTATTTAGGGAAATTTGCAAAGAAGACCCTGTATTATACTTACATTGCAAAAATTCCCCTATATTATTGCAAATTGCAAAAAAAAAAGAAAAAATCCTCAAGAAATCAAGAAACAGTCCATCCTGTTAGTTTGTTTAAATTGTTGTAGTTTTAATCTCATTAATTTGTATATAGGGGTGTTTTTGCAATTAGAGCGTAATATATGGGCTTTTTTGAGAAAAGATTAAATAGATATATTTTTTTATTAATTTTTATTATTTATTAAATAGTGGGGAATGCTTTGCCCTTGCGATACGCCAGAAGGAGAAGCGTGTGGATTAACAAAAAACTTAGCTTTAATGACTCATGTTACTACCGACCAAGAAGAGGGCCCACTCATCAATCTGGTAAACAATATAAATTAAAATAAAATATTTATTAATTTATGAATGTGATAGTTTATTTTTGTTTATTTATTTGTTCAGTGTTATACATTGGGAGTGGAGGATTTATCGTTATTATCTGGCGAGGAAATTCATGCGGCCGGTTCGTATTTGGTTTTCTTGAATGGTTTGATACTTGGCAAGCACACTAGACCACATGTATATATTTTACTTATTATTTTTATATTTTTGTATTTTTTTTGGTGGTCTGCGATGTGATAATATTTATTTGTTTTTAGACTTTTGCGAACGCGATGAGGAAATTACGGAGGAAAGGCAAAATCGGAGAGTTTGTTAGTGTTTTTGTTCATGAAAAACAGGTCAGTTTTCTTATATTTTTCCATTCATTTATTATTGTTAATATTATATTCGAGTATTGAATTATATTTAAAATAAAATGAAGAATTGTGTGTACGTGGCGTCTGACGGAGGCCGAGTTTGCCGCCCTTTAGTTATTGCTGATAATGGCGTGTCGAGAGTCAAAGAACATCACATGAAAGAACTCCAAGTACGTACTTTAATCATAACATCATAATAATAATAATTATTATAATATTATTATAATAATTTTATTAATGTAATTAAAATATTAGGTGGGCTACAGAACATTCGACGATTTCCTCCACGACGGTTTACTCGAGTACCTCGACGTGAACGAAGAAAACAACGCCTTGGTAATACAAAAAATTGACAACATAATAATTTAATAATTATAATAATATAATATAATGATATGATTGAATAATATTTTTATGTAGATAGCGTTGTATGATCATCAAGTGGGAAAAGAGGACATAGACAGGAATTTGGTGACTCACATAGAAATCGAGCCGCTCACTCTTTTAGGCGTCGTTGCCGGCTTGATTCCTTATCCGCACCACAATCAGTCGCCTAGAAACACGTATCAGGTTTGAATTATAAAAATAAATTTCATAAAATGTGTGAAACTGTGAATTATTCTTCTTGTTTGGGGAATTTTGCGAGAAACACCCCTGTATTTTCTTGTATTTATGGAAGAAACGATACCTTTTGGAATAATTAAACGCCCCTACTTTTAAGTTTCCGTTTTCGTGAAAAGTTTAAGTTTTTTTTTGGGAAGTTTAAAAGTTTAAGGGTTTTTGGAAAATGGTAATTTTTAAGTGTAGGGTTTTTGTGAGTATTTCAAAAGTTAGGGTTTTTTTGTAAATTTGAGAAAATATAAGGGTTTTTGAAAATTTTCCTTTCGTATTTTCTTATGTTCTAAAGTTTTTTATTTATATCATTTGATTTTTTTCCTGTTTTGTAGTGTGCTATGGGAAAACAAGCAATGGGCAATATTGCTTATAACCAGGCAAGATTACTAATTTCCTTCCAACTTTTTACTTGTTTATATTTCATAAATGAATTTAATTTATCAACAAATAATTTTATTTGTTAATTCAAACACAGATGACTCGTGCTGACACGCTACTTTACCAACTAGTCTACGCTCAGCGTCCTCTACTCACCACCAAAACCATCGAACTGGTAATAACCAAATCAAAATATCATTATTTCACAAGGGCATAAACGTAAATGTCATCATCATTATTTTAATATTTTACAGGTGGGATACGATAAATTAGGAGCGGGACAAAATGCAACGGTTGCTGTTATGAGTTACAGCGGTTACGATATTGAAGATGCTATTGTCATGAATAAATCCTCTCTTGACAGAGGATTCGGCCGTTGTGTCGCCATGAAAAAGTCAAAACCCTAACCCTAATTTTATTCATATTTTTTGTATTTTTTTTGTGAATTTTGATGAAATTAAGTGTTTTTTTGCAGGTTTTCTGTTGTGAAAGATAAGATCGGGAGCGCGTGGGAAATTACGGCCGGGCCGGAAAGAGATAAAGACGGTGCTGTTAAGAAAAACATGCAGGTAATAAATAAATAAAACCCTAAATTATATTTTAATTTATGTTAATTGGAATAATTTTATTTTAATATTTTCTTTTTTAATAGATTTTGGATAATGATGGAATCGCGTCGCCAGGTCAGATAGTGAGAAACCACGACATGCTTGTGAATAAGAAAACTCCGAGCAGCGTCGATTCTTCCGGAAAAGCCACGTCAGCAATTAAATTAAATTAAGTCGGATTAAATTATTAAAATTTAGTCCTCAAATATTTATTTATATTACTATCTGATTTATTTTTTAGTGGGTATAAGGACATGCCAGCTATGTATAAAGGGCCGGAAGGAGAAACTACAGTAATTGATCGAGTCATGATTTCTTCTGATCAGGATTATAAAATGAGCATTAAATTCATCGTTCGCCACACCAGACGCCCTGAGGTAAAATAATTAATTAATTAATTAATTAATTTAATAAATAGTTAAATAAATTAAGGGATAAATGCACCGTTACGCCATGTATTTAAACCGGATTGCAATTTGGTCCTTGTACTACTACTGATATATACTTTTTTGGTTCCTGTACTTTGTAGAATTGCAATAATGTAGGGGCCTTTTTGCAATTTATGCATAATGCCAGGGCTTTTTTGTGCCAATTACCCATTTATTTATTTTTGTGAAAAGATTAAAGAAAATATTTTTTTATTATTTATAAATAGGTGGGAACCAAAAAATTTAAATCAGTAGTACCGGGACTAAATCACAATCCAATTAAATTACACGGACTAACTAACTAACAGTGCATTTATTCCTTAACTAAATAAATAAATTAATTAATTTAATATTTTTATTTTAATATTTTAATTAGTTAGGGGATAAATTCAGCAGCAGGCACGGTCAAAAAGGCGTGTGTGGAACAATCGTTCAACAAGAAGATTTCCCCTTTTCAGAACGCGGAATCTGTCCCGATCTTATCATGAACCCTCACGGTTTCCCCAGGTTCCAAAATCCCCCATAAAATAATTAATTATCAATTAATTATTATTATTATTATTATTATTATTATTATTATTATTATTATTATTATTATTATTATTATTATTATTATTATTATTATTATTATTATTATTATTATTATTATTATTATTATTATTATTATTATTATTATTATTATTATTATTATTATTATTATTATTATTATTATTATTATTATTATTATTATTATTATTATTATTATTATTATTATTATTATTATTATTATTATTATTATTATTATTATTATTATTATTATTATTATTATTATTATTATTATTATTATTATTATTATTATTATTATTATTATTATTATTATTATTATTATTATTATTATTATTATTGTTGTTATTGTTATTGTTATTGTTATTGTTATTGTTATTGTTATTGACTATTTTTGTGTTTTTCAGTCGAATGACGATAGGAAAGATGATAGAATTGTTGGGGGGAAAAGCGGGGGTTTCTTCCGGAAGGTTCCATTACGGATCGGCATTTGGGGAGCCGGGTGGCCATGCTGATAAAGTTGAAGATATTAGGTTATTATTATAATAATATTTTTATTTTGTTTAAAAAAAATGTTATTAGTATTGATGGAGTTTTTTTTATGGGGTTTTAGTGAAACGCTTGTGAAGCATGGTTTTAGCTATTGTGGCAAGGATTTTCTTTATTCTGGTATATTACATTAGTTTTATATTATATTATATTATATTATATTATATTATATTATATTATATTATATTATATTATATTATATTATATTATATTACATTAGTTTTATATTATATTATATTATATTATATTATATTATATTATATTATATTATATTATATTATATTATATTATATTATATTATATTATATTATATTATTTTTTATAGGAATTTTGGGACATCCGCTACAAGCGTATATATTTATGGGGCCAATATACTATCAGAAACTCAAACACATGGTAATAAATCATAATAAATTACGTCTTCATTCTTTTCTTTTCTTTTCTTTTCTCTTTTCTTTTATATTATTTATTTTAATATCTTTATTTTTTATTAATAAGGTGCTTGATAAGATGCACGCAAGAGGCAAAGGCCCACGTGTCATGCTGACTAGGCAACCCACCGAAGGCCGTAGCCGTGACGGAGGTAAATTTGCAAATATAACCTTGGAAAAAATCTAATTTAATTTAATAATTTTTTTTTAATTTTATTATTTAAATAATAGGGTTGAGAGTGGGAGAAATGGAGAGGGATTGTTTGATAGCTTATGGCGCGAGCATGTTGATATTTGAACGGCTCATGCTATCTAGTGACCCTTATCAAGTTCAAGTATGATTATTTTATGTTAAATTCTTTTTTGGAATTATTTTATTAGTTTATTTTGGAGTGAGATGTGAGGATGTTTTTTGGAATTATTTTTAGGTGTGTGGAAAGTGCGGGCTTTTAGGGTATTATAATCACAAGTTGAAGAAATCTTATTGCTCGATGTGTAAAAACGGTGAAAGTATGGCTACCATGAAACTTCCTTATGCTTGCAAGCTTTTGTTTCAGGTTAAAAAAATTCTATAATTTCCTTTGTATGTCATTAAAAATTAAATATTATTAAAGTTTGGATTAAAATTATGTATGTTTGCTTTTGTGTGTGTAGGAGCTGCAATCGATGAATGTTACTCCAAGATTGAAGCTAACAGAGGCATAATTAACTATGATCCTTGAGCCGATTGCCTATATAATGTTGTATTATGTATATTTAATTGAATAATATGGTGGGGTTAGCCGTTTTCTGATAAGGCTTCTTTGTAGAGGGATTTTTTATTCTTTTTTGCTTGGGTTTTCCTTTTTTCATTATTTATTTTTGAGAATATGTATGTAATGTAATCCTAGTATTGTATCAACTATTTAACTTTATTTTATTTATAATAGATTTACTTAATTTTTTTTTACTTGCTGAAGCTTCAAATGTTGGTAGTAGGATTTGTTTACTATGAAACTCATATAGAATTGTTAGTGTACTTGAATGTTAGAGAATTATATTAGATACAAGTTATATATACTGAAGAAAGGATTGCAACTTACAAGCAAGTAGTTGTGCAAGGCAGGGGTAAAATGGTCCATTAACATTTCGATTTTTTTGATGAGGATGAGGCTATGAACACACACCAACCATCCAAATCCATCCATTCTTCATCCTTACCTTTTAACGGTCCACTAAAAAAACTCCACTATCCCTCCCTCTCAACAAACTCATACCTAGAGAGAGAGAGAGAGAGAGAGATAATAAACAAAAAAATGGCATTGAAGCTTTGGGCTTCTTCAGCAGCAAATGCGCTCAAAATCTCATGCGGCGGATCGACACCCACCGCTTTCCCTGCCCTCTCTAGATGCTTCTCTACCGGTAAAAGAAATTCTTTTAATATTCTTATTTTATTTATGTGATTTACTAACAGTTATTATAGTTCATTAATGATTGAGATATTTTGTTGGTTATATGGTTTTAGTGCTTGACGGTCTGAAATACACACCGTCTCATGAATGGGTCAAACACGAGGGCTCTGTCGCTACTATCGGTATTACCGACCATGCTCAGGTCCCTTATTCTTCACTAAATTATATACAAAATTTTAAGTTTCAACACATTTTATTAGGTCAGAATTTCAATTTAATTTGTGGATGTTAAATGAATGGATAGGACCATCTTGGTGAAGTTGTGTTTGTGGAGTTGCCAGAATCCGGGCTTTCGGTTTCCCAAGGAAAACCGTTTGGAGCAGTTGAGAGTGTGAAAGCCACAAGTGATGTCAACTGCCCGATTTCCGGTGAAGTAATTGAAGTCAACACTAAGCTCACCGAAACTCCAGGCCTCGTAATAATTCAAACATTTAATTCTGAATATTCTATTTTATTTATCAATATTTTATTTTGTTACATTTTTTTTGGTTGTTTAGATAAATTCGAGTCCGTATGAGGATGGATGGATGATAAAAGTGAAGCCGAGTAACCCGTCAGATCTCGACTCGCTCTTGGACTCGGCCAAGTACAACAAGCATTGTGAAGAAGAAGATGCGGCTCACTAGATGAGCCAGCCCTCAAAATGCGACAAATGAAATAAAAATGAAAACATATCAACATGTATTGTGTCAATTTCGTTTAACTTTGTTTGTGGTCTTTTTTTGTTTTAATCGAATTTGAAAAGCGTTTGTTTGATGTGGCATTTCTTCTGCTATAGAGATCTCTTAATTCCTTTCTTTCTTTCTTAATTCTTTCTTTCTATTGTGATAATCTTTTCCAATCACATCTTTAAATCTATTTTTTCTTAATTTAAACTTGAACTTTAAGATTAAAAGCTAGCATAAATACTAACACAAGTCTTTAATTTAACCTTCCACAGTTTCACAAAATAATGCCATACAATGGCATTCAAACACAGCCCATAATAATTATCTGATAAAAATATTTAATCCCATTCTCTTTAACTTAATTTCACTCACATTAATTCACTAATTTCAAGACTCGAGCCACACAGTTGTCTACAGGCCTTGGATGAGGCAAATATCTCACCGTGCAATTTGGATTCACTCTTTTCAAACTGCACAAAACAGTCAAATATACACAAACTTAATAAAACATTTTCAAAAGATTTCAATTGTTTGAAATGTTTTAATACAAGAAAAAAATTAACTTACTTATATCCAAGGAGAAAATGGTGAAGAAAGACGGAAATCTCAAGCTTAGCGAGCTCATTTCCAGGGCATAAATGGGTGCCTAATCCGAACGGAAGAAAAGTCCCGGCTTTTGGTGGAGGCCCCTGGAAGATTTAAATTTATAAAAAGATCCACAATTGAAAAGAACTTCTGAAAAAAGAGAAACTTATTGAGTGAAATAAAAACTTACATCCCATCTAGATGGGTCGAACTTCTTAGGGTCTGTATATACGTTTGTATCCATATGAACGCTTCTATACCAAAGCATTATTCTCCAACCTTTTGGTACCAAATATCCTGAAAAAAATGAAAAATATAAGTGTAGGTTTACGAAAAAATAAATGTAATTTTACTAAAATGTTAGAAATGGGATTAATTATGAAAAATAATATGTGGTTCTAACCATTTAAACACATATCAGTAGTTGCCTTACGGAATGAGACAAATGAGATGTTAACTACACGTAGCGTCTCATCAACGACCTTAAATAAATAAATAAAAAAATAATTATATTAGAAAAAATTTCCATGAAGTATTATATTATAAGTTCAGATATTATGAAAAACGTATGATATTATATCCCACCTTAGAAAGATACTCCATTTTTCGAATCTCTTTTAGTGTCAACCCCTTCTGATTTATCGGCATATTTCTTCTTATTTCCTCTTGCTCTTCCTAATCAAAACAAAAAAAATAATCAACACATTAACACAGCACTAAAACTATAACTAATAACTAAACAATACAAACCTTGGCTTTTTGGAAAATGTGAGGGTTTTCTTGCAAAAAGACGGCGGCCCACATGGTGATGTGGCCTGACGATTCATGGCCCGCGTTTAAGTACATAATTAACACGTCGATTATTTCTTCATCGGTCAACTTTCGGCCAAATTCATCTTTGACCGCTAATAAATTGTCCATCATATCTTTGTCCATTTTTCTCCCCATATCTCTCCCTCCCAATTCTCTCCTCTCGTCAAGCACCGTTTGTAGAGCCCCCACTAGTTTCCTTCTCGCCTAATGAAATGAAATAATAATGTAAAAAGAACTTTTCATTTTTACAAAAACAGTAGTTCAGAGATTACAGATAGACCAAAAAATGTTGAAGAGAACATACACCAACACAATAGTTGAGAGTGAACCCAAAAACGTTGAGGTACGAAAAATGCACCAAACACAATAGTAAATCGAGGAGCCAAATTCAAACATTTTTTCTTCAAAAAATAAGAAGGTTCATAGTTTTTTAATAAAAAGGTAAAAAGTAGTTTTTCAATATTCAAAAATTTAAAGCACTTCTATAAATATGAGAAACATTGACTAATCCAATTGAACTCATGGATTTACTATGGAGTAATTCGAATTTGGATCTTGACATGTTGGTTATTTTTAACCATAGGCATCTTAAAAGCTAGCGGGTGCATTGATTTTTGCCTCGTAAATGCTTTTTGCTGGTTAGTTCCATTAAGAGGGCTCTTGGCCCCCTTTTAATTATTCTAACTATACCAAAAACAAAGGAACTAATAAATCAAAATACCTTAAGCGCCCTATGATAAGCAAAACCGGGGAAATTAATGGCCATGGCCCTCATTCCGTAATTCAAGTCCGTATAGACCCTCTCCAACGACTCCATGATGACATCACTCTCCTTGCTTAAAAATATCTTCATGATAATCCGGAACGTCAACCTTCGTAATTCTGTTAAGAATTCGATCTCGCCCATTTTGGACCACTTTTCCAATGAGGATTTGACACTCGATTCGATGAATTGGAGGTAGGTGTTGAGGGGTTCGTATCCGTTGATCGGGGCCGCGGTTAGTTTTCGGAGGCGCTTGTGCTCCTCTTGAGATATTCCTGTTTTGTAATAATAATGTTAATAATATTGTTATATATTGTTTTAATTCTATTTATTATTTTTATATATACTATTTGTGTTTTTATTTAACTGCCTTTAGTTATATATATTATTTAAAAAAAATCACAAGAAGAATAGTAAAACAAAAAAGAGAGGAAAAAATAGGAAAAAACATAATAAAAAATAAAGCAATAAATATGTATTTTCGAAATTGGGCCTAATAATGGGCCCAAAATGGAAGATTTATATAATTGGACCTAATATGAAAAGACATAAATATGTACCAATAAATGATTTTTTGCCAACAAGCTCCATAGTGGCTTTAGGCCAGCCTGTCACGAAATGATCATCGTCCATTAATATCTGCTTGCATAACTCTGGACTTGTCACCATTATTGTCGGGCTTCCAAACATATACGCCTTGTACATCCCTGTTCTTCCATACCTATGTTCAAAACAATTATATATTATGTTTAGATCATTCATATATTAATGCCGAATAATTGTGAATGGAGTAAAAGAAGGGATAAAATCATGAATGGAACAGTAACATGATATAACAAATGAAGGGAATTAGATCCAAATCCAAAGTGAATATAAGATTAAGAAAAGAAAGAAAGATAGATAGAAAGAAAGAAAGCAATCCACTAGTATGGATTCCAATTGCTTAATCAAAATAAGGGGAAAAAACTACCTAGACTAGGCATACACAATTTAATGATTAATTGATTATATAACATGGGGGCCATAATGAAAAGAAAGGAGTTTAGAAATGTCTTGTCAGAGAAAGAGAGAGGATATGAAATGAACAAACATGTACTTATAAACATAATACACATGAACAGATAATACACATGAACAGTGCTTGGTAGTTTTTGTGAGGAGAAAACTGAGCCACCACCCTTGTAAGGATTCGTGGGCCATCAAATCCAAAAAAAGAAAAAGAATAAACACTGAAGAGAAGATATGGGCTATGAATGTTCTGGTCCCAACTTAACAAAGTTTAGAACTAAACATACATTCCTATATTAGCATATCTAATTCTTTTAATTTTATTTCATTTCGTTAGAAATAAACATACAAATAATAATTCCAGTAATTCCAACTCAATAATTCATCAACTCTCAAATTTTTTAACTTTTTTATGGTCATTTATTGTATAACTTAAAATCTATCTAGTTAAAGGTTAAGCTTTTAAGATACAAAGGATAAGCATGTCAGTCAGTTTTCTGCATCATTACAGTGAGAAAGGATAAGTGGGTCCATTTTATCTTCACTTTGTTATATATGGCCTTTTCACTCTTTTGTCTTATTAATATATACAGAAATTGTTAATATAATATAGTTCAAGTAACATAGTTGAAAAAGACACCATTATGGCCATGCTCTTATTATTATATAATAAAATATCAGAAAACAGGGCAGCTTTATTTTTACTGGGATAAAAGTTTACATGAGTTTATATATATATAATATCAAAAAAAATAATTAGTAGATAAAATTTTCAACGGACAGTGCATTTGCACGACATTTTTTCTTGTACATGAAAAATATTATACATGTTTATAATGAAAGGCTTAGATATGGTTGTTACGAAAAGGATAAACTATGTACAGACAAATTCCCTGGTCTTGTATTAAATACGTGTACAAAAGAAGTTCATATGAAAAACATTAAGGTGGCGTTCGGCAAAAAGTGGAATAGCGAAAAAATATCTTTTTCATTTTATTCCAAGAATATTCGATACAATAAATGAGTGAAATAGTGGAATAAACAATTAATGTAATATTTATTTAATTTGGAAAGAGGAGAGAGAAGGAAGAAAAATTTTCTTATTCTACCTCTCTTCCACTCTTCTATCCCCCCATGGAATAAAGTTAAACCACTTACTTTTCTACTCTTTTATTCTATCTTCTTCCATTCTTGTTCGGCGGAATAAGTAAATTTCTTCCACCTTCTTCCACTCTTCCACTCTTATTTCATGTTACCGAACGGGCCCTAACAGTGTAAATAGCATTTCTTAACTAACACATATTAATTTCGTATTATATTTTACTAACTAAAATTTAGGAAAAAAAAAAGCATAATCATAATATAATTTAATCACAATAATTAAGGACCTTTCTAAGCAGAACTTGAAATCGATTTCGTAAAAATATTGGGATGGCCAATACATATAAAGGTATGTAATCGAAAATTTTCTTTCAATAAAATATACTAGAATTCCACTAATATATGCTAATTTATCAGAAATCTTGAAGAGTACGGTCCCTCCGGTCTTTTATATAGCTCGGTCACTGTTTCTAAGTTGACTATGGTATTCCAATAAGGTCCAAGCATTAAATACTCAGCAGGTCCTGCATACTGTAACTGACAAATACTCTTTCAACTGGAGAGAAACAGAGCATTCTGGAGAGTGCATGATGAGACAACAAGACAGAGTGAGTGAGGTGAGGTGGCGAAAGACTGACCGTCGGACGAAGGACCCGATGAAGGAGTCAGGGTCGCCGGACTTGAACGCGCGCAGAAACGCCCACATGTTCCCGATCACCGGCCAGCCCAGTTCGCCGGGCGGCAGCCTCACCTTCCGGCCATCTCCGCCTCTGCTGTTCAGCCCCCGTTCCTGCACCAGCTGGTGCACCCGTTTGGTCAGCACAGCAAGAAGGAGAAGGATTACAGGGATTGTCGCTGCTGCTGTTAAAACTCCCATTGTTGGCGTTCTTTTGAAGGGTTTAGTTTTGAGTGTGTTTGTCTTCTCTTTTCCTTTCTCTCTGCCTATCTTTTTATAGGCGTTTTTTGTTTGTAGGAGAAGAGAGAGGTTTGGGGGGGGGGGGGGGAGCCGTCCGTTATTTTTTGTAAAGGGACTTATTCTCTCCGTTTCGAAGGAATTTGGTTATGTATTCCTAGGCAGGGTTCTTCTATATGCTACATCTATTATAAATTTACACCATTTGTAATTTGTTATTAAAAGGGAAATCTGAAAAAGTAACATACGGGCTTGAATACGTCCAAAATACTATTTTTTTTTCTTTTTTATGTTGTATTTCATTATTTTATGTATATATTGTTTATTATTTTTATATATTATTTTCTATATATATACTGTTTATTTAATTTTATATATTATTTGTTGTATTTATATATTATTTTTTCGTTGTTGTGTTACACGACGGAAAATATCATCGTGCAGCGTCATCTCTTTTATTAAAATATTAATAATACTATTTTACATGATATTGAGAAATAAATTCACAAAAATAAATATTCTAAAAAAAAATCCTCAAATAAATTAAAACAAAATATTCTAGGCAGAAGTTTTGATTTGTCATATAGTGGCTGTGGGTGATGATTCATGTAAGACCATTGTATCGTTTTGTTTTGTTTTGTATTTTACCTTTTTACCCGTTATAAAATTCTTCCTTACATTGAATTATTTCTTGAAAACAATGAACCAGTAAATATTTCAACTTTGAAAGTTATCAATAATTCAATATTTATCAGTAGAATTTTTTTTTTATTAAAGCACGTAGGCATTTTATTAAACTAAATAAAAACAACAAAATACAAATTACAGATCACGCCCATTTACATCAATGACACCTGCCAAAATTAATGAAAAGCCTAACTCCCAAAACTTGGAAAAAGAAAACCTGGAATTAGGATTCCATCTCTTACAACCCAATAACCCCTCTCACAAAGCAAACACCAAAACTCAAGACAAGGGCTGTCTAAAAAAGAGAAAACGCAAAAACAAAGAAAAAAAACTCCAAATAACCAAATCTTAGCCCACCAGATCATCACCTAAAAATCGACACCACCGGCAATGAAAGTCTTCAAAATAAAAAATAAAAAATATTTATCAGTAGAAGTTGAATTGTGCATGCACATATTTTGGTTTCCTTATTTAAACTATGGAAAACATTGAATTTCGTATGTTGAAATACATTGTCATAATTTAATAGAAATTAGTACTTGCCGATTAAAGCTATTGAATTCATTGACATCTTGGGGCTTGTTTTGGATAATTAAGAAATTTTTAGGATAAGATAGGGTATTTTAAACAATATAATTTTTTTATAAAAATAGTATGTATGTATTATAGGAATACACATATATGTTTATAATAAAATAGTATATAAGTCTATGTGGCAGCAGGGACGGAGCTTAATAGGGACTGGGGGGCCATGACCCTCCCAAGATTTTGACGGAGTAGTATATAATAGTAGTGCTTTAGTAGAAAAAAATTTGAAATATATGTATTTTTATGCATTTGGTCCCCCCAAATTTTTTTACAGTATTAATCAGTAGGAAGAAATTTTTTCGGCCCCCCCAGTAAATTCAGTCAAGCTCCGTGCCTGTGTGGCAGTATATATAGGTATTATTAAAGCATATATAGATATAATAATAAAATAGCATATAGCTTTATAAACCGTGTGTATATATTATAAAAAAGCAGCATATATATGTTGCAAAAGCAATATAGAAATATCATCTATAAAGCAATGTATGAACTACCTATAATGAAAATAATATATAAGAATCATACTACAATATAGATATAAAACAATATATATAGTAAAATAGAAGCCGTAGGGAGACGGATTGAAATGTCATAGCTGCTAATTATATAGATTCTCAAAGTCATGTACTCTAAACTAACAAACAGCATGCAATATTTCTTTGAATTGTCGACGAATTATTTTAGGTTATATATACTCAAATATATATCATATATGATATATCCCACTTAATAAATCTTAAAAAATAAATATATATATCATATATATAGATGAAAAAGATTTAGGTTATATTCTCAAATATATCATATATGTACATGAAAACGGCTAGACATGAATCTCTTTCATATCATCATAATTAATCATGTCACATGCGACCTTACCAAATTCGAACATACTGTGTAGAGTTACAAGATTCATGATATATATCTCATCTTACTAACTTTGAACATAGGGCATTTTGACTTTCTTTGGTTTCCTTTAGCATCCCTCCTTTTTTCATTGCACTGTCAATTCACTGATAATTCATGTTCATATTCTTTGAGCTGTATAATATTATTACTTTCTTTTACAATATAGTATCATATTATGTGGTCATGTGGAAACTTTATAGACATGAACACTTTGACTAATTTTATAATTCATCTCCACCATACGTGCATAACTGGTATGATATATTATGGTATATGTATAGATATGATGTATATGGTGCAATATCATATGAAGTGGGAGGTATGAAGATATATGTTATGAGTGGTGAAATTGGGTGAGATGTCCCTTGTTCAAAATGAGACTTAATTTCTATCATGTTTCCTCTCTCCCCTTCAACGTAACCTTTCTAATGGGCTCTACACGTCTAGATTGTTTCGCCAAAAAAGAAAAAAAGGATTAAGTGATAAGTGGGGGTCTACACGTATTAATTGGGTCCCAAATTGAAGATTATCTAAAAATTAATCGACCTTTGTTTCATAATCTTGACTTGATTGTCTTGTCTGCCCCACTTTGAAATTGAATTGACCAACTATTTCGTTCAAGACATTCGACCAACCAATATTTCAGAGATTCCCCATGAATGAATATCTTCGAATATAACACAGAAAGAAGTGCCATAGGAAAAATTTGATTTTGAACATTGAGATGTCCTTTCAAAATTCAAATACCAAACCTTTAGCCCAATCTGTTAGACTTTTTTTTATACTATAGTCGATTTGGGCCCTTTATTTTCTTTGGTCCCTATATTTTCTTTGGGCTTAATTGCTCTATTTAATGGAATTTTTTTTATATACCATTTTTTTTCAAAAATAAACTAAGACTTGCCAATATTTTGAAAATAATGAGGTAACTATAATTTCCGTCACTACTAGTGGCGGAACAGATGTTGCATGTGGATTTTTAGTTTTTTCAAAAATTTCTCAGTTGGCTGGTTAAACAGAGTTAATTAGTGTAAAAAAATGATGTTCCGCCACAGGTAGTGGCAGAATACACTTGCGGAACATGAAATAAATAAATTTGATTGACACTCAAGTAACAAGAATATGCATTTGAAACGTTATCAATTTATTCAAAAAAGAGAGAAAGAATCATATGCTGATTAGAGCAAGAGCAAGAGCACAGAGTTGTTCGGCATTTCCATCCTCTTTCGCCAGAACAGAGGCAACACCTTGCTCTTCAAAAGAATCTTCACAAGTAGCCGGTGCATCAAGAGCCGCGCTAAGATACGTCTTTGCATCACCATAACTAAACGATCGAATCGCTTTATCAGCCTTAGATAATGTGCCTATCATGTCAGAATACAACTCTTCACAGGTATCCAGCACAGCCTTCACGTTGCTCTTTGATGGGTCTTTTAAATAGTTTTCAATTTCCGACTTGGTACTTGTCGCGTTTTTAGAAGCTAGATTCACAGCTATTAGTGCGAGACCGATTGAGTTTGCAGATTGAGACGACGGATCGACTTGAAGAGAGGTGATGCAAAAGTCTGCGTTTATATTTGGACTATGTTTAGCTACTGCTTTACATGAGTCTTCAAGAGAGGCGCTAATGGAGTTTGGTAGAATAATGAGGGAGATGAATAGAATGAGGAAGATAGGAGACGAAGGAAGAAAGGCCATTGTTGATGGTAGAGAGGTTTTGGTAGGGTTCTCTGGTGAGATGGAAGGATTATTGTAAGGTAATTTATTTATAGAAGATACTTTAAGGAATCTAATCGCATTTATATGGTAATTTATTTTATAATATATTCAATTATAATAAGATTTACTATATTTTTGGAAAATCTTAGATTTAATACATATCCTTTTGATAATTGCCATATATATGAGGAGTTAATACAATGCACCCATTAAGGGGGTTTTATGTGGGATTTCTTTACATGTATTGTTTCAATGTAAATTATATGCAATGTTTTTATTAAATCTATACATTTCTTAACGTTTTCAATTGTTATGATTATGCTCCATGCGAGAATATAATTTATATGGTCAACTATTTTTTGAATTCTTTTTTTCTCATATGATCGACCCATATATGCACTTTCATTTTTATTGTACTTCTCATTTTATTTTATTTTCTCCATATCATGAGATGCATGCTCCTTAATATCCTACGTTTATATGAGTTTAGTCAAACAGACGTTTCAAATATTTTTAGCCCAATCTGCTAGACTTTTTCTGATACTATAGTGGATGTGTCTTTAATAATTAATTTGGGTACTATATTTTCTTTGGGCATGCTTGCTCTATTTAGTGATGTTATATATTGAGGCTAAAGCCTTTTTTGAAAGAACATTTTAGTTTGTTAATCACGTATATACGTTAGTCCCTTTTTATGTGTTCTCGAAAGTCAAAACTTTTCCTAACAATTTTGAATTTAGTATTCACTTATTACTTTTAACTTTTTTGTAATTTAGATTTTACAAAACTATAAAAAATGCAAGAATCAAAACTACAAACACATATACACATGAAGTTTCCTAAGACAATTGATTATAAACCTTTAGAAGAGTATAAATAAATTTGATTGACAAATCAAATAACAAGAATATGCCTTTGAACATTATCAACTTATTCAAAAAAGAGAGAGAATTATATGCTGATTAGGGCAAGAGCAATAGCACAGAGCTGTTTTGCATCTCCATCCTCTTTCGTTAGCACCTTTCTCTCCAAAAGAATCTTCACAATCACTTGGCGCATCAAGAGACGCGCTAAGATACGTCTTTGCATCACCATAACTAAACGATCGAATCGCTTTATCAGCTTTAGACAAATTGTCTATCATGTTAGAATACAACTCTTCACAGGTATCCAGCTCAGCATTCAAATTGCTCTTTGATGGGTCTTCTAAATAATTTTGAATTTCAGACTTGGTGCTTGTCGCATTTTTTGAAGTTAGATTCATCGCGATTAGTGCGAGACCCATTGAATTTGCGGATTTAGATGGTGGATCGACTTGAAGAGACGTGATACAAAAGTCTGCGTTTATCACGTTTGGATCACTTTTGGCTGCTGCTTTACATGAGTCTTCAAGAGAGGCGTTAATGGAGTTCGGAAAAATAATGAGAGAGACAAATAGAATGAGGAAGAAAGGCAAAGAAGGAAGAGAGGCCATTGTTGATGGTAGAGGTTTTGGTAGGGTTCTTGATGAGATGAATGGGATTAGGGAAGTGATATGGGCAGGAAATTATTTGATAAGAGCAGGAAAAATTGTGACAAAAAGACTTCTTTATCCTTGTTTGTACATATCAATCAATTGAGTTAAAAAAGACAAGAATACATCACTCTTTATTGTTGATTCCTTCTCTCTCCAACGTAATTATCATCAAAATCTTCAAATTTATGAATATTTATTAAAACCAACTAATTCTTTATAAAATATGTTGTTAACTTATTAAAGAGAGGCGTTAATGGAGTTCGGAAAAATAATGAGAGAGACAAATAGAATGAGGAAGAAAGGCAAAGAAGGAAGAGAGGCCATTGTTGATGGTAGAGGTTTTGGTAGGGTTCTTGATGAGATGAATGGGATTAGGGAAGTGATATGGGCAGGAAATTATTTGATAAGAGTAGGAAAAATTGTGACAAAAAGACTTCTTTATCCTTGTTTGTACATATCAATCAATTGAGTTAAAAAAGACAAGAATACATCACTCTTTATTGTTGATTCCTTCTCTCTCCAACGTAATTATCATCAAAATCTTCAAATTTATGAATATTTATTAAAACCAACTAATTCTTTATAAAATATGTTGTTAACTTATTAATATTAATTATTTTTGTTCATGAAATCTTTAGAAATTTTAATATTAATATACTTATTCAAATAAAGATTGATTAAGAAAATATACTGGCTAAATACTTACCAAACATATACAAGAATAAAAAATAAATTTTCAATATTATGCAATTTCATGAATTCATAATTGCTCCATAAACACGAAATCACAAGTAAATAAAAAGGCCAAAATGACTAACTAATATTTTTTATTTATAAAAAATCTTATAACGGACTAACTAAATTAAAATTTTGTTTTTTGTAGAAGAAAGCCGTTTCTTTTTTCAAAATTATCAATCGCGCCATTTATTTTAATTCGTTAGTATTTGAATATAGTATTATTTTTTTTTATCAAATAGCATTTGACACTTAATATGTTATTTTTGTTTTTCAATTTTAATTAGTTAGTCCGTTATAAGATTTTTTATAAATAAAAAATATTAGTTAGTCATTTTGGCCTTTTTATGTACTTGTTATTTCATGTTTATGGAGCAATTATGAATTCATGAAATTGCATAATAATGAAAATTTATTTTTCATTCTTGTATATGTTTGTAAGTATTTAGCCAGTATATTTTTTTAATCAACCTTTATTTGAATAAGTATATTAATATTAAAATTTCTAAAGATTTCATGAACAAAAATAATTAATATTAATAAGTTAACAACATATTTTATACAAAATTAGTTGGTTTTAATGAATATTCATAAATTTGAAGATTTTGATGATAATTATGTTGGAGAGAGAAGGAATCAACAATAAAGAGTGATATATTCTTGTCTTTTTTTTTAACTCAATTGATTGATATGTACAAACAAGGGTAAAGAAGTCTTTTTGTCACAATTTTTCCTGCTCCTATCAAATCATTTTCTGCCCATATCATTTCCCATGGGATTATTGTAAGGTAAATCTATTCATAAAGAAGGTATTTTGAGGAATCTAATTGCATTTATATGATAATTTATTTTGTAATATATTCAACTATAATCACATTTATTCTCGAAAATCTTAGATTTAATACATATCCTTTCTGATATTTGCCATATATATATGAGGAGTTGATACAATACAATGCACCCATTAAAAGAGGTTTTATGTGGGATTTCTTTATATATCTTGTTTCTTTTAATGAAAATTATATGCAATGTTTTTAATAAATCTATATTTTATTATGCATGTTTTAGTGTATCCATTAATTAATCAATCGTCTCACAGACGTATATAATACTATGAATTGCCGATATCCCATCGGAAATTAATCGATCGTAACCATTGTACCGCAAATGTTATTTTCTCCTTTCTCATAGTTCTATTATTGCATTGTAAAAATATTCGAACAATGATTGCATACAACTAAAATACATTTCTTAATGATTTTCAATTGCTATGAATCTATGATTATGCTCCAATGGTCAACTATTTTTTTAATTCTTTTTTCTCATATGACTGACCCCTATATGTACTTCTAATTTTATTGTACTTCTTTTGTTTTTTCCATATCATGAGATGCATGCTCGTTAATATTCTATGTTTATATGAGTTTAGTCAAACAGACGTTTCAAATATTTTTTTCACTCACGAGATCCATGGAGCTCCGTTTTATTTTATTTTTCCTCCCTTGTCGATTATGACATTAATTATTAAAATATTATATGTTGATTCACTATATTTTAAAATAGTTTTTTCATAATAAGAGTATGTTGTAAATAAAAGATTACAAATATAGAATTGATATTGTAATTTTCATTTTTTTTCAAATAATAGAAACGATAACCATGCCAACAAAACATAGATTATTACATATATATCAACAAAATTATTACAATACTTATATATTCACAAAAAAAAAGGGGAAAAATTGGGACATACTAAGGAGAGAAGGAATATTATTACTATCTCAACAAAATACTTACATATCCACACCCAAGTATCACAATGAAAATGGAAAAAGAAATCCCTGCAAGTAAAAGAGCATGAATTGTTAGTAATTTATCACCTTCTGATGATTTCTCATAGAAAGGAGAAAAATAAGAGAAAAGTAATTTGGGTTAATTTGAATCACTTACAAATCAAATATTATTCACAAATTTTCAAAAAAAATTGCTCGTCGGCGACTCATTCGATAATCACAACATTGCCCATTTGAATTAGCTTCATCTCCTTAAGAGAATTTATATGTTGGAGCCCCTCAGGAAGCATTTTGAGCCTTCTACACCCTTCAATTGTCAAGCTTCCAAGCCTTTTCATTGCCCCAAAAGCAACTTTCCACTCTTCCAATTTCTCCAATTTCTTAATCACTAATCGCGTAAGAAGAGGAAAACCCATTGGAGAACAAACCATAGATTTGCCATCATATGCTCGATCCTCCAAAGAGAGAATCACAAGGTTCGGAAGCTTCTCTAATGTTGGCATTGGATCTTTGTTTAACCGAGAGTTGATTAGAGCGAGCTTTGTTAGACCTTGGGGGAATAAGGAATAAGCGGGGAGCGGTTTTGAATCGGATAATTTACCGCAAACTTTCAATTTGTGTAAAGAGGGAAAAACGGTAAATGCTTCTGGTTGGATCGACCCTTCTTCACCAAAAAGGGAGACTGATTCAATAGCTCGTTGCTTCTCAAATTGATTGAATATCACCTTTTCGTTGAAGGTAATCTTTAGCCTTTTTAGGCTAGTCAACTTGATTATCTGCTTTGCGACTAGCATTCCACATTTGACATGTGTTAAACACCTCAGGTTTTTTAACGCGTCGAGGCCATCTTCGACTCTTATCATGGCATTTGTTGCTAGAGTTTGGAGATTATGAAGGCTACCTAAAGAAGGTAATGATTTCACACCGTGATTCGAGTGAACGATCCAACGAAGATATTTTAAATGAATCAAATTGGTAATCTCATTTGGAATGGTGGTAAGCCTTCTTTCGCCCTCCACATCAATCACGGTTAATAATTTTAAGCCGTCGAGATGTTGACCAAGACGATGCTCCAATTTTGATGAACCAAAGTACATCAATGTTCTTAAGCTTGGTGTCATTAAACCTAAACTCCTTGGGTCGATGTATGCATTGGAAATGCCACCATGAAAAGCAAGGCGGCGAGCAGTGCTCACGGTTGGTGAAGATGAAGATGATATATTGTTTAAATTTGGTTCTTCTACATTGAGAAAATTATTTTCTTTCCCTTCTTTAATACATAGGTCTCGGATAAGACGATGAATTGTAATCCTTGAAGGGTTTCCGTTGTACTTTCTTTTAGTGACGAGAAACAAGGATCTTTTGATAAGATACTCAAGGTAAAGATTTGCTATTTGCTCTCTTTCTAGGTTGTCTTTTTTGTCTAGAACTAGAGATTCAGCCATCCATAATCTTTTTAATTGGCTAGCCCTAATCTCACTACCTCCTTCAAAGGCTCCAATATACAAGAAACAAGGTTTCAATCCATGAGAGAGTTCATCATAGCACAAACCAAGTACATCATTGGATTGTGAGTTTAAGGTCTTCAAAACATTAGACCAAACATTGAAGGTTTTCACCTTGGTAGATAGAAGGCCACCCAATAGCACCAAATACAATGGTAATCCTCCGCAAATTGTTAAAAGCTCTTCTCCAACTTCTTTGAGCTCATCTACAAACTCCAGAAGGTTTTCATTTGGGTATATCTTTCTAAGAAAGAGGGCCCGACTCTCTTGATCATCTAAAAGGCGCAATTCATATGGATTTGTATAAGGATCAGCAGATTTGGCAATCTCCATGGAGCGTGTGGTTAATATAACCCTACTACCATTATCCGTTGTGAGAAATGCAGTTCGGATTCTCTCCCAAATCTCCTTTCTACACACATCATCTATCACAATTAGGCACTTCCCTTTGGTCTTTATGAGCTCGTGAAGCGCCCATTTTATCTCGTCCTCTCTCCAATTTTCCAAATTGCTATGATCTTCTTTTACTTCTTGAATTATTCTTTTTGATCTTGTCGACAAGGTTTCACCCTTGATTTTCTTGGGGATTTCAGCAAGTTCCTTTATCATTTTTCTCAACACATCGATCACCGTACAATTTTCAGTCACTGATACCCAAGCACGAGCACCAAATTTCTCTTTGATAATTGCATTATGATAGACCGAACTAGCAAGAGTAGTTTTTCCAAGACCATCTATACCGACAATAGCGACAACAAACAATTGGCTAATCGAACTCTGCAATTGTTCTCTTATTGCCCTTTTTTCATCCCGAAAGCCTATAATACTAGTGACACCATCATCACAATCAACATTATTACACTCTCTATTTCGGCCTACTAACTCCACATTATAATGGTTTGTTCCAAGATTAACAAGACCATGTTCCGACCTTCGAGCCGATATGTCTTTAATCCTTTTCTTTATTTCATCAATCTTTTGAAAGAAATTACTACGAGAATTAAGAGAAGTAAAGGAATGTGGAAACCTGCTAGCCCGAATCAAGTAGCTTTCGATTAAATCTTCCGCTTTATGTGTGGCTTCTCTTATTTCTTTGATCAAAGCCTTCACCTCTTCGTTCTGCTTCTGTTTCGTGTCACCATCTTTCAAGAAACCGAGCATCTTCTTGAGCTCTCTCTCCATCCAATGGATCTCATTATTTAACCCATGCAAAAATGAAGGGTCTCTTTGTAAAAGATCTCCGAGTTTGTTTACGACATGCGAAACGATTGGTTGGGCCATGTTCTCTCTCTCGCCTCCCTCCTCTAGAGAGGTGGAAAGAAGAAAGAAAATGTTTTGGTTTCAATTAACTTGAAATATCAACAGCATTTTGGAGCATTTCTTCCCATACTGGTGAGCATGTCTTTAGAATAATAAAGCTGGCAAAGTAATAAATAAACAATGAACAGAAAAGATTATACAATTTTTTTAAAATTATCTAGTAGTTCGAATAATAAAGCTGGCATTTCATATATGAATTCTTGTGGTTCAAATATTTTTACAATAAAATATTTTAGAATAATAAAGCTGCATTTCATATATGAATTCTTTTAGTTTGAATATTTCTACGATTAAATATTATAGAATAATAAAGCTGGCATTTCATATATGGATTCTTTTAGTTCAAACCATTGTTGTATTTGTATAATCAAATAGAAAGAAGAGGAGAAATTGAAACTGCACAAAGATAATTTATTCGAAAACAAATTTCCAGAGATTTCTGATCACAAAAATCTTATTGCATTTTTGTATTTTAAGCTATTGACTCAAATGTATACCACCTGTATTATGAAACTTAAGTATAAGAGTTATATTCAATTTTTTTGAAACTATGGAAATGCCCGTGTTGGAATATATATTTGTGTGAAAATAATTAAAGAAAAAATTGTAAGAAATAAAACAAAAGAATTAAAGAATTCACCTCCATAGCCCATACAACTTATGATTATTTTACATGTAGATCCATTACTAAAAATATTCTACATAGAGATTAATTACTAGAAAACATATAAATGCATGACATTTGTTTTGAATGAAGAAACAAATTACTTTTGTACAAATAAACAGACCATAATTTCCTCTTGATCGATCTGCAGCTTTTGCTTTTCTTCATTCTGGTATTTCTATACAACCTGTAAAATATTAAAAATATATTTAAAAACAATATATATGAAACATAAACATTCCCCATTTTGAAACAATATATATCAAGCATGAAAGAATAATAAAAACAAAGTTAAGAAAAATTAATACATAGAAAATGGAGCCACCGTTTGAACAGAGAAAGAGGTCCTCCTGCTATAACTATTTCCGTGTGTTCTTTTTCATTTTCCTAACAATTAATTTAAAAAATTAAATAAAAAATGCAGTAATTTTTAGCATACTCTAAATTTTAGGCAAATTCTGAATTTGAACATTTAAAGGAATATTATATCTAGAAAAAAGTTGAATACAAAAGGTACTTTGTTTTGAAATGAAGAGATAAAGATGGCTTTTACATCCTCAAAAACCTCCTCTACTGACTTTGTTGCATCAACCTAATTAAGAAAAATATTCACATAGAATTGGTTCAAAAATACAGAAAAATGATAAATCATGATTAGAGGGTTAAGAAAAGTGAAATTACCTTTTTGACCTTGCCTATTTGATCATAGTATTTTATAACAGGCAAAGTCGATTCTGTAAAGACTTTGAATCGTTTCCTTATTGTTTCAATATTATCATCTTCTCTTCCCTAATTTCAAAAAAAAAAAAAAAAAATTAAGAATTTGCGTTTCACCAAAAAAAAAATGAATTATTTTAAGGACCTGGTTGCGATTTAAAAGCCGCTTCTCCAACACATTTTCAGGACAATCGAAAAATAATAAAAATTCAGGTTCAATTTTGATCTACAAATATCCAAAATTAGTTAAAAAAGAGTTTAATTAATGAACCAAAAAATTAGACCTTACAATTTCTTCAAAAGCAAGGCGATTTTCTTCATTGCGAGGAAATCCATCAATCAAAAATTTATCATTTCGACTTTCAAACATAGCCTTTTGTATTAATCGCACTATTAAATCTGACGGTGCCAATTTCCCTTCTTTCATCAGATTTTCAATCATTTCCCTTCGCATCAACCACAATAGTAAAAAATAAACGAACTTTCAAGTAGTTTTTTTCTAACTGAACATGTTATATTTATATCAAATATGCAAAAATACCCATATTCTGAACCGGATTTGCACTCAGCGCGTAAAAGATCACCAGCACTTAAATGAGTGAATCCGAATTTTGTCACGATTTTTTCGCATTGTGTGCCTTTACCGCTTCCTGGCCCACCTGTCAGTAACCAATTACTCAAATAATATGCATATAAATTGAAAATTAATCTAAAAACAGAGGGAGGAAATGAAGAATTGATACCTAAAACAAATACAATTTTGATCTTTCTGTCTGAAGGTGACCCACTTGCATCCTGCTTTAAACACAGTAAAATTAATCGTTAATTTCTTCAACAGATACTGAGAAATTCAAAAAAAATTAAACAAAAAACCATTTTTAATCCACCTTAGATCCCATGAGATGAGAATCAAATCAATGAAGCGAAAAATTTGAGTTTTTTTCTGCACGGTGTGTTTAATTGTGTTTAATTTGAGAATCAAATCAATGAAGCGAATCAGAATCCTTCAAAGGAGAAAAAGAACGAAGGAACTAGAATTAGATACGACGTGACGCTAAACAAGGCAAGTCCTTAAAACCATGATTTCAAATTCCGGCTTTTAATTCCGGAGTTTATATAAAAACAGGATTTCAAATCCATATAAAAACCAAACTTCTAGGATTTCAAATCCTGGATTATGAAAACCAAACTCAGTACAGGAAGTACAACAAATATTAGAAATGCTAGAAATACACTATCACTGTATTACATACATCATCATATACAGCATTTACATTACATTCATTCCCACACATGCACATGTTGTAAATACAAGAGAAATATAAGAAAGTGCGTAAATAAAATACAAAAATGGTGAAATAAACATATCATTTTTCGTTCTTTTCCAGTAAATTTTGCCAGCGATTTTTCAAAATCTCTCAAGCTTCAGAGCAAGAAACGGGAGTCAATCTCCTGATTTCTTCGTAATCCAGGAACTCATTTACCAAGTTCAATCTCAGGAGAGTCTCCGTTGCCTTATCTATTGGCATCTCAATCTATGAAAATTTTAAAAAAATATTATTAATTCAATATTTTCATTTTATTTATAGAAGTTTTTGACTGGAAATTTAGTAAAGTTTTTTTTTTTAATATAAAAAGTTTTTGATTGGAAATTTAGTAAGTTTGATCATAGTATTTTATAACAGGCGAAGTCGATTCTGTAAAGACTTTGAATCGTTTCCTTATTGTTTCAATATTATCATCTTTACGTCCCTAAATTCAGAAAAAATAAAAACGAATAAATAATGAATTTGAGTTTCACCAAAAAAATGGAAATATAAATTAATTAACGGACCTGGTTGCGATTTAAAAGCCGCTTCTCCAACACATTTTCAGGACAATCCAAAAATAACAAAAATTCAGGTTCAATTTTGATCTACAAATATCCAAAATTAATTAAAAAAGAGTTTAATGATTAATGCACCAAAAAATTAGATCATACAATTTCTTCAAAAGCAAGGCGATTTTCTTCATTGCGAGGAAATCCATCAATCAAAAATTTATCATTTCGACTTTCAAACATAGCCTTTTGTATTAATGGCACTATTAAATCTGACGGTACCAATTTCCCTTCTTTCATCAGATTTTCAATCATTTTCCTTCGCATAAACCACAAAAGCAAGAAATAAACAAACTTTCAAGTAGTTTTTTTCTAACTGAACATGTTATATTTATATCAAATATGCAAAAATACCCATATTCTGAACCGGATTTGCACTCAGCGCGTAAAAGATCACCAGCACTTAAATGGGTGAATCCGAAATTTTTCACGATTTTCTCGCATTGTGTGCCTTTACCGCTTCCTGGCCCACCTGTCAGTAACCAATTCAATTAAAAATTCAATCAATTACTTAAATAATATACATATTAATTTTTTTTTTTTTTGAATGAGTTGAGAATAATATACATATTAATTGAAAATTAATCTAAAAACAGATAGAGGAAATGAAGAATTAATACCTAAAACAAGTACGATTTTGATCTTTCTGTCTGAAAGTCCAGACCCATTTGCATCCTGCTTTAAAAACAGTAAAATTAATCGTTAATTTCTTCAACAGATACTGATAAATTCAAAAAAAAATTAAACACAAAAACATTTTTTAATCGACCTTAGAACCCATGACAGATCAACTAAGCAAGAATTTTAATTCTACTTTTCCACGGTGTGTTTATTTATGTAGATTTTGCGAATCAGAATCCTTCAAAGGAGAAAAAGAAAAGAAAAAGAGAGGGAACTGGAATTATATACGAAGTGGCGCTAAACAAGGCAAGTCCTTAAATCCGGGATTTCAAATCCCGGATTTTAATTCCAGGTTTATATAAACACAGGATTTCAAATCTATATAAAAACCAAACTTGTAGGATTTCAAATCCTGGATTATGAAAACCAAACTCAGTACAGGAAGTACAACAAATATTAGAAATACTAGAAATACACTATCACTGAATTACATACATCATCATATACAGCAGCATTTACATTACATTCATTCCCACACATGCACATGTTGTAAATACAAGAGAAATATAAGAAAGTGCGTAAATAAAATACAAAAATGCTGAAATAAACATATCATTTTTCGTTCTTTTCCAGTAAATTTTGCCAGCGATTTTTCAAAATCTCGCAAGCTTCGGAGCAAGAAACGGGAGTCATTTTCCTGATTTCTTCGTAATCCAGGAACTCATTTACCAAGTTAAATCTCAGGAGAGTCTCCGTTGCCTTATCTATTGGCATCTCAATCTATGAAAAATTACAAAATTAATAATTGAATATTTTTATTTTATTTATAAAAGCTTTTGACTGGAATTTAACAAGAGTTTTTTTGTACCTTTTCACGGAATTTGTCGTACACGAACTGTTCACATGCAGCTTGAATTCTTTTAACAGAGGCAACCTATAACAAAAAATAATTATTTTACAATGCATATTGAATATATTAATTCATATCTACAAAATTATAATTGTTTTTACTTTCTTCTGACCTTATATGTTTTGGGACTCAGTAGAAGCGCATAAACCAAAACCGCTTCTTTGTACTGTATTTATTTATACAATAAAACAAAAACATAATTTTTTTAAAATATATATATAATATTTAAATAAACAAATAAATAAATAAAATCTAACTTGTTGCTGCTCAGAAGCATCTAGAAGGAAATGAACTGAACCGAAACCACTCGCCAAAGTTTTCTCATATAAAGTCTTATTCACCAACAGCTAGTATAAATTCCAAAAAAATCAACATAATCAAATTATCATTTCACAATTTAATAATAAATTATAAAATACAAGAAATAATTAATATTTAATTACTTGGTAGCGATCTGAAGTTTGTTTATAACCCAAAACAACTCGAAAAACAAGTATCGCAAGTGCAGTTGCTGCAACTGCATCTAATAATAATGCTGACCTGTCAAATTAATATTTCATTTCAAAATAATATTAAAAAATAAATTATATATTTTACAATGATAAAGTTAAAAAATGAAATACATACTTACGGAGAAGTAGCAATGTTCTCAAATTTATAATTCACAAAATAAGCTAATGAACCAACAATTGTAGCTATATCCAATCGTATCTACAATATTAAAATATGATAATTATATTGCAAAAGTAAATAATTTTTTGATATAATTTAATCTCAATTAATTTTGGGATGTTAAATTATGATTACAGTATCTAGGATTCGGAATGAAAGCTTCTTGTGAGGAAATACCACCTACATAAAAACAATAACAATAACAATAAAAAAATCACAAATTTACAAGCAATTAATTTTAAAATTAAAATTAAAATTATGATTATTATTATTATTCTTATTATTCTTCTTATTATTATTACAGGAAGATCTGGAATCGGAATATTTTCATAAATCTTCAATTTTAAAGGCAAAATCTCTTCCCTATCTTTCTCTCTCTCTCTATTCTGATTTTCTCCATCCGTATGAAACAAAATCAGTTCTTGAAATGCCGGTTCCTAACAATAAAAATTAAAATTAAATAATAAAATTTAGTATTTAAATGAATATATTTATTATTTTGGTAAAATAATCTCAAAATTATACCTGAAGAGTCGATTCTTTAAGTAAAATATTAATTGAAGCTTTTAATATTTCCCAAAGATTATTTCCTCTTGTTGCTGGCTCCCAAATATTCGCCAAAGTCACTCTTGGCAAAAAATTCGGTCTGACAAATTCAAACAAACAAATACATAAATGAATAAATAATAATAATAATAATAATAATGAATAAATAAATATACAAATAATAATAAGTAAATAAATAATTAATTAAATAAATAAATAAATAATAAGTAAACAAATATATACATAATTTTTATTTATATTTTATTAATTTTTTTTATAATTACATATTTATTTACTTATTATTTATATATTTATTTTTAGTTATTATTTGAATAAATATATAAATACTTCTTCTTATCAACCTGAGATAATTCTCCAAATACTTCTCCTTCTCGGTCTCCAAACTCACGGAAGCTTCCGGAAGCGAGCCAACCAAACCAGTCCAGCTCAGCAATTTCCTGATGAGCCTGCCCCTGGGCCCCACAGGCGATAAGAGGCCCTCGTAACGCGATACAGCCTTCTGCGCGGCGATCCAGATTGGCAAATCGGTATTTGGATTCCCGGATTCCTCAAACCCGGATTTGGATTCCCGGTTTACGAGCAGACTGTCTGGCGAATACTGTTCGTTTAGCCAGAATTTGAGCTTTTGGAACTGGATTTGGAGGTCTTGGTTTCCAGTCGACCTTTTTACAGCCTATATTGTAAAAATATATGTATTTATTTAAAATGTATTTAAAATTGTTTGAAAATTTTAGTTAAATGGTGTATTTAGGGACCTCGTTGATAAATTTGCCGAGATTTTTCAAGGGTTTAGAAAGGCCGAAGAAAATACGTTGCAAGAGTTTTGATTGGAGATAATCTAATTTTTCTACTAGTAGTAATCCCTTTTGTCTCTCACTTGCATATCCTCTCCTAATTACAGAAAAAATTTAAAAAATTAACAATCACTTGCATATCCTCTCCTAATTACAGAAAAAATTTAAAAAATTAACAAAAAGAATTGGCAAAAGATAAAATTGACAAAAAAAGAAATAAATAAAGGGACATAAATATGTTATTTATTAATTTGTGCTGACCTGAAAATGATGGCGTTGGAGTCGGAGGCTTTTTTCCAGTCAACATAAATGGGAAGAGTCAAAATATAATCGCTATTTAATGCGTATGTTAATAACAAATCGCGAGCTGAAAGCTCTTCAAATTGAGCGTCTTTCAAAAGCTTCATGAAATTACGTTGGAAATTGGCCGCAAATGCAACTCTAAAAAATTACAAATAAAGTTAGCACAAAAAAAAAGTTCTCACATTGAAAGAAAAAAATTAATATTTTTTACCTGTTTTGATTTATCGGACGTTTTGAAGCCACCCAAGGAGATGATGCCAATAAGGTTTTGAAATCCAAACTTCGATTCAAGTTCAAATTCAAACCGTTCAAGTTATTTTGCTCTCCATTTAATTTGGTTTTTTGCCTATTTATTTCCGAATTTTCCATCTCCTCTTCTTCATCTTGATGAGTGAGAGAGTAATAAGCACGCATTTCCTCAAGCAAATCTTTATGCTCCGCATGAAGAATCGAATCTAAACATCTATTGAAAAAAAAGAAATTATTCAAATTCTAAAAAATTCACAAAATTAATTAAAATTTTCTACCTGGCGAATTGTTTGAAACTCTCTTTATCTTCTTCAGATTCAAACAAATCAAGCACAGCATCAAGTAATTCAGCTTTAGGCACCGCTATGTACTTCTGTCTCGGTACATCAATCCCACCTATCCTTCTTTCTTCTTCTTCAAATTTATCTCTCTCTTCATTGTAATCCTCTGCTTCAAATTTCTCTCTCTCTTCATTAAACTTCTCTGAGAGAGCTTCTTCTTTACCTCCATTTCCCTCCAATTTCAAAGGAAACACCGATAGCACTCTCTGTGGCGAGCAATGGACTGCCACGGAGCGAACACCATTACTCACACTGTTACTGCTTGAAGTGATAGTAGATAGGTGAAGTACAGAGGATATTGGCTTGAAACAGAGCATTTTATGCTTATGAAATCATAGAAATGTTTCTTCTTCTTCTTCTTCTTTCTTTTGAATCTCTCATTCAGTTCTGAGAGGAGTGAGGGATGGACTGTTGAAGGTGCGGTGTAGAATTTAATGTGTGGTCACAGAAGGAAAACTGATTATATGATTATTTGGTTTAGACAGTAAATGAAAGAACGGGTTTATGAAGTGGATGAACAGCGCGGTAACGAACACATGGATGGATGGAATTATTTTCAGATTGGACGGACCAAATTGATCCACATCACACTGTTTTGGGCTGAATAAGAAAAGATAAGAATTACTATTTTGCACCTTTTCTTCAATTTTGGGCCATAATGGACCAGATTTTCTTGGGCTAAATAAGAACATTTTATTATCACTCTTCCAAATGTATTTTTCTATTTAATTTTTTCTTTAATTTTGCAGCAAAATAAAAATAAAAATATAATAGCCCTTTGTTTGTTTATACTTTTTTTTTCTGATATCAAGTCAAAAGACTGAAACAGAGATTACGTAGTAGATGACTTCCTAGCAAATATTATAACCTTTAAGTTTTGAAACATTTGACATGGAAACAATTATGTAACAAGTAACTGTATATAAGGTCCAAAGTTGAATATGCCAGATCCGGTACATAAACTTCTAAATTGTGGTACAAACATAAAATCTTACTTCTCCATTGAGTAAATGCACCTCGTGCAAATGCGTGAATTGTCAACCATGAAAAGAAGATTAATTGTATTCAAACACTTACATATAAAAGGCTAAAATTTATGCATATTTCATTTCTCTAGAACAAGGTTTTTCTAACTAAAATGAAGAGAGAAGATCTAGATTATGTGTTGGTTCCAATTGGTTTAGTTGCGCTTCTTTTGTACCACCTATGGCTTCTGTACCGGATCCGGTATCAATCGGATAAAACGGTCATTGGCATCAATGCTCAAAACCGCATCATGTGGGTCCAAACCATCATGGAGGTATATAAATAAACCTCTTTCTTTCTAAACTTCTCATTTCTCAGATTTAGGGTTTAGAGTTTAAGATTTAATATTGTATAATTATTTGTTCAGGACCCAATAAAGAATGGAATATTGGCAGTCCAAACCCTAAGAAACAACATAATGGCATCCACTTTGCTAGCCTCCATGGCCATCATGTTGGCCTCATTAATCGCTGTTCTGATGACAAGTAACAGCAGCAACAACAACAATAATTATCGGCCGTTAAGAGGGCAAAACATCGTGTTTGGAAACAAAAGTGATGTCACGCTCTCCGTCAAGTTCTTTGCGATTCTCGCCTGTTTTATGCTGGCTTTTATGTTTAACGTGCAGTCTGTTCGGTATTACAGCCATGCTGGCATTTTGATCACAGTTCCGAAATCTAAGAGTCACCGGCAATTGGGGTCCGCTTATGTGGCTCGAGGGGTCAATAAAGGGAGCTACTTTTGGTCTCTTGGCCTCCATGCATTTTACGTTTCCATCCCTCTATTTGTGTGGATTTTCGGCCCAATCCCTATGTTTACATGTTCTATTGTGCTTGTTGTTTTGCTATACTTTCTTGACATGTACCGTGGTGATGATGAGATGGTAGAGGAAAATGGTCATCAAAACTCGGAGGATGAGACTTTACGTGTCTAAGCAAGTTGATCAGATGGGCCTTACGTATTTCGATCTAGCCGTCAATATTTGCATGTGTTTAGTATGAAATGTATTAAGAATGTTTTTATGTGCTTATTTTTTTGTTTGTTGTGAGGAGCGTTTTTTTTCTTTTTTCTGGTCGTTTTTGGTGATTTAATCTTTATCATGTTGATGGATCAATTCAACTATCATTGAATTGATCTATTTTTATATATTTTCTCAACAATATTTTCGGAACCCATTGCATATTGTTTAAAGCATACATTCGATTATAGGCTACGTACGAGTTTTTTTTTTAAGTTCCTCAAATAAAGAATTATTGTAAAAAAGAAAGAAAAATGTTTATATATTATTTTCATTGTTGGTCCATATAAAATTTGAAATCACAACTTTTTGTATCTCAACTAAGATAGTCAAACAACTAAACTAAACTATGAGATCATTAGCTAGACTATGAGTTATATATTAACTAACGAATAAACTGATTTGTCTTTGCATAAAATAAAAGTGTGTTTATTAAGCTATAATTTTCTTTTTGTATGTTTTGAGCAAGGCTCATCAAATAAACATTATTATGTATAACTATTTCACAATTCATGTCATACAAAATCCATAAAAAAAGAGAATTTAGAACTCCACTTGTCAATTATATTAACAAAATTTGACCTATGCATCATTAAATAAAAGCGCATTTTTCGATATTTTCATATGGTTGACCGTTCGAGATCATGACACGAGGGAATCATGAATATACCCGGCACACTGTACAAGTACCCATTTAATGCTCAAAAATGATAGTCTTTCATGGCCCAAGAATTCATAAGATTTATAGAACAAAATATGCAATCTAATTTCTTTTTTTAGGATATTATCTATTATAATTTCGATTAAATATTTCGAAATGTTAATTATTCTAGATGATGGTCTAGTCGTTTATTTAAAATTTTAAATACATAATAACCGAAATAATATTCATTAACATGCATATATTAGAATGTAAATTATGTAATTAACATAAAACATGGCTACAGAAGAACTAGTTGAAAATCAACAAAGAACGATGTGACATAGAAGATGACTTCATAAAATGGTCAACCATGCATTTGAAGTTCAAACGGCCAACCCACAGCAAGATGCCTTCTTTAATTGATGTCCATGGTTAATAAATGTCAACAATCAACCATTAGTTATAAGTTATAACAATAATTAATTTTTTTTTGTCTTGCAAGGTTCAATATATATATATAAAAAAAATTTCATGTATATCTCAATCTAAGAAAAGAATCAAATTTACCCTTTTAAAGTTACAAGCATTCCAACATACATATATATATACCCTGCATTTCTAACATTTGTATTCTCTCTTATCGTTCTTAAATAATCTCTACACATACATATGCACTAAATGAAGAGTGAGGACCTTGATTTTGTTTTAGTTCCACTTGGGCTTGTAGCCCTTGTTATGTACCATCTATGGCTTCTCTTTCAGATCCGTATTCTTCCCGGACAAACCGTTATCGGTATCAACGCTCGTAATCGCGTCACTTGGGTTGAGACCATCATGGAGGTACGCAATCACAATTTTAAATTGGTATCTTACTATTCAAGGCTGAGCATATGTTTTAAACTAGTATCTTACTAGTGAGGGCCGATCATGTGTATTTGGATCTTTTGACAATTATTATTATTATTATGAGAACTATATTTTCTGAATACTTTGGAAACCCTATATATTTTTATTCTCATTTATTCATGTCTTAATTTTTCTTTCTTTATTATTTTCGGCTAAATAAATAAAATATAGATACAAAAAAGTCTAATAAGGGACATTTTCATCCAACTCTTGAAAAATTGAAGAGAGCCAAGGCAATTAAACAAAAACGGAGCCAAAACAACTTGAGGATTCTCCTTCCTTTTTTTAACAATTTTAGTAATAAAATTCTTTAATTCTTTTTGTATTAATTAGCAATTACTAACTCCCAAAATATGCGTGTTTTTTTCATAGGAACCCGGTAAAACTGGTGTTTTAGCTGTACAAACCATACGAAACAACATTATGGCATCAACGATGTTAGCTTCAACTGCTATTATGCTAGCATCAGTGATTGCAGTCTTAATGACCAGCAGTAACAGTAGCAACAGTAGCAGTAATAACCCTCATCCAATTCGGGGTGAAAATATAATATTTGGTAACAAAAGTGATGCCGTCCTCTCCATCAAGTTTTTCGCAATTCTTATTTGCTTCTTGCTCGCCTTCTTGTTAAATGTGCAGTCTGTTCGGTACTATAGCCATGCCAGTACTCTAATCACTGTACCAGCAATGAGGAGTCATCGTAAGCTACGGTACTGTGATTATGTGGCGCGTACACTAAATAAAGGGAGTTATTTTTGGTCCCTCGGCCTTCATGCATTTTACATTTCCATCCCTCTCTTTATATGGATTTTTGGACCAATCCCTATGTTTTTGTGCTCTTTTGTGCTTGTTGGCTTGTTATACTTTCTCGACATTTACTCGGCTCATGGAGCGGCTGATGATGAGGAGATAAGAGAGAAGAAGAAGGAGAAAGTCGACGGTAGTAGTGGTCATAAGTCAGACATTGAGTTGAGTTTAGCTTCAGATCCAGGCCAATGCAGCTTTGCCGGCTCAGGCCGTCGGTCGGCTAGGCTTGTTCCAAGTATTCCGACCGAGATCAATTAAATATATAGTGTTCTTTTCAATTTGGTTTGGGAAGGGATCCATCAAGTTTCAACACCTTGTTGAATTTGATTAATAATAAAGGGATTACATGCATGCATGAGATCATTTAGTATGTTATCTTGTAAGTGTGTTTGAATTTTGATGTTGTTTTTGAATAACTTGTGCTTTTAGTTATTGTATGATCTGTAGTTGATATGTCATATCATTATCAATAAAAAATACCATACACTTCTTTCTAGTTTATGTTTATATTGTACTTGACTAGCATAAAATTATAAAAACAATATGGGTACTAACAAAAAATTGCCCATTAAGGGCCTTAATCAAAGCCCATAAATAGACAGGCTGAAGGATATGAAGCCCGGCCCAACCAGGTCAACTCATACAATTTTGTGCAAAGAACCCTCAACTCTCAGAAACCCACCATCACTCTGCTCCTCCATCCTCAAAAGCACCCTCAGCCTTCCGAAGCTCAAAACCACCGCCTCGCTTGGCCACATCGCCGTTTTCTTCTGGTACCAATCTCTCCAGCTCGAGTCTCACAAATCTTGGTTCATTTTCTTTTTGGGTTTTATCTTACTTTTTTTTTTTCAATTCATTTCTTAATCTCCTTCTTCAATTATATGGTTCTTTTTCAATTCATTTCTTAATCTCCTTCAATTATGTTGTTCTTTTTCAATTCATTTCTTAATCTCCTTCTTCAAATTGAAGATTTGGCAATACCAATTAACCTGACTTGGACCATAAATCGCAGAATTGGCGATACTCGTCTTTCTCCTTCTCCTTCATGAGCATTTCTTCAAACAGTTTGAAGGCTGCTTTCTCACACTGCGTGCAGCAAGTCCGCACGTATGACTACCACCACTACCTCTGTCTCCTCCACCTGCGACCCGCCACACGAAAAGCCGCATTCGCTCTGCGTGCGTTCAACATCGAAACTTCCCGCGCGATGGACCTCGCGTCAGACCCCAAAACCGGCCTCATGCGGCTCTTGTTCTGGCAAGAAACCCTAAACAAGATCTACTCGAACAAACCGATCCAACATCCAGTCGCCCAGTCTCTCTCTTGGGTCGTCTCGAATCACAAGATCTCAAAACACTGGCTTAAACGGTCTTTAGAGGCGAGAATCAACGACGCGAATCGGGTCGGAGTCGAGGGTTTCGTACCTGGATCCATTAGTGAATTAGAGAAATACGCAGAAGATACACAAAGTACTATTTTGTACTTGACTCTTCAAACTGGAGGCGTCCAGTCCACAGTGGCTGACCATGCGGCTTCTCATGTAGGTAAAGCGAGCGGTTTGCTTCTGTTACTGAAATCCATACCACACCATTTGAGCCGGTACGGTAAGGTTCCGTACCTGCCTGCTGACCTGGCCGAAAAACATGGCTTGCTGGTGAAAAATGGAGGTAAAAGCGAAATTAGGGTTGGTGAGACGGGTCAAATGGGTCACGAGCTAGCCGATTCGGTGTTTGAGATAGCTTCTGTCGCGAGAGCCCATTTGAAAAAGGCGAGAGAACTTGAGGGGAAATTAAATGGAGAGGTGAAGAGGATTTTGTTGCCAGCTGTACCGGCTCAGGTGATTTTGGATCAGTTGGAAAAGAGGAGATTTGACGTGTTTGATTCGAGGCTTTTTAAAGGAGTTCTTGGAATTCCGCCGCTTTGGTACCAGTTGAAGCTCGGTTGGTACGCATGGAGAAACAAATATTGAATTTCGATTTGATTTTGTAATAGAAAGACTTTTAGTTACTAATCGTATAATAAAATGTCAAAAACCCATGTATTCTTTTCCATTATTAGCACCAATTTTGTATTCCCACTAATACATGTCTACAAATATTGAATTTTGAGTTATTTTGAAGATTGGTTTTGTAATAAAATGCCTTTTAGTTACGAATTGTCTGATAAAATGTCAAAAACCCAATGTATTATTTTCCATTATTACTTATTAGCACCAATTTTGTATTCTCACTTAGCTATACTACAACATGTCTAAAAGTGATAGTTCTATTACATAATACAATATTACATTTTATATACCCTAAAATATTAAGTATTTAGCATACAATAATTATTTATCTAAAGTCCATTCCAAAAAGGTATGCCAGTTTGAGGAATCCACGTGTCACCATCTATAAACTTGACAGCAGTAAACGGATCCGCATCAAACGGATTGTTGATCACATGAAAACCCGGCCATTTTACTCGGCCTCCTGTTGCAGCTCCATCTCCCGTGTTCATGAATTCCGCATAATACAGGGTGTTTATTGCAAAATCGCCGTCCCACCTCGCCCATCCTTCTCTGGTTATCATCCCATCTAAATCCGATTTCATAAATATGGTTCTCGCATATTTCTTCCATGGCCTACCTATTGTGTAAAATAAAATAAAAGATGTTGTGAAAAAACCAACAAAAATAAGTAAATTACATAACGGTCATTCAAGTAAGATGTTTTTTCTCATTATACCTAGGTAAGTTTTGAATGAACTCTTAACGGATTCAAAGTCTGGTGCTGGCCTTACACGAGACATGTGAATTGAAATGCCGGTGTTCTGATTCGGATCGTCTCTTCCATGAGCGGTGATCATATTCCCTTGATGGGCCATTGGTCTCCTTACATAAATATCGCAATTTTGAAGGACGGCAGCAGCATTTCCAAAAATAAAGTCTATTGTGCCGTATATTTGGCACTCGCGAAAGAACTGGCGCTGTGAGACTACAAATAATGTGTCTTGGTATCCTTTGAAACTGCAACGATAGAAGACCGACCTGTCAGAGCCGACTCTCAATGCAACCGCTTGGTGCTTGGACGGTCCGGCCGTGTTTTCAAATGTCATGTCTCTCGCCCAAAATTCATCTCCTAATACACCTAAATCAATAAAATATACACATAATGAGGCTTGTATATATAGGTCTCTAATCAAATTAACCTTGTAATTTACAACATACCGAAAGTTGCGGAACCGAATGTAGTGTAGCCATCCGGAACGTTCCGATTTCCGGTAACTATTGTCGTGTCAATGCCGTCTCCAACAAAAAATAACTTCTTCATTTTTGAGCTGATTTCTACGTATTCATTATAAATGCCTGACTTTACGTAAACTACGACTCGGTAATTTCCGATATTATTCCATTGGTTCAATGCGGTTAAGGCCTCATTAATGGTTTTATAATTGCCAGAACCATCTTGAGCGACAATCATGTCTGCTTTTATTGATTGATTCCATGCTTCTAGTAAACCATAGTTGATACTAGAAAAATTATTTTCTTCCGGTCGTACATCGTCTGGAAAAAACACTAAAACTTAAGAGTTAACTATTTTGAGATGTTTCCTGAGCAATTAGTAGATAAATTGAATTATTACAACTTGACTTAAAACATTTTGGACTATTATTATATTATATATGTAAACGTTGTTATGTCACTGAAACTGTAACAACGCACCGAAATTCTCACGAGCCGGATTTACATGCAATGCTAGTGCTTTGCTAAGAGTCTCCCAAAGATGGTCATCTTCTGTTTTGTTTGCTCCGTTCGATACTTTTGCGCATAAGGAGTGTGCAGTCATAGCACCACTTAGCCACGTGGCAGCATCTGACATGTCATAGCCCTCGATTGTTAACCGTCGGATCCTTCCCGCACTGTCATCATACAATTTCACGCACTCAACTAAATCAACATAATTATTTGTTCCTTCTCTTTCCTTCGACACATTCGCAAAATTCGACACCCAATTACTCCTAGCCATTAAAAGCTCCTTATACGTCTCTTGTATTGCCTCTTTCCTTTCTGTCTCTAGATCATTACAGGTAGAAAGATAACAGCTCGAAATGAGAACAGAAAAGAGGAGCAGCAACTTAGAGAAATTATGTGTAATTTCCATGTCAACTACTTTTTGTGTATATTCTCTTTGTTGAAATAATGTTAGTTTTTGTAAAATTGTCAAAATGGTAACAGAGCCTCCACTCCAGGAGTACAGGAAGAGGTGCGTGAGGCCTACATGTCTGACACGTGGATAAATTAGTATGAACAAGTGGCTAGATATGGAAGTAAGTGAACAAGCTGGCCACATAGCGGCAATATTTGTCTAACTACACATAATTTTCCATATATTTATGCCGGGTTTCCCGTCCTATGTTTCTTTTCTTTTCTTTTTTCTTTTGTAAATAAAAAAATGTCAGCTTAATGATGGGCCAGTATATTTATACTGAAAACATGGGCCGGGCCGAATAATCCAAATATATCAAATGGATCCTAAAATTGAGCACGCAATGCAGCACATGAGAGTTTTGTATTTGTATTTGCACGTGCGAGGAGAGAGAGGTGGAGCCGGCAAAAAGAGGTGTTGTTAATCATCCGGTTGAGCTCACGCCGGACACCCAGCCGCCCCCACTTCCACCATCCTATTCATCCTTCCCTGGACCCGGTTTGTGAGTAGATTATTTGGACCATTTGATAGGTCTTTTAGGCTGGGTCTATAGTTTGAAGAAAGGTTTATTTTTCCACTTTCAACTTCTTGCTCACTGCTCATCATAGTTGCCCCTCTCTCTCTCTCCTCTCTCTGTGTGACTAGGTTAGTTAGACTAGGAGATGGATTGGGATTGGTTGGTCGGCTGGCTGGTGGGGTTGTGTCCTGAAAGAGAATGTGAGGAAAGTGCAAGGTCTTTGGAGAAAGAATTTAGTTGATCTTTCGTGATAAAGATGTATATAGTTAGTAGCAGTATATATGTGTTGTCTGTGACATAATATATATATATCAGAAATTAGGGAGGTTGAATCACAAGATATCTTCCATTAGAGAAACCATTTTTTTAATAAGGAGGAGACCAAGAATATTATTTTCTAGACCTAAAATACCGGACGGATGGAGAGTTAAAGAGACAGAAGGCCCCCAAAATATTGTGTATGATTACCAAGGATCTACACTCCACAAACAAGACCGAGATCCCTTGATTACACCTACTTACTCTCTTGAATGGACCATTAATTAATTAGTACAAGTCATACAAGGCCATTAAAGGTGACCAGAGAGAGAGAAAAGGTTACAATAAAAATATAATGCAAAAGTTGATTCATGGAAGTTGTACATTATGTGGAATACATTGTCCAGATTACTTGTATTGTATATTTAAACATATTTACTTCTCACTAATAATTAATATGTGATGTACTGATAACTGTTTCTTTAATGTTTTTCTATAAAAACGAACAATAGAAAAACTCAGGAGAAAAAGAGAAGGCTACTTTAACCCAAAATATAGTGAAAAGGTTAATGGATGGAAGGGATTACGTTTGGTGGAAATGCGGTTTGGCCCCACTGGAGTTGGCTGTGCTCTCACGCCTTCTCCATATCTTCCTTCTTTTTCCCTTCCATTGCTTTCACCTCCCTCTCTCTCTCTCTCTCTCTCTCTCTCTCTCTTAGGGTTGAGTTCCTTCTCCTATTTACTAGGTTTGTGATATCCATTTTTTTCTACTTCAACTAGGGTTGGTTATAGGAAAGGAAAGAATAAATTAATCTGTCCTTTTTCATTTCTTTTTCTTGTTTCTGTTCAAAGTTCTGATTAAGCCTTTTCCTGTTCTCCTTTTCCGTTTTGCTTTATCTCCATCTCTCCCTCTCCCTCTTTCTCCCTCTCTAGAGCTAGATGAACGAGAAGAAATCTTGACAATTGTTATACTAAAAAAGAGGTTTCAAAGATAGACTTCTAGAGTTTTGCTTTGTCTTTTTTGTTCTTCTTTTGTTGATTTAGGTTTTGGGATCCGTGACTGATCATATAACTGATCAACTTTACAGGGAGAAGAAAAGACAGAACCAACTCCAAAAAGCTAATTATTTGGATCTCAAGTACAAAAAAATAAAACATCTCAGGTACATTTAAGTTTCAAATTTTTTTTTTTTTTTTGAATACTTGCTTGAGATTTAAGTTTCAATTTCAACGTAGATTTCTCTTCTTTCTCTCTCTTTTGTATCAAGTGAGATATTATGAGATAGTTTTTCCGGTCAAATCCGTCTATCTGTTTGTCTTTATTTTGGATAGTCATCCTCACTTTTCTCCTTGTTATTTTATGCATGTATATATCATTCTGAATGTTTGCACAAGCATAGATACAATGTGGCTTATATAGGATATGTCTAACTCTAGATCATTAGAATTTCCTAGATTCATGCTAGATCTGAATAACCATAAGATGTATATATATAACCACATATAATTAATGAAAAAGTGAGTGATTCATTAATAAATTCTAATTATAGTTTGTATTATATTGAATGTGCTTAATAGGATCTTATTAACAAAGGGAATATGAGCACCTCATCTCATGTTCCGCCGGGATTTCGATTTCATCCAACCGACGAAGAACTTGTGGACTATTATCTAAGGAAAAAAGTTGCTTCAAGAAGGATTGACCTAAATGTAATTAAAGACATTGATCTTTACAAAATTGAGCCATGGGATCTTCAAGGTATATTTTTTTCATATCCTCCCATATATATATATATATATATATATATATATATATATATATATATATATATATATATATATATATATATATATATATATAATATGTGCATAAAAAAAGTAGATCAAGTTTGTGTAAGTAATCAATCTCATTGATCTAAATATAAATAAATATTTTTTGGTACAAACATATGTAATTGAAAATTTTCAACAAAAACATATGTAATTGAAGGCATATTTTATATATTGCACAGGTCCAATTATGGAACCAACATATACACAATTAAACAACTAATGAAATAATATCATATTCTCATTCGACTATTTTTTTTTTCTTGTTTTTATTGTTTATGTAGAAAAATGTAGGATCGGAACAGAAGATCAACAGAACGAATTTTACTTCTTCAGTCACAAGGATAAGAAGTATCCGACTGGAACTCGAACGAATAGAGCCACTGCAGCCGGATTCTGGAAGGCGACTGGAAGGGATAAACCAATCTATACGAAACATAGTTTAGTCGGAATGAGAAAGACTTTGGTCTATTACAAAGGCCGCGCACCAAATGGTCAGAAGTCTGATTGGATTATGCATGAATATAGACTCGAGACAAACGAAAATGCTCCGCCGCAGGCAAGTCTTTAAAAAATATTGACCTCTAACTAAACATATTTGGATTGAATTCTTATTGAAATGATAATCGAAGTCAAATTAAATGATCTTGTCCAAAGACATAGCGAATTGGTATGTTAGTTTAGACAAATCATGTTTTCATCGAAATTGAATTAATCAATATCAAAACTACCTAATTAAAGTATTTTTTTCTGTAAAAAGATCCAATTATTTCAGAAGACTTTTGTTGACATCATGAGACAAATATTACAAAAAGGAAATTAAATGAATTACAAAAATGTTAGCACTCTTTAAATAGACTGTGAAGAAGATATAATCCTTTGGACTTCATATGAATTCCTCCAAAACCTTCCATGAATGCATTAAAGAATCTAAGAATAGGCCCATTGATTTTTTTTTTTTTTTTTTTTTCTTTTCTAATTTTCAATTTGTAAAAGGAAAAGAAACTATATAACTTTCAAGATCATATATATAAATCATTTGAAAGGAGAATTTAAACCCCCTCCAAAATTTCTCTAGAAAAAAAAATTAAAGAATCTAAGATATCTGATTGAAATAATTTGTCGTAAATAATTATTTTCTTGGCAATCCTCCTGATGGAATATTGTTCACTTCTTTGTATTTTCCTCCTGATGGAATATGCCAGGACCTTGGATTCAGGTTCCATTGGAAATATTATCACTTGATGGATAATCCTTTTCTCATCACTGCAACAAATAGTAATTAGTAATTTAGATTACGATTTGATATATTTCTCATCCAAAAAGTTAATCATAAGTGAAAAGAGGTAGCATTTCAGTAGCGCCAGCAAATCGAGCAAAATGAATATCCTTTTTACTTTCCTCCAATATATATAAGGTTTTGGTATGCAACTTCAATATTTATTGTTTTTTAACATTGATTATAAAATTATGTTTCTTCATATATATTCATTTAATAAAAGTATATTTAATATGTATTGATATAATGTCCAAAGTATCAATATTCAACAAATAATAACCTATGCTCTTACAATTCAAAAAAATAACCTATGCTCTTATGTTAAGGAAATTTCTTATTTCTTTTCTTCTTTTCTTATCACCATTGAGAGGAAAATTGAAAAAAATCTACAAGTATCAAGATTTGGAAAATCAGAATCGGAGTCAGTTCCTCTGGATAGCAATTCAGAATTAGCTAAATCAGATCATAACCAGTCGAATCATATGAATAGGACCAATTTATATAAAAAAAAATTAATTTTATATAATTGTGAGCTTACATATTCCGATATGAATTGGCTGAATCAAAATCACTGATTTTTCGAACGATGATAGTATTTGATAAGTATAATATCACGCCCTTCATTTCAATATTCAACAACTAAGCTATTTTTGTAGGCTTTCCAAATTTTTAATTAGCTCTTTCGTTCCTACAAATATCTTTATATACTCCATTTCTTTTGATTCCATATATAAACACTCCATTTATTATTTTATGCTTGAATATCTTTATATACTCCATTTCTTTTGATTCCATATATCTCTCAAAGTTTTCCTCATATGTGCATTAATACCATGATTTAATCTAGTGTTGAATTTCTTTGGAAAGTCAATTTGTCCCATCTTATTTACAGGAAATAATTGATGTAAACTTTTTATGTCGACTTGATGCCACTCAGGCACATGGTATACTCATGAGCTCTCATTCTACACACTACCATTTGTCACACTAAAAAACTACAACATTATATAGAATAAATCAAGTAGACATATCATAATATTTATACCTTATTCTGAAAATAGTTAAGATTTTGACAAGTGTATTGTGTGTCTTGTAGCTTTATTCACAAATAGCCCAAATTATGAGAACAGCTAAAAAACGAAGGGTTAATAATCATGGCAATGTAGGGGTGTTAGGTCATTTTGTAGATGCAACAAAAAGTAAACCTTATAATGGCAATTGCATGCATGCCAAGAGTTCTCAATTATGATAGAAGTAAGACACTTCAGAAGTTGATAAGCAGCATATTTACCATAAAGTATAACCTAATTGCTTATTTTGCCAGTCATATACATTAATAAGTTAATAAACATGAAGAAAATATAATTTGTTGTTTTTCAAATTCACAGACAGGAATCATGACAAGCTTGAAGGAATAATTTCAAATAAAAGGACTTGAAATCTTTTTCTTAAAACTTCAATAGATTTTCTAAATTTAGAAAGTAGAAAAATGAGATAAGTTCGATGTTTTTTCATTTGTTCTCATCTGCAATGCCTAATATTATATAATAGATAATTTAACATGAAATGATATATTGTTGTCAAATCTTGTAGGAAGAAGGATGGGTGGTGTGTAGGGTTTTCAAGAAACGAGCTCCGAACTCAAGAAGAGATTCAGGCCATGGATCGCCGCCTTGTTGGTACGAAGAAGATGTTTCGTTCATGCAAGACATGAACTCGCCTATGAGAATGATGATACCGCAACGGGGAATGCCCCTTTTTGAACCGAACCTCCAATTTCCCTTCAAAAGAGAACTTAGGTTGAACTACCATGTCCCAAATGATCTTCTTCACCAAATGCCTCCATTAGAGAGCCCTAACAAGATGGCAAATCTTGTCATCCATGGAAGCACACTCCATGTACCATTTATTGTACCACAAGATGAAATTGTCAATAATCAAGTTCAAATTGCATTGGATTATACTAGCAATGGACATGAGGAAGAACCAGCAGATCCGGTCACTGATTGGAGAGTTTTAGACAAATTTGTCGCGTCTCAACTGAGTCACGATGCGTCTAAAGAACATGATTATAATACTGAGTCAACAGACATTCTTCAGGTCTCAGAAAAGCAAGAGGTGGTTGGAGATTATGCATCGACATCCACCTCAAGTTGCCAAGTCGATATGTGGAAGTGATAATTAATTATACATACTTTTTAAGTAATACATGGATTACGAAAATAATTAAGTAGTGTGTATATGGACGCTTAAAAGCGCGGTAGTGTGATTATGTATAAACAATTGCCTACTAGATAATACTCGTGTAATAACGTAGTCGATGAAATGACATGCGTACTTTGTGATTGTAATAACTATTAATAACAATATTCAATATTTTGTGATCATAATAACTATTAAGTAATTTTTATCTAGATATTATGTTGAGTTTATTCTCTACTTTTGATTGTTTAATATACTTTTTTTGGCAAAAAGATCAATTACCATTCTTGGTGGCTAGTTTCAGAAGTTTATATGCAGAAAACTTAGTTTATAGTTTTGCAAAAATTATAAGGTTCTCGCTGATTTTTTTTTTTTTTTTTTTTTTTTTGCATTCAGAAAAGTTGTACAAGACAGTTAAGAATGGGAAATTTTAGTATAGTTTGCTAAAATAGAAACCCTTTCACATACAAACTAAATTCTTTTAAATCCTTGAGAAGTATGATATTTTATGTATTCACCAATGTCTTTGTTCGTGTATGCATATGTTTGTAAAGATGCATGCAAAAAAATAAAATTCAGAATTTAACAGAATATAGGTGATATCAAGATCAATCTATTTGTAACTTCAAAATAAATAAAAAATATATTTTTAACTTGTATGCAATGTTCATGTATACATGAAATAAATATTGACTTGCATAGAACTATTTCATTTTAGCGAAAGATCAATTACCTTACATGTAGAGACTAAATAATTGAAAAAATTCGAGACTTGCATATATAGCAATTGGTTTCGATCTATTTGCAAACCAGCTTAAATTTCGAAGATAAATGTTGAGATAATAATCATTGGAAACTATTTGTAAAACAACATGTTTGGAAACACATTTTCTTTCATTTAAAAACCGTAGTAATTTTTCTGCAAAACCTAGCTATCAAGTGGACCTAAGGCCATCATAACCGGATTTGTCATGTTATTTTCATGTAATATTTTGAAACCAAAGACAATTTAATGAAGAACTAGAAACAAAATTTGAATGCATAAAAAAATAAGTTAAAATTGTAGGCACTATCTATTTCGCCACAGGTAACAAGGGTAATTTACTTCTGCATGATTTCTAGATTACCTTTTGAATATTAATCTGACTTGGAAAAAAAAAAGAATAATGCTGAAAGAAATGAGTTCTTGTGATACCTTGATGTTGATGTTTTATTTTTGAAAAAAATAAAAAGAGAGATTTTTTTATTGCAATTCTGAAAGTCGCACTCTAGGGTTTCAGATCTTATTTATGAAATAAAGAATATATTTGAAATTCAGAATGGCACACTCTAGGGTTTCAGATATTATTTCTCAAAAAAAAAAAAAAAAAAAAAAACAGGTTTCCAATATTTAGCTTCTAACATTATATTAGCTTTCATAAAATTCACATAATACGTCTTAGAAAAATAAAAAATATTCAGATAATAAAATGCTTTATTCAATTCAAAAAGTTAAGGCTAAAAACTCTAAAAGAACTAGAAAATAGAAAGACAAAAATGCAAGAGATCAAAGCCAATAAAATGTTCTTACACTTTGTATCCTTTGAAAGCCCCACCATGCAAAACCCTAGCTATGTTTAAGGACCATGCATGCATGCTAAACCTAGATTAAGACAAAACATAAAATGAGAGGCAGAGAGAGAGAGAGAGATGATATCACCAATGAGGGGGGTTTGGTAGAAAGAAAGGCGAGGCATGGAGATAAGTAGCTCTCAACCAATGCTTTAAGGAGGCCATGCGTGAAGAAAGAAACACATTGCCTCCCACCAACTAAGCTTAATCTCTTTATATATAGGGTCGAGGAGAAACCCCACTTACAATCCATGCAACCAAAACCATACCACAATCATTAATTTCATCTCCCATGCATTACAATCATCCATTTCTATAGTATTAGTATACTCTCCAAATTATTAAAACATTTGGTCCACGTAATTTAAATTGTCTCTCTCTTGATATTATATTGGTCACTAGGATGAGGTAGTTTGAGCTTAGTTCATTCATTGTTGTGAAATGCATGATAATGCAATATATATCACAGGAAAACTTCAGTTATTTGTAGTATGCATGTTGGTGTATAGATATAGATGATATGCTGAGTCTTTACATAAAGAATGTAGAGAATGAGTAAAAAGGGAGGGGCTGTTGGGGAACTGGTAGACAGATAGACATGCATGCAGAGAAACGCATGAGAAGGGTGATGTGTGTGCTACTTAGAGAGAGAGAGAGAGAGAGAGAGAGAATTGTATAGTATGAAAAGAAAAGATGGAGTGTGGTTTGTTTGAAGATGAAGATAACATGATGCCTGCGTGAGAGTCCTCATGTGATGCACCCATCATCACATGAACCTTCCTTCTCCCAAAAACAATTACATTTATTTCTTTAATTTGTTCTCTCTCTATTTCTACTGACCCCTACAGTGATCTAGCCCATCGTCACAAAGCTATATTGAGTATTATTCATGTATGGTATGCCTCAAAAAGATTCATGTACGTACTGAGGAATATCATTACGAATTATGGTATTTTTTTTAGATGAAATGTACAGTATATATATGTCTTCGACATAATGATACTGTCCATATATGCGTTCACATAAAATTAGCATAATATTTCTGACAAGTTAAACATATATATTGTAAATAAATCAGACAGTCATACAAGGACTGAATCAGATAATCGCGTCGCTAACAGAAAAACAGAACAATAGTGACTGCGCAGTAACACGGCAGTACTAAACCAGAAGCGACCTTTTGATTATCAGCAGCAGAAATAATAGTGCGGCAATACGCTCACACTAAGAAGAAATGATTGAACAATGAAACTTGAAAAATAAGATAAATTTCTTATTACAAGAGAAAGAAAGAGATACAAAATATTATTGTTGTTGGAATGAATAAAACTCTACCCTACCCTCTATTTATAGGATAACCATATCTAATATAAGAAAATAATTCAAAGAATTACTGCCGCAATTAACACTTATACATGAAAATACTAAACCTCTTTGTCATGAAATCGAATTCATGATAATACCAAACTTCCTTGTCAAGAAACCTTATTTTCAAAAAACATATTTCCTAATTTGTTGACTGTCTTCATAAAATACAAATGCATCTTTATATTTTAACATATATTGATCAACTTGAGCCGCTGAGACAAGCTAGACTAATTACTAAGGGAGCTCAAAAATACTAAAATTAGTATAAGTACAAATTTGAGTTGAACATTTTTGTTGTCAACTCCTTTAGTTTTTATTAATAAACTATATCCTTTAGTCATACCATTTCATTTCTTTTCTTTCACGATGATCCTATTCCTTATTTGACCTGAAAATATTCCGTTCAAATATCCTTTTCAAAAGTAGCAACTTCATGTGGAGCTTGTTTATGATACTCCATTTTTTTTTTAACTTAATGATAAATTTAATTAAGACCGTTAAAATTTGGAGAGTATTTTCGATATATGTGGTATTTAATTATCACTGAAATATTTCAAAATATCACATATGCCCCTACCAAATGGGAAATATCATGGATATCCTTACAAATTATAGAAAATATCATGGAAACCAAATAATAATATCATATTTTCCATAATGTTTAAAAAGATATCCAATTCACCATTTTAATTTGTTATCTTTTATCTATACATGGATAAAAAAGAAAGAAGATTATTTAGACATTATTTAAAAAATGAGGAATGATACTAATGATATTTTTCATGTTTTGCAAAGATATCCATATTTTCACGTTTTAGAGAGATCTACATGATATTTTGAGGTTTGGTAGGGGCACACATAGAATAACTAATTCCCCTTTCGGAAACAGTCTTTTTATTTTTGCTGGCCTTGGATCGGGGGAGGAAAGCCACTTGATTTCTTCTGGAACTAATGGGAACCAGATAAGCACTAGCAATGAATTAATAGACAATTGCTTCTCTGTTCAGTGATTGCTGTTTACTCTTCCTCTTGGGCCAACACTGACCTAGCTAGGGTTTCACTTCTCAGATCAGTCCTTCTCCAGTTCTACAACCCTGAAGATCAATACTAACATTAACTATTTCATACTTACTGGTAATGGAATGATTAACCCTGGTGAGAAATGGAGGAGTTGAGTTTGAATGTTATCCTTGGCTTTTAAGGTCAATCACACCTTCACATAATATAGCTTTAGACTTTTATATATAACCCTGGTGAGAAATGGAGGAGTTGAGTTTGAATGTTATCCTTGGCTTTTAAGGTCAATCACACCTTCACATAATATAGCTTTAGCCTTTTATATAAGATTTACTTCTGAGTTATCCAGAAAGAACCTTTGTTCAACTTTTGACTTTTTTAAGAGAACTATTTACTAGAGTAACACAATTTCACCAATAAAAGTCACACAATCATTAAAAGGAAATAATATTACAGAAGGAAAACAATATATGACACTCTCCAATTCTTACTTCTTTTTAATGCTTAATATCTCCAAATTGCATGTGGAGCTGACACGTGTCCATATGAGATTTGATAACGCCACCCATTTTGCACCCAAATAATTCTCCATATGTATTTCTTATTCGATATGCATCCCCATTTTGTACCCAATAAATAATATTATTTTTTATAGAATTTATTAAGGATCCCTAATTTTAACACAATATCAAGTCTCTTTATGCATTTTCATTTAATAAGGATTCTCAGTTTGAACCCAATAATTATTTTCATTTTTATAATTTTTTTTTAATTATACATGTTATTAGAAGTAAAAATGTCACATATATGTATGTATATATGTTTAAATATGATTTTACTTACAACCAAAAAAATATCTCGCTTTGAATCATATAATTTAAAATTATTATGCATTTATCAATTAACTACTGTGTGGTTAGTCAAATTCACTAATAATTATGGTCTTAAAATTCCAAAACATATTAACAATAACTTCATGATTATATTTCAGTAATAGCATGAATTGTTATAAACAATACAAATTAAATTATAATTGATATATCTCACTATTTTTCGTTATAGGAGTGTACAATATAAAAATATCATATATACACCTTAAATCTTAACGTATAGTACATGATAAAAGAGCCTACTAAAATACATATGTAGAATATTGCAAAATCTCAAATTATCAGTTGCCCAACAAATTTCATATTTATGACGTTGCTGTTATATGATTTTCTAAGCTTTAAATCACAAGTGATAAAATATTATTTTTTCACATTTAATGCAAAAAATGTTACAAAATATAATAATTGCGGTAGAAAAAAAATAACATGAATATAGTAAACATTCTTATTTGAATCCATGCAAAACTAAAAACATAAATTAACTAAGATGGTCATAATAGGTAATATCATATAAATCCGTCATGTTCAATTTTTTAAAAAAATAATAAGCTACAAAATTAAAAATTATGCTACTAAACTATGAAATATATGACTATTATTTTTACCATTTCCGATAAAACTATTAAGTTCGAAGCGGAGCAAGGCACCCTCTCGCTTCTTTTAAAGTTGGATAGGTGGAGAATGGATGACATATGTCCCAAGTGGGGATCTTCTGTGAAATGTCTGATATTCATATTATAAAACGAGTCATTTCAGGCCAATATATTCTTTGCACAAAATAACCATATAATTATGGATTCTTTTTGATCTTTCTCCTTACTTTTTAATAAAAATCTTAACTTTATATGTCATCCAATATTATGATTATTAAAAGTGTTTCATAGGTGTAATTTTAATCAATATTGAGAGTCTTTTAATGACCAGTAGCGAGTCAACAGGTGAGGCGTGACTTATGGGTCACACAATATTTTCTGTTTTTTTTAAAAAAAAAATATTAGTTTTAAATTTTATTACGCTAAATGTCATCAAATATTGTGCTTATTAAAAATGAATGACATTACTGCTATTTCAATTACTATGAAGAATCTTTTTTAACAGCCAATAGTGAGAGTCATGGCTAAGTGGGTCCTACATAATTTATTATATTTTTCTAGATTCAGTTTAATAGGAACGGAGAGAAGAATGAGTTAACTTTTTATCTTTTCGAAGAGAAGAATAAGTTAAATTTTCATCTTCTTCTATTTTTGCTTGGATTTAATTTCATTATCATTTCTTCAACTTCATATCTCTTTGTTCTTCAAAATTTTTCCTACTTAAGTAGTCTATAATCTATGATTAAAATTAACATGTGCAATTCTATATGTGAAAAATTAGTTTTTCTATCTTTTGGCTCAACTATTATTATTTTATTAAACTTATTTTTTTGGGTATAATTTAATTAAATTATTATTTTTAATTGTATATCATCTTTAGTACATTCCGAAGCGGAGCGAGGGCCTAATACAAATAAGGTAATAATAAACAGTAATAATAGTAATAAAAAATTAATAATAATAATAATAATAATAATAATAATAATAATAATAATAATAATAATAATATTAATAATATTAATAATAATAATAATAATAATAATAATAATAATAATAATAATAATAATAATAATAATAATAATAATAATAATACAACAACAACAACAACAACAACAACAACAACTACTACAACAACAATAATAATAATAATAATAATTTGGGGCCTTGTTGAGCAAGGCCCAATAACTTGTAAAGAATGATCACGGCCTAAGTTTTTTGCATAAAATCTCGGCCTAATTTAGTTTACTTAAACTCTATTTAGACCCAATGTTACCAGCCCAACTTTATTTCGGCCGTATTTTAATGTATGTAGCTAAATATAGTAGGCCAGCATTGGGCCTTTGATTTTTCATTTTGTAAATGTTGTTGAAAATCATAATATTTAAAGGGCAAAAATATTCTCATGGGCAAAAAAAAATTATTTGTTTGTTCTTTGTATCAACGCATATACCATGTGAATCAAATTTCACACTAAAATAATGATCACACAAATCATTCATTCATAACAGCACGCTCATGAAGAATGTGTTTCGAAATATCCTTTAAAAAAAGGTGTAAATTTGATATTTTGACCCATCTAAAAAAAGGTGTATATTTGATAATATTTTGCATCGTGATTACGTGTTAAGCTTCTTTAATAAATTTAGTTTTTCACAAGATCCACAAAAATAGCAAGTCTATGAGATATTAGAGTGAACCAACTTAGTTAATAGATAAATTTCGAATGGGGATAAAAGCTGATAGATATTTCTAAAGTTATATACAAATAAATTAGCACCTATATTATATATATATATATACCATTCCTCAAACTAAAAACGTCGACTTCATTTAGCAGCTAAATTATTTATATACCCTTCTTAAAACACAAAACGTCAACATCATTTAGGGGCTATTTGGACTGATGTATTAGAAAATATAAGAAGAAAATGTATCTTCTGGAGATCAAATTACTGCAGTTGTAAATTATTCTATGTTGTTTGGATGTAAAAAGCTACCAATACTGTATTTGCAAGTCCAATGGTTGGATTGATTAAACATTCCCCCCCCAACCCCCAATATAGATTCACCTCCCTTTGAATTACCGTGAGGGGCCACGTGGGTTTAAATGGTGACCATTAGATTGAAAAATGTGTTTTAATAATCTTTCATTTTTTTTTTCCTCTGGATCTTTTGTAAATTTACGTCAGTTTTATTTATTTTTGTGTTGTATGTTTTTACCGAAGGATCAGATGAGAAATGTCCCTTCAATCTACAGACCCTTTCACATTTTCTTCTGTTCTTCTCACTACAGTCCTCTCTCTCAACCCTCCTCCCTCTCTCTCTCTGTCAAACGCTCTCTCACAGCTCATCTCTCTATCGAGGAAAGATGGAGTTTTCGCATGATCTTGTTGGGCGACGGAAACTCAGACGGACGAGTCGAGAAATGTGCGACAATGGCAGCAACAGAGGTGGAGGAACCTGGCTGCCGAGTTTGAAGTTCAGAATCATGCTTTCAAGCTCAAAGAGAGTATTTTTGGCACGATCTTTTATTGCATCGAGAACTAGATTGAAATCGGGTCCAATACCGCTGAATATCAAATAGGTCAGAATCAGATGATCCTGTTGTTGCCAAGATCAAGAACACAAGATTTGGTTGCTTTGTGGTTGATTTATCAGAGCCAATCACTTCATGGATCAAATTTAGGGGTGGGATCGATCAATCAAGATGAGGCATCAGTCTGTATCCTTAATTACCAGCAAGATTTGAGATCTCCAAACTAAAGAATTCGTTTTATCAAGTTGCGCTTCAACAGTTTGACTGAAACTAATCAAGCCATTTGGAGATGAGTTTCTTGACATCTTGAAATTCTGGTATAGAAAGTTTGATTTTCTTGATTTTTGATCCAACGGAAAAAGGGTAAATAAGGTGGCCAGGAAGTTCAAATCTTGAATTAGATACTGATTCTAATATCAAGTTGGAATCAAGAGCTGAGAGATTCTGTTTGATGAAAAATGAAAATGAGTGTTTGCTCTTGTTGTGGCTTTTATACCATAAAAACTGAAAAATATATTTGTAATATTTAACGAATTGAGTTGATTAGAATTAGTAAGAGATTTATAAGCATCTGTTCATGTGGATTCTAATACTATATTGTTGTATGAATTTCTTATAGAGAATGAGAGGCATATATTGGAAGAAGCAAAGTCTATAATCATTGAGCGCATTAGGAAAATGTATTGATGCACTTGCTGAAAATTATTCACGTGTTCATGTTTATTATTCAAATGTTACAAGATTTCTTAAAGATTCGTTTCGAGGTGAGATTTTTATTCATTTTTATTCATTTCTGTTCTTAATATTCAATTATCACTAAACGACTCTTAGTTTGTCCTCAAGCAAATATTATTATCACAACAAGTGAAGTGTACTACCGCTGACCTTGCAATGATTGTTGTATTTATCGTTTTTTCCCTCTAAAGTGTCATCCAAAAATTCTTACGATTTTATTATTTCTTGGGTAAAAATAAATAAAGCAATGATAATAGTGGAAGAAGAAAGGGGGGATAAAAGCTTTGCTTGGAATGGCCGGTCAGATGTCTTTGCAAATATCTTGTGGTATTTTGCTGATTTTGGCAAGTATGAATGTAGAGCAACTACTCAAGGTATATATTTTTAACAATTTGAAAATTTTAATTTCTACAGAAAAATATTAAATAATTTAGACAACCTTTGTACATGTGCTTATGGTTTTTTTAAACAATTTAAATCTATAACTAAGATGAGTTGTTTTTTCTTTTGAAAAATAGGGAAATAGAATTTTTGTAAATCTCTATTTATTAAAGATGGAAGTGTGGATAATTGAAAATGCAAATAACGAAGCAGCATTTTAGTATAAAAATCTTGTTCCAAAAGAAGAAAGGTACGTTCTTTACTCAAAATAATACAATAGTTTATAATATTATTTTTTATTTTTAATTCCCCCCCTAAGAAATTAAGGCTATTTTTATCAATTAATCGTCATTTCAGTATAATCTATTTTTCTCTCATTTGACTTATGTAACTTATGTTAATAATTGGTTTGAATTTGTGTTACTTTTAAACTACAGAATAAATGGAGAGGCAATGGTGATAGGACTTAGTTCAAGTGTTAACAATCAAAATGCAGTAGTAAATGGTAAGATGGTGGTTCTATTCTTGATATATGAAATTGTTAGATACTTTTTATGAATGATTTCATGAGGGGAAAATATCATGAATGCCTCTATGAAACACTAAGTACCATTTGTCTATTTGACTTAAGCTGTATTTATATGAGTTGAGAAGAAAATATGATATTTATTATCTTTATTATGTGGCCGTTGTTTTTAATTAGGAACATACAGAACATTTTATGCATAACTGTAAGAATAAAATTATGTATTTTGCTAATAATTTACATTGAATAATAATTGTACCATTACAAGGTGAGGTGTTGTGTTGCAATTTTATAATTATGTTATTTTGTCTAATGCATGGTGACAATGACCAAAATAAAAAAATATATATAATGTATATTAGGTAATCAAATAATGGTAGAAAATCATGTTTTAGTTATTACTTCAAATTACAATTTAAATCTCATTTTGATTTTTTTTACAAGAATTGTTATTATGTTATTTTATTTCTCCGGAAAAAAAAAATTAAAAATACGACACTTTTCTTGAAAATATTTAGTGATCATCCTATTAAATGATAATTAGAATTAAATTCCCGCAGAGTAGCGCGGGTATTTGTCTAGTGTAGTATAAAGATTAGTTTCAATTCTCTCAAATTGGATTGAAGTAAAAGCTTGTACTCGTATTAAAATTGTTTGTAATTCATAAACTAAATGAAATATAATAAAAAATATAAATAATTTTCAATCAAAAAAAAAAAGTACAAATAATTGTAATTCATATACCAGTTACCACTAAACAATTACATACTACTATTAATACTATTGTACACAAATTCATCAAACACACATATTTCATGAACTTTTAGTCTTAGGACAACCTTCTATTAATCTTCTCCATAGCATAAAAAATAACTTGGATCCTACAATATTTCCATCATTGTCCTTTAATAAGAAAAAACAATAATATTAATACTTTTAGTATGTAACAATAATAAAGTTTCCCCATGAATCCAGTGTATTTTTGCATTAAGGTCCCTCAATTTTTTTCGATTTAACATTTTGACCTAGAGAGATATTCAATCTGATAGAAGGGAAAGTTGCAATAAGACCCTTGCAAAATCAAAATCCATGATTACGATCCTTGTAAAAATTGAATGCAAAATTGCATGAAGCTACAGACTTAGAGGAGAAATAAAGGAAAATGAATAACATAACAGAGATTTTTTTTTTAGAGATAAATAGAGGCATATACTATGCAATTAATTGAGGCTATATTATGCACTTCTATGATAAATCAGAATTCAGAGGCGCTGAAATCCTAAATTAACTATTAGCAATCCAAATTAGCTCTAAATCATCCAAAATTACCTCTTAATAATCCAAAATTAGCGCTCAATTGACTCTCAATTGCCCTAAATCAGTTTATCATTAACAAAAATGAGAAAGAAATCTCACCTAAAAGTCCGCAAATGTTGACCATGCATAAAAGAAAAGAAACATTTTTTTATGCAGCAAAACTACAAGTTTCAGATTCTTCGTTGCTTTAATTAGTAATTGTTAAAAAGCTTCCAAATTCCTAGATCTAATTACTCAAGAAAGCTCCCAAATTACCAAATAGCACAAGAACAAAACGAGTAAATCACTTATAAAAAGAGCTGCACTGAAGAAGAAAGGGGCGGGCAGTGAGGAGCTGAGGCGAAGAGAGCTTCAGGTGGTGATGGTGATGATGGCAGCAAGGTCGTGAGGCGAAGAAGAAATGATTAAAAGAAAGGTTGAGTGAGAATTTTCTATAATTTGTTGATTTCCATCGTAATTATTTTGATTCAAGAACAAACAACATATGCATAATATTATTGACCCAAAAAGGCTACAAAACGCAATCACAATTTTATATCTATAATATCAAGTTAAATCAATCAATCAAAATCCAAACACTTATACAAATTTATTAGAAGAAAAATAACAACAAAAATTTCTTAATTGACCAAACCGAGCGAAAATATCTTTTAAATGCCTAGTTCAGATTGGCACTCACGAAGAGTCTCTGCAGAATGCCTGAGCCGCTTTTCTTCCTCATCAGTGAGTTGAATACTAGCCACACCAAGTATTCCCTCACGACCAAGCTGAGCTGGAAGGCTCAAAAATATCTGTCATACATACATAAATTTAGTCTCACATTGCAAAATTAAGTGAACCAATAATCATTGGGTGAGGGGTTTTATAAATCCCCCTCAATTCATTCAAAAGAAAAATTAAGTGAATCAATAATTGTGCATTATATAGAATATTTCATCAACATCTTCGTTTTTTTTTTTTTGAAGAGTAACATCTTTGGTCTTTTCAAACTTTCAAAAATAATCATTTTAATTTAGTAGGGCCTTCTTGCTGTTTAAATCGGGCATTCAAGGAATACTACGAATTAAACTCCAGTAATGTGAGGAGATTAGCATAATATTGACTATGATATGCCTAACATTTCTCTAACCTGACTTAATTGACTGAGTCAGATTAAGTATATTAGCAATTACCTCACTATCGTCAGGAATGCCGTAGAACCCCTTAGCTAGCAAAGAAACAGGATGGATACGACGTTGATCACGGAGCAAAGAAAACGCCAGGTTGGCTACAGAATATCCAATAGCCCACGAAGTGTAGCCCTTCAATTTGATCACCTCATACGCACTGTCGACGACCGCTTTCCTTGTCGCTTCTAATGTCTGTAGCGATATCTTGATTTTGTTCTTCTGCAGTGAGCTCAAAATCGGCACGCCTCCCACGCTGATGCTCGACCATAAGGCTACCGAGCTGTCGCCGTGCTCACCAACCATGTAAGCCTGCACGAAAAAAGATATTATATTTATGTATTTAAAAAGGGTTAAGATAACTATGTTGACATGTTTTGAAATTGTGGAATTTTAGTCAGGGGACAAGGAGATATAGGTTCTAGATATAGAAGACTGGAAAATCTAGAGGACCACACTTTTTGGATACTTTTCTTAAGGAGGACCAGACTTTTAATGATAGATAATTTTGACTAGTCAAATGTGGGACTATATAATATTTTAAATTTCTTTATTTAAAATAATAAATATTTAATCAATATATAATATACTATTTGTATCCAACAATTTTGGTTCTCTTCTCACACTTAATATCTAGATTTGATTCAATCCTTTATGTAAGGAGAAAAAAATTCTAGTTTCTGTACAAAAATTAAGAAAATAAATAAAAAACAAACCAACCTGCACATCTTGCGCATTGACCTCCAAATGATCTGCAAGCAGAAACCTAAACCTTGACGAGTCAAGATTGGTGCCGGATCCAATAACCCGGTTCGGCGGGAATCCAGACAATTTCCACGTAATGTAAGCCATCACATCAACCGGGTTTGAGACGACCAATAGGATCGCATCAGGTGAGTACTTGGCAAGTGGCGGTACGATATGTTTGAAAATGGCGAGGTTACGTTGAAGCAAGTTGAGACGTGTTTCTCCCGGATTTTGTCTCGCACCGGCCGTGATTATCGCGAGATCTGAATCGGCTGTTACGGAGTAATCCGTGCCTGACACGATACTACACGATGTAAATAATGAGTTAGTATATTATTTGAATAGTTGGGTAAATTTTATTTTCAACAATGCATTTGATAGAAGAAATCAATGTTAAATAATATTACTTGAATAATTGGGTCAAATTTATCTGACAGCCAGTACTTAATAGAATACAAAATTTAAAATGAGTTTGATTTTTCTTTTTTCTTTTCTAAACCTTATTGGAGAAATGTCAAAGCTTTTGTGATGCCCATTTGACCAGATAATTCAAAATTGAATAATATTTACGAAATTTGCACAAACTGGGGATCAGGAAGTCTGTTTTGTGAAAACTCAACTGAACCAAGTTCAAAACCTCTACTTTCAAGACGTAAATTTATGCATACTTGACACGCGGCATGAAGGCAGCAGCATGTTGAAGATCCAGCATCTCTCCTCTGAGTTTATCACCTTGAGTATCAATCAGAGCGATCTCATCCGCAACACCTTGCGTCAAGATGGTCTGAGCGATTGCCATTCCGACATTACCAACACCCACAACCGTTATTTTGATCCGCCTGTCTGGGCGAGAGGCAGGCGTCGCGTGAGCGATGGGTTGGAAGAATGCGTTCATGGCATCATTGCTGAATCCGATTTCACTTAGTGATGATGTCTTCTTCATGTTGGGTTTGGATTAATTTTGTTTCTAACTTGTGTGTGTGTGTGTGTTGGTGGGTTTTTTAAGTCTATTTTGGATTGTTTTGTTTGTTTGAGATGTGGATGGTTGTGGTTGGGTAGAAGAGAAGGTATTTATAAAACAATGGAGGTAAAGAGAGAAAAGAGGGGAAGAGAAATTTCTAGGAAGGTATTGAATTCTTAGATCTTTTGATCTAACTTAATGACAATTTATTACAATTCACCCCTTATGAACTTAATAATTTTATCAAACTACAATACCCTTAAAAAATAAAATTACCATAACATCATGTATATAATCCTCAATTTTGTTACATGGATAATTGATTACAAATAAACAAACATACTTGACACGTGGCATGAAGGCGGCACCATGTTGAAGATCGAGCATTTCGCCACGGACTTTATCAGCTACAGCATCAACCAGTGCGATTTCATCAGCCAAATCCATTGTTAAAATGGTCTGAGCAATTGCCATACCGACATTACCACATCCGACAACTGTTATTTTGATCCGTCCGTTTGCGTGAGAAGCAGATATTGCATCAGCGATCGGTTGGAAAAATGCATGCGCTGCCTCATCGCTGAATCCGATTTCACTGAGTGATGACGCCTTCTTCATCTTTATTAGATGATGTTTTCGCTTTGTTTTTGTACTAATGTATGTTGATATGAATGGTTGACAATCTTAAGATGGTATTTATAAGACGATATATAGCTATAAAATATATAAAAGAAGAATGAAATTAGAATACAAATATTAAATAAAAAAAGATCATGATGCCATGACTTAAATAAAGAAAAATACATTTCACAAGTTGTTAGTTTATTGTTTAATAATGTTTATATTCTGATTCTTAAAAAAACATTCTAGTTTTGTCTATTATTATTTTTTAAATATGTCTATTTTTATTAAACTATATATATATATATATATAATAATAATAATAATAATAATAATAATAATAATAATAATTTAAAAAACTCAAAAACACCTTGATGCTAGAAAGTTACATTATTTATTTAAAATATGAGATGTGTTGTTATGTTTTTGTTGTGTCAGCAAATATACGATTCAAATAGTTAACGTCAAACCGACCAAAGAAAGAAAAATTACGTAAACGTCATGCATCTGGATTAATATGGAAAAACAAAAGTCTACAGGGGCATATATGAAATGTTTTTTGTATAAGATATCACAGTACTTACCAATATCTTATTCTTATCGTAATTAAATATATAAGAGCAGTTGAATCTAGCCGTAATTAGCAATAATAATGATTAAAAAATCCCATTAAGCAGCTGCCAATGCAATTTATGACTTTCTAGCAAGAACTAACTATGCTCTCTCTCCATTCGGCATACTGAAGATGTCCATTTATCACCATTTGTTATTTATAAAGAACTCCATTTATTTCAAAATGGAGGTGTAGAAACAAACTAATGAAACCGTGGGCAGGGATTACCAGTTGCTGTATGAAAAGGAAACCAAATTAATGCACAGATTTGTAACCTTAATTACTTATTTCAACGAATCATGATAGAATATTCTTTCGGAATTTAAAGAAGGCTTAGAATCTTGACTTGATCAATAAGAAAAAATATTTCATTATTTTAAGTTTCTTTAAAGAGGCAAATTAAAACATGGAAAGCATTAACCTGAGTAAAATATTGGCTGTGGTGAAATACAAGGGTTCAAGGCAGTTTCCTGCTATAGCAACAAAGTATTACAATTTTCAAACAGAAAATATTTTTTAAAAGAGGGAATATCACGTATACCCTTCCAAACATTCAAAATATCAAATTTACCCTTCCAAACATTCAAAATATCAAATTTACCCTTCCAAATATCAAATTTGCCCTTTCAAACTATCAAAAATATCAAATTTACCCATCTCTGCTAGACCAAACAAAAATCTGTTAAATAATCCTCACTAATACATATAAACTTGATTAAATATATAAATTTAATTATTTGGACTAAAATGTCCCTGTCATATTGATTTTCTCTTTTTTGCCCAAATCAAAACAAGACCGTCATCCACATATCCCCACACAAGATATATGCTGCCATGGAATTCCATAAATTTAAAAATTCACAAAGCTATGAGAAACAATACTGTCCAACCATTGTTGAGAGGTAAGTAATTTGAAGTGGAAAAGAGATGGGTTGGAAGAAGAAGAAAGAAATTATACTGTTGAGGGCAAAATGGTAAATTTATATGTTATTGGTTAGTTCTAACGGCCAAGGTTTTCAAATGGGTAGATTTGATATTTTTGATAGTTTGAAGGGGCAAATTTGATATTTAGATATTTGGAAGGGTAAATTTGATATTTTGAATGTTTGGAAGGGTATACGTGGTATTCCCCCTTTTTAAAAATGCAAATAGTCAGTACTAAATAATCAATATTCTAGAGGGACTTAAATGAAAAGTAAAAGCTGTAATATAGGTACGAAAATCACGTTGTGAATCTTGACAATAGAAAAGTTGATTTGATTTGACCAATGCTTAATAGAGAGGGAGGGAATAAAGAAACAGAAACAAGTGGCGGCAGCAGTCTGGTTTTATTTTGTTTTGTTTTGGGTCTTAACTTTTAAACTTTTGAGAATTCTATATTGGGTCTTGAAAGTTAAATACAATAAAATACGAGTCAAATTATATCTTGGACAAAAAGCTCAACTGGAGAAACAAGACAGACGATTTCCTATTAGACTGGAGATTTGTATCCAACGGCTGAAATCTTATATTGGCGTCCATACAGAATTTCTCAAAGAAAAAAAAAATACAGGTTACAAATTATTGGTATTTGACTCTTCCTAAAATGGGATATTTTTTTGAGTAATTTCATATACAGCTAATTAAAAGATTTAATATGCAATGCACCAAAAAAGGTGCTTCGTCATAACCATATTATAGTTTTTTCCAGCCCAAGGAAATCAGCAGTGTGGATTACAATTCATAAGATGAGTCTCTTATCATTGTTTACCCAAATATTTTACTATACTTCGAAATACCACCGTGTCTCAAAAGGTTCAAAATTACGAGTGGTTTACTCATCACTACTTTTTCATATTTGCAAGTGTAAACATGAAATTACCCCTCCAAAAATCATAAGATTTATCTCTGTTAGATTTACAATAAGACTATCGTAATATACAAGAATTATAAAGTTTTATGTCATTTTCTTCTTACTAATTACAATAATATTTCAACAAATTAACAACAAATCTATAATAAAATCAATTAATTATTTAATTTTTGAAAAAATCTATAATAGAATACTTATTTTCCGTCTTCTTTTTCTTCAACTTGTTTCCTTTCTTCCTTAATTTCTATCTATTTTCTCTATTTATTTGGGTTAAAATCATCTCAAACACACCTAAAAATCGCCTGAATTTTTTTTTTTTAGGGGGGGGGGGGGGGGGGGCCTTTAGGTTAGATTGGGGGAGAGAGAGAAAGATGTCTTGTTTTGTAAGAGGCTCCAATCATTGAACTAATTCCGTCAGGGTCAGGCGGAACTAGGCTATTTCTCAATTTTTTGGGGTTCAGACTTGTCCAGAAGAGACAAGGGCACGTTGAGACAGGTTCCGCCAGCAATGGCGGAACTTGTCTGTTTTTTCATTTTTTTTTTTTTTGGTCAGATTGCAAATTAAAAAAATGCCCATAGTCTTGGCGGAACTTGTTATTTTTTTATAGTTCCGCCCCATTTTTTGATTTTTTTTTGGGGGTCAGATTCAAGTGAGATTGCAAATTAAAAATATGCCCACAGTTCCGCGAGAGGGTCTGGCGAAACCTGTTATTTCTTTATAGTTCTGCCAGATGGACTAACGGAACTAGCATATTTTTTGATTTTTTTTGGGTCAGATTCAAGTCAGATTGCAAATTAATTCAAGTCAGATTGCAAATGAAAAAGACCTCGGCGGAACCTGTTCTTTGTTCCAATTTCCGCCAGAGCGACTGGCGGAACCTGTTATTTCTTCAAATTTCAGTTCAAAAATTGGAGTAATGCAGGTTCCGCCGAACCCTATGGCGGAACCTATGAAATCGTCATTTTTTGGGCCAATTTCACTGTCTAAATTGGGCCAAAAATAAATTTTACCTAGTTTCGCCAGACTCTATGGCAGAACTGGTTTTTTTCCTTAATTAAGCGTGCTTAAGGGTGCCAAATGGCCGAGATCAATAAAAATGAAAAAAATCACTAGTTCTGCCAGAGCCTCTGGCGGAACCACGTCAGTTCCTCCAGACCCTCTGGCGGAAGTACTAGATACTGAATTATTTTCAAAATAGTGTCATTTGATTAATTATTCTTAAAAAAAGTGCTACTTTGCAAAAAAAATTCCTATATTGGGTCTTGAAAGTTAAATAAAATAAAATACGAGTCAAATTATATCTTGGACAAAAAACTCAACTGGAAACAAGACAGATGATTTCCTATTAGACTGGAGATTTGTATCCAACGGCTGAAATCTTATATTGGCATCCATACAGAATTTCTCAAAGAAAAAAAAATACAGGTTACAAATTATTGGTATTTGACTCTTCCTAAAATGGGATATTCTTTTAAGTAAAATTTCATATACAGCTAATTAAAAGATTTAATATGCAATGCACCCAAAAAGGTGCTTCTGTCATAACCATATTATAGTTTTTTCCACCTCAAGGAAATCAGCAGTGGGGATTTCAATTCATAAGATGAGTCTCTTATCATTGTTTACCCACATATTTTACTATACTTCGAAATACCACCGTGTCTCACAAGGTTCAAAATTACGAGTGGTTTACTAATCATCACTATTTTTTCATATTTGCAAGTGTAAACATGAAATTACGCCTCTAAAAAGCATCCAAGATTTTTCTTTTTGCTAGATTTTCTTCCAGGTCAAGGGTGCATTGAAATCTCAGCCACCATTCTAGATCTATTAAAATTTAAAACTCCACAATACAAGGCTTTTCAGATTAATTTCTATTTCTTGCGAAGAAAGTTGTATACGGTCCAATTTCAATTTCAACGGTTTTCCACTCCATTCATTATTTCTTGTGAAACAAGGGGCTACATTTCTCTAGTTTGTAAAAGAACCTTCCCTTTGCCCCCCATTTGTCTTTTCAATACATAAAACAAAATTAATTTTACAAAAACAAAATTGACCAACATAAAAAATCTTCATTTTGCCCACACTAATTCCCTTTCAATAGATAAATAAAATTATTCTTACAACAAATTAATTCACTAACACAAAAAAGACAAATCATCATCAAACTAACCATTCAAAATCGCCTAATTTATCCCCCAATAGAATAAAATAAAACATTTTCTCTAGTATACATAAAAATAAATAACACTACCAATACACCAAACCCTAATTTACCCACCCACCAAATAATAATCTTACGATCTCACAAACACAACGAAGCGGCAAAGACAATATCCCTCTTAATCTCCCCGACCACCTCCTCAAACTCAATAAAATATCATCACTAACCATTCAAAATCGCCTATTTCATTCCCCCAATAGAATAAAACAGAATGTTCTCTCCATTATACATAAAATAAATACTAACTTAACCAACTAACTCTTACAAATACAAGGAAGCGGCAAAGACGATATCCCTTTTAATCTTCACGACGGCCTCCTCAAACTTCTCCTCCATCTCCTTCTCCCCGATCGATTTAGCAGCAGTGATCAGCTGCTGGAGGACCTCTTCGAGCCGTCGGATCGCGCGGATCAGACTCCCCTCGAAAACTTGAGTCGTCTCCATTATTTCGTAGAATTTCGCGCCGCGGGCCCACGAGTGGATTGCCTCCATTATGTCGGGACGGAATGAGCTCACGAAGGACTCCACGTCTATTTCAACCTAGAGAAGGAGAGAGAAACGAGAGAGATTGGTGGGGATTTTGTGTTTGTGAATTTTAGCGTGAATTTCTAGTGACCTCAATAGCTAGCTATCTCGTTTTATTTAAAAAAAGCCCGAATTCAACCATTTGTGTATATGATCATAAAGAAAGATACCTGGGTATATATTTTGAATAAAATATAAACGAAGGAACATACAACAAAATGCTACACAACAAGACCAAAAAGAATGATATCAGTCCATAGTGCAAATATTATTTCTTTAATCAGCTACACTCAGTTGTAATATTTGCACTACAAACTCCATCGAGTTTTTAGTCACGCTACTTAACATTTTTGTTTCCACAAACGTACGTGTTAACATCCACGTCCTAATATTTCATAGGGGTATTTACGACATTTCCTTCTCAACTTTATAATCACCTTGCAATCCAATTGAAGACTAGCGACTCTTCTCGCGGTCTCCTGCAGCTGCGAGAAAAGCAGACTCAAATCCTCCCTCGGTTTGGGCGCGTCGTGGAGCTTCTCGTGCCACACGAAGCAGGATAACAACGCAACCATTTGTTCTGTTGTTGTGTCTTTTAAGACGCCGCTGAACATGACCTCATGATTTTTTTCGCACTTTTGCCAATACCAAAGGTTCTTGTTTTCTTCAATTTCGCCATAACATAGTGGCTTTACAAGAAAATTCTACAAAGAAGCCCCTACATTATGCCAAATTTGCAAAAAAGCCCCTAAAAACTTCGCACTTTCAACAACGCATGAGCTTTTTTGCAATTTCAGCATAACATAAGGGCTTCTTTCCAAATTCCCCTTAATTGCAAAACGCCACTACGATTATAACCAACAATAAAATAATATTACCTTGCAATCCAATTGAAGGCTTGCGACTCTTCTTGCGGTCTCCTGCAATTGCGAGAAAAGCAGACTGAGCTCCTCTCTCGGCTTGGGCGCGTCGTGGAGCTTCTCGCGCCACACAAAGCACGACAACAACGCGACCATTTGTTCTGTTGTTGCGTCTTTCAAAACGCCGCTGAACATGAGCTCGGTGAGCGCCAGCTCGTCGGCCGAGGAGATTTCACAGGCCACTTTGCCTTTTAACTCCACCACGTCGTCAGAGGTAATGTAACTGGGTTGGTGAAAAATGATTGAGATTGTGAATTTTGTGTTATTTGGGGTGAAATGTATAAAATGAGAAAGACGAAACGTAGGAAATGTCGTGTATGGACAAGTAACCGTAGTTGGTTAAGAAGTATTGGTAAAATACCCTTTAGTTATCTTTTGTTGAAAATACTACACGGTATGATCAGAAAGCTAGCATGATGACGGTGTGATAGCGTCTATAGTGCAAATGTTACTTAGTTAATTAGTTATGAACTCATGATATTTTGTGGTTTTGTAGAGCAACACACGAAATTTCATTTCATTAAATTATTTCAAATATCTAAAAAAAAAGAGAATTATTTTTAATTATTACCCTAATCGGCGAAGAACGCGTTTCCGAGCCTTCAACTCGTCCTTAAAAGCGAGAGCCGTCGATTTACGCACCGTTTTCTTAATCAATTTAATCCTGGCCGTCAATTCATATTTCGCATGCAAGACCTTCAATTTCTGATTAATCAAAGGCGAGTTTCTTATTTCGTGCCTCTCAAACAAACTCTCCAACGCCTCTATTCTTCTCGCCGTTTTCTTATACGCTTCTGATTTGATCTGAAAGTTAAATTAGTCAAAAAAAAAAGTTGGTTAGTGGGATATTTGTAAATATGACCCTAGAAAAGTTGGTATTTGGGTAAGAGACCTTGAAATCATCTACAGGATCTAAAAGAGGGATTCCGTCTTTTTTGAACCTTGATTCGATTTCCGAGATTTGTCTGAGCGTATTTTCTCTTGATTCTTTTGGTATTAAATCCTTTGGTATGTTGGTTAGTCTTACGCTGCTTAAACCCTCAATCTTTAAATTACAAAAAAGAAAATAAGTTATTAGCAATAATAGAGATTTTTTATTAAAGGAAAAAGAGAAAAAAAGGAGGAATTAATTACTTGGGAGAGAGGAACTGAAACTACAACTGGATCGCCAGGCTGATTTAACGGAATAATTTTATTTATTTTTTTACCATCAGATTCTTTATTAGAAAAACATCTCGTGAGAATATGCACTGTATAATCCGAATCTTCAGGCTTTTTATCTACAAAGAAATAAATTTCTCATATTTTCTCTCATAACCAAAAAAATTCTCATATTTGTCTTACCTTGGCCAGCTTTTTTTACTTGTTCAAAATTAATTATTACGCCCCAAGTAGTTTGATCCTCAAATGAAAAAGACTCTGTTTCTGGTAAAAATATTTTCACCAGCCTGCCAGGCTGTATAAACTCCAAGCAATATTTCGGCTTAAAAACCATATTTTTCGCGTCATTTTTCAAGCTTTTGTATTGCTGTAATAAATTATAATAATCTTTCAGACTCTCTTCTTCTTCTATTATCATTGAGTCTCTCTCTATTTCCAACTCCTTCGCTTGTTTCTACATAAAAAAGAATGTCACATTACATATTAAAACTATTTAATGAAAATAATGAAATGATACCTCTAAATCAGGAATCGAGCGATCAGCTTGAAACTGATAAAAAGAATGTCTCAGTAATTTTTCAGGATCACCATCCTCACACCGCATTTGATTCAACAACATGTTATAACTCAAATGAAACGCACTAAAAAAACAAATAAATACAATTAACACAACAAAAAAATATCAAAATTTTCGGGCTAAACACACGTTAGTCCCTATAAATTAATTGAATTGCAACTCAGTCCACGTACAATTGATTTGAACTTTTCGGTCCTGTACTTTACAAAATTGTGCACGATTAATCCTGTACTTAACAAAAATGCAAATTTCATAAAGTACAAGGATCAATACTACAGGGACTAAATCACAATCCAATTAAAGTACAGAGACTAAAACGGCGCATTCATCCAATTTCTTATCAAAACGCTACATAAAACAACGAAAAATCATCAAAGCCACCCGACGGTTTTTATTCTGAAAATAACAATGCTAATTAAACAAACAATATTTCTAATTTTTTTAATTTTACCAACCTATTTAAACTATCAGCGGATCCTTTAAGTATCCCTTTAGCCGTAGCCGGCTCCATTTTCTCATCAATCATGAAAATACAGACGCCACGCGTATCAATCCCTCTTCTGCCAGCTCGCCCGCTCATCTGGATATATTCACCACTAGTAATATATCTGAATTTATCGCCGTCGAATTTGCGCACTGAGGTGAACACGCAGGTCTTAGCTGGCATGTTGAGACCGATACTGAATGTCTCTGTTGCGAACAAACACTGCAATTGAAAGGATTGTAAAATCATAGAATTGGAGGAAAATATCCACTGAATTATGTCCAAATTGCAAAAAAGTGCCTAGGTTGTTCAAAATTGCAAAAAAGTCCTTCCGTTTTTTGAGGAAATTGGAAAGGAAAATCGTACTGTTAGTTTGATACTGACAAGGTTTTGTGAATTTAGATGTAGTGTAAGGACTATTTTGCGAATTTAGCCTTTAATAATTAAATTATTTTTTAGGAAAATAAATATAAAATACTTACCTTGATTAAGCCTTCTTGAAAGAGAATCTCGATTACTTCTTTGAGAATCGGGAGGAGGCCTGAGTGGTGCACTCCGATTCCTCTTTTTAGTAATGGTAGCATATTTGACACCTGTCATATTGTAAAAATATATTATGTTTGTCATGAAAATTCACATAATAGTTATATTTTATCTAGTTACGAATTATTGATTACTTGAGGGAGTTTCTTATCATCGTCGGAAAGCATATCCATCGCGCTCCAAAATATCGTCTCGATATTTTCCTTTTCATCCTCGTTATTCAAATCCATCTTAGCCATCTAAAAAACAAGAAAATAAAAAAAATCACAACCCAAAAACCAAAAAATAAAAATAAATTAATTAATTAATAAACAAACAAACAAAAATAAATAAATAATAATTAAACAAAAAAGATAATAAATAAATAAACAAAAAAGATAATAAATAAATAAACAAAAAAGATAAATAAATAAATAAACAAAAAAGTACATAAATAAATAAACAAACAAACAAATAAATAAATAAACCCTAAACCCTAAACAAATAAATAAATAAAATAATTCCCAAACCTGCATGGCGAGAATTTCACACTCCCGCTTACTAAAACTGAACAAAATCACCGGGTCATACTGCCTCTGCACAATCATCCTCACCAGCTTAAAAATATCGCTCTCCTCTCCCCCCTTCCCCTGTCCAATCCCCTTCTGCCACCTGGCGCTATTCCCTCCCTTCCCCTCGCCAGCTGGCAAAAGAGCATTTAATCCCTTCTGGAAGCTGTCTTCTCTAAACTTTCCTTTTTCGTCGACTGTTAAGTAAAGACCGTCGCCGCCTGAAGGGAAGATGTAGTGCTGCAGAGGAGTCGGCCGGAAGTCTGTGTAGACTATGTGGCACGGTTGTTGATGCACCTGAAATATTAAAAAAAAAAGTTAAAGAAATGTGAAAATATATCAAGATAGGGTGGGAGTGTTTATGCCTAGTAAACATTACAAGCTTTCGTTTCGTTAACGTTTTGCCTTTTATTTTAAATAATTGCTTCAGAAGATCCCCAAATTACCCATGTCTCATTAACTTTTGTTCATATATGATATAAAAAAGGTTAAAAAAATGGGGGTAGAAGAAGAACATCATATATACCCCTATAAAATATTAAATTATCATGTATATGTTTACCCCTAGAAAAGATTGGAAACTTTTGTTTTATTAGCTTTTATTTATTATTTATTTATTAGGAAGCTTTGTTTATTTAGTTTAGATATTTGTTTGGAAAGAAAAAAAGAGAGGGGTATTTACGATATTTCCAATGTTTTGCAAGGGTATTGATTATATTTCACATTTTGATGGGGGTAAATGTGATATTTTAAGGTTTTTTATAATTCTACATAACTCAGGGACTTTTATGCAAATACACGATCAAACTCAACAAAAAAAAGAATAACAATAACAACAATAAAATCCAACCTTGGCGACCCAATCGGCAAACTCCTTTGCATTCGGAACCGTGGCGGACAGAAACACGAATCTCGAATTCTTAGGCGCCATCACGATGCTCTCCTCCCAAACGACGCCTCGCTCTCTGTCCCTCATGTAATGCACCTCGTCGAATATAATCCAGGCCACTTCCCTCATCACTTCGGATCCTCTGTACTGCATGCTCCGCCAGATCTCAGTCGTCATCACCTGCAATTGTTGGAGATTGTAAAAAAGTAGAATTGGTTGGGGGAATTTGCAAAAGAGGCCTCTGCGTTATGTGCCTAGATTGCAAAAATGCCCCTGCGTTATTGGAAATTGCAAAGATGACCCTTCCGTCAGATTGAAGTTAGTTTTAATTGCTTTAAAATTTGAAAATTGTTTTTTAAATATTAATTAGTAATTTTGTTGCTGAAAAAATTATTGAAAAAAAAATATTTTTAAGGAAATATTTTCTCAAAAATATTTTTTAGAAAAAAAAAATTTCAAAGAATTTTTTTTTTTTTTTGAATTGTAAAAGAGCTTTTTTCATGTGATTAAACTATTAAAACAGACGGTGTTAGCTTCAAACTAACAGTAGGGGCTTTTTTTTGGCAATTTAGGCATAAAACAGGGGGCTTGGTTGCAAATTTCCCAAGAAAGAATGAGTCATTGATTGTAGAACTACTTACAAGGCAGGAGGAGTTGGGGTCGATGGTGACGTCACCGGTCATGAGGCCGACATCACCGAACTCTTCCTTGAACTCTCTGTACTTTTGGTTGCTCAACGCTTTGATCGGAGATGTGTAGATCACTCTTTGGTTGTCTCTCAAGCACATCGCGATCGCGTACTGAGCCACCACTGTTTTTCCAGCCGATGTATGAGCGGACACCTGGAATCAAACAGCAGCGCAAATTCAGTACAACGAGTTATGAAATTGAAACTTAGAAGATCCTACGAATTTGGAATTGGAATAGTTCAATGATACCATGACGGATTCGCCGATTTCCAGGCAGCCGATCGCTTCCGACTGAAACGGATCGAGCTGGAACGGAAACTCCTTCGCCGGTTTCCGTTTCTCCTTGTCCTTTCTCTCCGGATTGAATCCGGCGGGGTACGACACATCGTGGAGGCACGCGATTGGCTCGCTCGACCGCACGGACCCGGCGTCTTCGTTCTCCTCCTCTTCTCTCGCCGCCTTGTTTGGGTATTCCGCCTCCGCCGGAGGAGGTGCGTCCAGGGTTTTTCTCTTCAGCGACGCCATGGACTGAGAGAGGTGAGGTTTTTCCGGCGAGAGGGTTTTAGCCTTTTACGCGGGCAGAGAAGAAGAATAAGATGATAGTCAGTTCTTCTCCATTTAGGTCAGACATTTTTATTGGGCCGGGTTCAAATTCTAAGCCCATTGAAGAATAATCTTATTGAAGCCTGTTTAGAAGGCCCAAGGCCTGGTATAAAAGGATTGTTTACGAATTTTGAAGTAATAAAAGGGCTATTATGATAAAGAGTTAGAGATATGGAGGGCCGGCATTTTGAAGTGTCTAGCAGGCCCGATTATAAAAAATATGATGAAATTATAAAAATATATTTTTGTAAATACAAAAAATATGGTAAAATTACATAAAAGAATATTTTCAAAAAAATATATTTATATACACAAAAGATATATTCAAATACAAATATATATATACAGCTATAACTATATAGTTAACCTTTCTATCACTCCAAAAACCGAGAACTTCAAATAATTTCTCTTTGGTAAATAAATACAAGTGTGAAAGCATGTGAAAGCGATTAGCTGGCAGCCCGCTAGAGTCCAAAATTTGCCCTCAGTTTATCCTGTCCTCTTTCTGCACACATCACATGCATATTTAAAAAATACCTTTTTTCAACTGCACTCTAAATCTCAGCAACAACAACAGTATTGTAGAAGACTGATTGTGTTACAGGCGTGAGACTGAGAGTAGTATTGGTTGAATAGGGGTTTGAATTTGTGCGTGTGGTGAGGAGTATGTTAGGAATGTGAGTGGAACTGCGGTCTCCGTGGCAAGAACCTAATCCATGATCTTTCTAACGTAGAGTTTATTAATTAATTGTTAGTGGGGCATTTGTGATTGGAGATTTTTCTCAGGCTGTTTTTGAAAAAGCCCGTCACATCCGAAAAACGCGGCGACCCAAATAAATAAATAAAGAGATCGGATTCATATTTATTTCATTTGGACATTTTTTTTTAATTGATTTCATTTGGACATTTATGTGTTTTTGTATTTTCATATAAACAATGTCATTAGGAGAAAATGCATCACACTAATTCATTGACGGATTTTAAAATTGGGTACTTTTGGTATTAAAAACATAATAAAAGCAGATTTGGTTTGAAAATTGTAGTGGGCATCACTATATTGCTAGAATTTTCCATTTTACTTTCATTTTATATCTCATCATGTTCTCCCATTTTCTCGGTTAGCCAATTTCAAACATTTAAATAGTACATAAATGTTGAAATTTAAACACAAAAAATAAAATAAAAAATTTACAAAAGAAAGCCAGCTACATTTTTTCTTAACTAAATAGTGTAAGATATCTTTTACTTTGAAGGGCTTTTATCACAAAGTGAAGTCTAAAGTAAAGTCTGAACTAAAATACTTAAATAGTAAAGATGAAACTTGCCACGCCCCTCCACGCCCTGCTTTCTGCCATCCTTCTATCCTATTCCTCCCCCAATTAAACTATTCCTATCATGTTCTTCTCATTTCTGCTACTTTCATCCATATAACAACTCATTTATCTAATTAACTTATAACCCATTATACAACTTGATACAATTATAAATTATATATGTTACAACTTACAAAGGGATTCGATTCGAGTAGATCAATCTAACACTTTATTATTTATTATTTTTCCAGTCTTCAGTCATGTCCGCCATTAATCAATCCCCGCATGAAGCCAGTCCACCATATATAAACCAATCACACATCACCACGTAATAAATCACTCCAGGTGGCCTGTTCTTATAGGTTGACATCACGCCGGACACAACACAAGCTCTCTTCAGTTGAGTTCAGTCCCATCCATCTTCGTCTGCAAAAATCCACTCCCCTTTCTCTTTCTCTTTCTCTTTCTCTCTCTCAGTTCGTGTTCTTCAGCTTTCTTTCTCGTCTCCCTTTCTGAAAGGCAACCAGCGACAATGAGCTTCTCTCACCACCACCGCTTCGACGCCTTCGACCCCTTCTTCTCCTTCCCTCCGCCGCCGGCCTGCCCCATCTCCTCCTCCTCCACTCACTTCTTCCACCGTGAATCCCTCCTTGCCCTTCCCTTCGATCCCTTCACGCCCGATCTCGACCTCTTCTCTCCTCCTCCGCAGCGCCATTCATGCCCATTCTTCGAGGGATCCTCACCGTCGCTGGAGCTGCTGGACCTGACCAGTCGGGTGTCCGCACTCGAGCTAGGCGCGCGCCGCCGCTGCCCAGCCTTGGGTACTGACAGGAAGTGCACGTGGACGACGGAGATCAAGGGAGACCGGAAGTACAAGTGGGTGCAGGAGTCCAAATCCTCCGGCGAGAAGAGCTACAAGTACGAGGCGGAGATCCGGAGCCCGCACGAAGATGGGTTTGATCGCAAGTATAAGTGGACGGCGGACGGTGATGGGTGTGTGAAATGGACGAAGGAGATCAAGGGGAGGGGATGCCATGAGGATTTGGTGCAGAGCTATACGTGTGAGGAGTCGCTTGGCGAGGAATGGAAGAAGCACGGCCACCAGAAGAAGGAGAAGAAGAAGTTGGAGGAGAAGAAGGAAGAGAAGAAGGAGAAGAAGAAGGACAAGAAGCATTGCCCGGTTCGTGTGGTTGAGATTGAAGATTCCACTGCTGCTACCATCGCCATTAGAAAGGTCCTTTCTTTTTTATTGTTTCTTCTTTTTTGTGTGTTCTTCTTTTGTGTAATGTTGATAACCTAAAATTTTAGACCGATCTAATTTATTTGTAGAATTGAAAGTAAAATTAATATCTTTATATCCAATGTAGGTTGAAAAGGTTAGTTTATAAGTTAAATCAGTTCTGAAAACTCTTAAATGCCACAATTAAATATTAAAAATGACTTAATTACATCTAGCTACAGTTTGATTTAGCTCTATATAATGCACCGAGAAGCTTTGCCTCACCAAATGTTGAAATGGGCATTTCATAAATGACAATTGTTCAGCTTTTATATAATAATTGGTTAATTTCAGAGGTAATTGAGTTTGTGAATGGTTTTGCAGGGACATTGTTGTCATTATAAAAAGTAACTTTCTCATTTCGCGACTTGCTTGCTTGTTGGATTTACTCATTTCTGTTTGTGGGACTGTAATTTATCTTTGTTTTGTTTTGCTCAAGAGATGTTTTGATTATAAAAGGCTCTCTCTTTCCTTTCGGTGTTAATTGAGCTAGTTTCTTCTTTCCATGTTGTTTTTCCTCTTTGTTTAAAGTCGTATGTGACAAAATCATTTGTACTTGTATTTCCCTTCAATCAATGAAATAAAAATTTTGCTTTAACTTTTAACTCTCCCCTTGTTTATATCATCCATTTAATCCCTCCAGTCCTTATCGGAAATTTTATACCACATCAAAAATTGAATGCCAATTAAAAAAAGCCTATATTTTCTCATAATTATAAAAAAATCCCAACTTTCTCAATATTAAAAAAAAAACTTCCAACTTCTAATTTTCCCCCATATCACAAAGTCCCCAACTTTTAACTTCCATTCATTACAAACCCTCTAAAATCTGTAAATCCTAATATAACAAACAACTAAACAAACAGCTAAACAAAATCATTTTTCCTTTTCCCAACCAGGCTTACCACAAGAGCTGCACTAAAGGAAAACGAAAGGAATATTCCCCGCAAGATGCCGCAATGTTAATCCAAGAATCCTACAGGGCCCACCTGGCCAGGCGGTCTCAGGTGCTGAGGTGTCTCAGGGAGATGGCTGTCGCAAAAGCCAAGCTGAAAGAGATCAGGACTCTGTTTTATAATTTCAGTTACAGGAGGAGGGTCGCGTGTGATGAGGTGGAGAAGCAGAGGTTTAGTGAGAGGATTGTTGTGCTGCTTCTGACGGTTGATGCTATTGAGGTAATTATGACGGAAGTTGGTTTTGGTGGTAAGTGGCGTGTGTTGTGGTAGTAAGTGAAAGGGAAACATTCACTTTTGGGCCCGTATCTTTAAGTAGTGACGTGGCGGTTAAATGCCAATATAGCAGGCATACTCGTGCCTACATGGCATTTTTACCATGTAGTGAGAGGATTGTTGTGTTGTTGACTGTGGATGCTATTGAGGTAATATAGGGATTTAATTGTGATGTGTTGAGCTGGTGAGTGGAATGTGTTGAGGTAATGAGCGGGATGTGATGTGGTGGTAAGTGGAATGTGATTTTGGTGATATGTGTGATGAGAAAGTGGATCTGCGAGCAGGTGGTAAACGGAATGTGTTGTGGTGGTAGGTGAAATATGATTTGCTGGTAAGCGGAATGCTTTGTTAAGAGAGCAACATGTTTCGTTTACCATTATGTCATATTTCACTTACCATCATAGCATGTTTCACTTACCACCTAATCATATTTCACTTACCATGTTTCACTTGAATGGAAATTAATGGGACAAAAACACCATCCTTTTTTTTCATTCTAATTATGTATTTTTCTTTTCCTAATTTTTTTATTTATATTTCTCTAAACACTCATCTTTTTTTTATTATTATTTTAATTTTAATTTTTTTTATTTGTTATTTGTAGGGGCCTGATTACATGGTGAGGGCGGCGAAGAAATCGATGGTTGAAGAATTGGAAGCGATGCTGGATGTGGTGGATCCGCAGCCAGCTGGCAAGCTCAGTCTCCTCAAGCGCCGCCGCTTCGACCTTCCGGAAGGTCCTATTTCTCCTGAAATTCACTCTGAGGTGGTCCGTATCGTCGAGGAGGAAGAAGAAGAGGAGTCGTCCAAGTGAAGATTGAGTTTGTGTTGTTTGTTTGTTTGTTTAGAAGTTTAGTTTGAGTGTCTGTTTTGGTTGCTTTTCAATAAAGAACTTGGGACTTGGATGTCTGTTTGTATTGTTATTATTATGGGGTTTGTGTTATGTGTGTTGTGTTTTTTTTGTGGAGGATTTGGTTATTTTTGTTTTGTTTTGCTTTGGATAGTTTGTGTTTGTGGTGATGCATTTTGTTTGTTGGCTGCTGGTTAATTATTTCTGTATGCTTTTTTTTTCTTTAGATAGTAAATCAGCTGATGAAAATCACAATAGTGCCCTTGTAGAACCAGCCCAAAAACTATTCAGGTCCTAATTCAATTTGAAACCATGTACTTAGCAAGTACCAGCTTTGGTGTTTTAAGCAAAATACAGCAACAAAACATGAGGTCTCGGTGACACATCAAGAAAAGCATACTGTAAGACAACAAAAGGTAATTCACATAGAAACAACACAAATTGAGGTTTATAACAATTTCAACTCCACCATGAAAAAACTTGACAAGTCTACTCAAAGATGATTTGAGCTCTTGGTGAAAGCTTTGGGAACTGAATTAAATGCTTCATACTATTTCATAATGATAATGATAATTATGATGTGGAATTTGGGAAACTTTGGGCCTAAAGAGCCTCTCAAAATGATACCTTATTCTCCATTGAGAAATTTCGAGCCTACAAATGTTCTCACGAATAAACATCAACTTTTCATCGGCCTCACGAGCTCGGCTTCCAAACTGCAGCCCGCTTTTGATTTTGGTTATACATTAACATCATTTCAACACTTTTACTTTTACCTCATAAAAATGTTTACATTCACTACAATGTTTCTTATTGAATAAACACAAATTCCAAAATCCACAATCGGTGCACATAGTTTTTGAGAAAAACATAGTCATATGGCAATTAATTCTCTCCCACATTCGTGCACATGCCACCATTTGATTTCAAAAGATGGACTGTTATGATATGACACATGTTGTCATAATTTTGACAATTAATTTTTAAATTCGTATAAATGTACATCAAAATTGCACATAATGGTGTTATGTAGAAGGGTAAATTTGAAGCAAAAAAAGAAAAAAAATAGTTCATATAAATGCACAATAAAATTGCACATATTGGTGTTATGTAATTACCTTGTTAAATGATGAAATTAAGATCTTATACAGGTATCAAGCACGAAATATTATTCTCAGAAGGAAGGGTCAACGGAGTTCTATCTCCGACCGGTGTACGGACAAGCGAGGGAAGAAGAAGAATAAGAGAAGAAGATCGGAGCTCAGCCGAAATAATCTCTTGTTTCGGATCCACTGTAGCTTTAACTTTAAGCTCACTATCACTAATGGATTGGATTAAGCATTCCTCTTGCCTTATCTATCTAACGGCGTTAATTTTGACGGTCATGAGAAAGAAATATTCTCAAAACAGCAACGAAAAAACACAAGAAAACAAAAATAATAAAAAGGAAAGCATCCATACCTAATTGTCTCACGCAGAGCAGAAGTAAATCCAAGCCTTCAGAGAACGGAGAGATAGAAGAAATAGTAGAAAAATGAAACCTTCACGATCTCTCTTGGTTTAGTTAGCGGGTTCTAGAACCCTAAGAGGCAAGAAAGTGGTAACTTGGGAGTAGAATCTAGAAGCATTTAGGCTGTGTTTAGATGTACAAGGAATTTCAAGGAAAGAGGAATTTAGCAAATTTTTATGGAATTTTTAGGAATATTTGTTTGTATCCATTTTAGAAATTTATAAAGAGGTTTGGTTTAGGAATTTTTAGGGAAATTTTGTATATAAAGTTGGAAGGTTTGAAAACTTGATTTTTTATAGGAATTTTTAGGATCTTATTAAAATAATACCAAATATTATATTATATTATATTATTTTATTTTATTTTATTCTATATTATATTATATTATGTTATATTATGTTATATTATATTAATTTATTTTATTTTATATTATTTTATTTTATATTATATTGTATTATGTAATTTAATTTTATATTATATTATATTATATTATTTTATTTTATTTATTTTATATTATCTTACATTATTATTTAATTATATTTTATATTATATTATATTATATTATATTATTTTATTTTATATTATTTTATTATTTTATTTTATTTTATTTTGTGTTATATTATTTTATTTTATACTATATTATTTTATTAAATATTACTTTATTACGTTCCAAATTAAAAATTATTTCATAATATAAAATTAGATTTCTTTATTTCCTAAAATAATATCCAAACAACATTTTTTAAAAATCCCGATATATACCTATCTTTTAGGATTCCCATTTTCACAATCCTAATCCCTAAGAAAATCCTTTCCTACCCTATAAAATCCTTGTGTTTTATTTCGTAATTAGAATAAATGGATAAGTTTTTTTTTTCATGTCGTGTTTAATCTTCTTCGATGTGTAGATAGTTTAATCGATTTAATCCAGAAATAATCGATTTCCTAAAGAAGTCTGTTTTAGGTTTTATTAGGGTTATAATTTTTGCAAGACTGAAATCTTGTATATGTTCATGTTTGATTATCCAAGACTGAATCTAACTTCTTAATTCTTGAATCTTGAATTTCAGATGCAGATTTTTGTGAAAATTGTGACAGGCAAGACGATCACCCTTGAGGTGGAGAGCTCGGACACAATCGACAATGTCAACGCCAAGATCCAGGACAAAGAAGGCATCCCGCCAGATCAGCAGAGATTGATTTTTGCTTGCAAACAATTAGAGGACGGCCGTACTTTAGCGGATTATAATATCCGAAATGAGTCCAACCTTCATTTGGTATTGCGTTTAAGAGGCTGTATGCAAATTTTTGTCAAAACCCTAACTGGAAAGACGATTACGCTTGAGGTTGAGAGCTCAGATACGATCGATAATGTCAAGGCGAAAATTCGGGAGCTTTAAATAAAATAAATTACTGGATTTTGCACATGTTGAATTTATATGATAGTGGGATCTGTAAATTAATACTTGACGTGAAAATTTCAAACAAACATATTAAATATACATATATAACAAAATAAGCATTTACTAAACCAAAGTCTACATACATTTTCTAATTCAATGCAAAATAATTTTTTGATTATGTGGACAATGACCATTCCAACAAACATGAATCTTTTTTTGCCTGATTCCTTCGGAATTAAATGCAGAATTAGGTTGAATTATTGCTAAATTCCAAGGAAATTATTAAGATAAAGACATGATTGAGTATAAAATATTGCATTATTGGCTTCCATGATTTTCCAGAGAAGCTCTTCAATGAATCAGTCACAAGTGTATGACAATCCATGTTTTCCAGTTACAAACCATACATTGATGTGTTATTCACAACAAGAAACAAATGATGTGGAACACTTTTTGCAATTTTGCCCCCAATTATAAACTATTTGCACAATTCTTTGTTAAATTTCAGGAGTTATTTTCTGAAAGAACTTTATAGCAACAAAAAGAATTTATAAAATTATGTTTGCGTTTTTTTTTTTTTTGAACTTTAAAAGTTCGAAACAGTTTTTTATCATGTTCTCAAGTAAAATAATGATTTCAAACTCTTGAGATAATAAAATGTTATTTTTACAAATTTAAACCCTTGAAATGTGACTTTTTCAGTTCTTTCTAATTTTAACGTTGTTTCAAGAAAAATAGCTCGAAGTTCGGGAATTTAGCCTTTCTGCCAAACTTGTGATGATGTCAAATGATTCAATCTAGTTTTCGACGACAACACCGTTGAGATCATACAAATAATAACAATATATTGTGTAATATATTCCATTTGTTTTAAGGGGTGTATTCATAATTTTAGTAGGAGAATTCTTCAAGACTGGTCGAATGAGCTGGATAAATGAAGACCATGTGCTATGAATGGGCCCTATAATGAGATGCCACATAAGCAAGGATCTCTTCCACACAAAAACTTGAGAATTCAAAAAGAACAAAGACTGATTGCATGATGGATTTCTCTACCAACCAACCATGAGACACTTATGTACAATAATTTAAGAAAGCAACAAAACATGAAGAAAGAAAAATGTGAGCTCAAAATTTGTTAAAACGGTATTATCACAAAATTGTTGGCCAAAATTTTGACATTTGTCGCCCAAAACATGATGAGGCTAAGGGTATTGTCATAATCCTAAAACATTGTAAGTTCTCATTTCATTTAAGAAAACTACTAAAACATTATAAGTTCTCATTTCATTTAAGAAAACTTTCTCACGATTCACGAGTTTTACTATTGAGAAATTAAATTTAAAAAAAAAACTGCATTATGCTGAAAAAAAATTTGTTTGGAATAATTGCGTTATGATGAAATTGCAAAATCTCTTACAATCTTAAAAAGTTCAAAATATAGTCATCTCTCACTGTAAAATCAAACTCAATAATTGTTTTGATGAATTTAATTCGTAGGCTGCAAGCACAATAAATATGACCCAAACGGAATTTATTTTACTTCAGTAAATCAAAGGAATGCTTTACGTAAATGAATTTTCAATTTAATTCAGGTCCTTTTGGTAAAATTATTACATGCATTATCATGAAATTTCAATAAAAAAATTAAAAAAAAAATTGTTTGCCAACAAAATTAACCAGGCAGACACACAATCTATGGTAAGTTAATAATTCATCGAATGTGCTACATGGCATGATTTGCAATGCGTAGTCCAATTCGCAAAAGAAGACTTGTTTTGTTGTATTGTTCACTCATAATAGTCACGGATCTAGACCGAAATATTTGGGGAGGGCATAATAAAAATTACACTAAAAATTTTGAGAGGTATTATACATATAACTTTTAATTTTATCGCAAAATACAGTAATATATATACTTATATATATATACTAATTACTCAAAATCTATGGGGGTGGCTGCCCCGTAGTTCATATTAAGATCCACGACTGACTCATAACATAAGATAATCATCACATCAAAAGAAAAATTTATCTGAATTTTATTCAAAAAAAATTATCTGCATTTCTTATTATTAATTAAAATCATTCTGAGATAAATCCACTTGAACTTGTTATCTTTTTGGATAAAATTAACAATTGAGTTCCTTTCTCATATATTAGCTTGCAAATAACTTATTATGGAATTCTCATTTGTGACCAGATAGCTTCAAAAATGGAAAAACACAAACCTAACTATTAGGTTTTTCATGTCAAATACCAACTTCAAATCTCGTAATCACAAAATCAATGCCTAATTTTTTTCTGTGAGTCTCTCTCATAGTCAGTGCTGAAACAGCAAAAGAATTATTAGCCACACAGGTGCAAAATCATTGCTCAGTCCCCTGTCCCACATACTGGTAGCCAAATGTAATTTGGTCCTTTTAGGGGCCCCAATTGGTAATTTATACGTTATATTCATTTTTGGTAATGTATTTGAGTTTTGTATGAATTCCTATACACTGGAAGTCATTTGATTGTGATTTATCAATTTCTTTAGGAAAATTTTATTACCCACCATCTTTATTTTATGGTATATGAAAAACATAATCTACGAAGTTCTAGAAACTAGAAATTAGATTATGCACCAAATTTTGAAACATGGTTGAACACATATAATATATCCACATATATATATGTTGAATAACAAGAAGAAGATGCTACTTTCCTTGAAATTAAAAAGCCCTTAAATAATAAAAAATGAAACCTCACAAATAGAAGAAGAATACCAGATAAAATTAGGGCTAGAGCTAGAGTAAGAAATCAATACGTAAAGGAAAGAAGGACCCGGTCAAAAACTTCTCATGTATTTTATCAAAAAAATAATTCTCATGTATTTATCTTTTTCCACTGATGCGGCAGTTATTATCCACTTAATAACGAAGTTTAACTTCTAATCATCATTAACTTTTCCCACTTAACAGAACACAACACAATTGAATTGAATTGAGACAATTCACCAAAACACGCAACACTCATTTCATCCAATCTAATCACGCCACGTTAGATGCATAATTATGGAGTTTAACACGTATATCGATATCCACGTCAGCAATCTATCTCGTCCTGATGCGTGTTTTTTTTTACGCGTGTTAATTAAAGCCTCTCATTAATCAACAATGTTTTATCTTGGGATTTTGTAATGACAACCTCAGAATTTTCAGTTTTATGAACAAGTGCAGAATGAGAAATTAATGATTATGTTGTGTAAATTTGAAGAAATATTATTACTAATAATTGAAGCTTTACGACTATATTTGTGGACATCATTTGCTTTTAGGCAGAGCAAATTAGAAAGAATGAAAATTAATTTTTTTTTTTTTTTTTAGGACGAATCCGTGGGACAAGAGGCTGGATCTCAGTGGATCGTGGCAGCAGAAAACTAATTTAGAAATGAATATTATAGCTAAAAAGATATATAGAATAATAGAATGTTGAAACTACACTCAAAGATACTTCACCATACAACTATGTAGCATTTTTTTCATATCAATGAAAGTCTTTAGTAGCCTTATCGGCTACGCCTCCAAAAAAAAAAAAAGATACTTCACTTTGTGTAGTTTGGATTGATGGAAGCGCTTGGATAATCTTTAGAAGCCTAACAAAATATCCATCTTTAATTATCCATGATAAATTGACAATTAATAACAAAAAATAATACTATGATGATAATAATAATAATAATAATAATAATAATAATTATTATTATTATTATTATTATTATTATTATTATTTTTTATTATTATTATTATTATTATTATTATTATTATTATTATTATTATTATTATTATTATTATTATTATTATTATTATTATATGTCAAGAAGAACTATGAATTAGATATTACATATCACAAGGTCCATATAAGAAAAAGACCCAAAGCGAGCTATATATATACTTTTCCTATATATAAACCCTTCTTCCCTCCCAAACTGCCCAGCCATTCCCATTCATCACATACACGTTCTCAAACTAAAAAAGGAAGAAACGAACGAAACAAAACCCCACAAACAATGGATCCTCACGTTCTCCCTTCTTCCTACCCTCCTCTCCTCTCTCCCTCTCCCTCCTCCGACGACAATGCCACCACCTCCCGGCGGCGCCGCCTCACTGCCGCCGCAGCTGTCTTACTTATCCTCTTCATTGGCGCTGCGTCAGTTTTTGTCACTAGGGATTTGAAGCAGAGTCAAGATGATCAGGTTGTGATGAAATCTGGTGGTGGGTCTGAGAGATCGACTGAGGCGGCCAATGTGGAGCCCGTGATCTCACGAGGCAAGCAGCACGGCGTGTCAGAGAAGGGGTCGGGCGTCAGAGCTGGTGTAGATGGGTTTCCTTGGTCTAACTCCATGCTTCAATGGCAACGCACTGGATTCCATTTCCAGCCTGAGAAGAACTGGATGAATGATCCTAATGGTACGTGAGAGCTTCTAATTCTTCTTCCCTTTTCTTTTAATTTTCTTCTATAGATTTTCATTTTTTACTGTCCTATTTTTCAGAAGGTCTAATATCAATTAGTACATGTACTAAAAACAGCATTTTTCAACTTAAATTCATGCAAATTAGAAATTAGATTTTCAAAAACAAATTTTGTAAATTCTAGTGTAAAATCAGGATTATGATAATTTAATTCCGGTACAGTGGGAACTGAATTTGAAACTAAAACGAACTGGTATTTTTCGTTATAATTTGTGGGTATATTGTATATTTAGTTTGAAACGGCTACGTGTAAGTTTCTCACGTAGATTAAAATCGCACCATTCATATGAATCTCTCTTTTTTTTCTTGCACTTTTCCATCCATCTCTTTTCATTGGGCCCATGGCCTTCTCTGAAAAAATAGAAAAGGATAATTGCATATATACTCCTGTAAAATTGAAAATGTTAGAAACATTCATACTGTCTATATATAATAATTTTAGTCATATTTTGAAGACATAATTTCAAAATAATTCACTTTCAGTTAATGAAATGGATAATAATGCTTCAGTTCGGATTTAGTCCAAAAAAGAATAATAATTGAGGGGTATGTAAGATATTGTAGGTTTCACAAGGACATGTATGCAATTACTTTCCCAAAGAAAGTTAGGGTACGTGAATTGTGATTGGCCATTGCTGTCCCATGTGAAAAATTGTCCCCGACCAGCTCGAACTTCGGAAAAGATATAATTTGTCTCTTCACCAAATACATAAATAAATCCTCTCACTAAAATAATAATAAAATCCTCATACAGGAGATTAGATTAAATTAACAATAAAACTCACTTGTCTAACATATCTTTTCAAAACTTTTGAATTTTGAATTTCCAGTCTTTCTTCAAATCCCGTGTCAACCTTTGCCAAATATTGATTCAAATCTCAGATTACTAATTTTCCACAATCATATAAAATGCATTATTTTACCTTAAACCAGAAATATATTCCTCATCAGCAAATATCTCATATCTAAAATAAATAAATTTAAATAAAAATAATAATCCAACTTATTCAACAGGACCGGTATACTACAACGGTTGGTACCACCTATTCTACCAATACAATCCAGACGGACCGATCTGGGGCAACATTTCATGGGGTCACGCCGTCTCTCACGATTTAGTCAACTGGTACCATCTCCCCTTAGCCATGGTACCAGACCAGTGGTACGACTCCAACGGTGTATGGACCGGGTCCGCCACGATCCTACCAAGCGGCCAGATGACTATGTTATATACCGGTGCGACTAATTTGTCGGAACAGGTTCAGAATCTAGCTTATCCGGCTGACCCATCTGACCCGTTGTTACTTAAATGGGTTAAATACGAGGGCAATCCGGTCCTTTCACCACCCAGCAATATTTTGCCTTCAGACTTCCGTGATCCCACCACTGCCTGGTAACAAAATTAAAAAAAACACATACACACAACATTTTTTTGTTATTTTTGAACCTTTAAAAATTTAGTTCTGCTTTTTAAATTTTTATTTTGTTACAGGTTTGATTCATCCGATGCCACATGGCGAGTGGCGATTGGGTCGAAAGATGAAACCCATACAGGAATCGCGATGGTGTACAAAACAAAAGATTTTATCTCGTATGAAAGAATTCCAGGTTTATTACACCACGTGGCAACAACTGGTATGTGGGAGTGTGTGGACTTTTATGCAGTTGCCACGTCAACTTTGTCTTCTAATCAGGCAATTGACACGACTGTTTTAGCCAGTATGGGAAATTCTGAAACTGATGTTAAACATGTGCTTAAAGCTAGTATGGACGACGACAGGTATTATAAAATAAATAATATATTAATATATCATTAAGAGTTTGTGAGAATTATTGAATGTATTTTTTTGTAATAATAGGCATGATTATTATGCAATTGGAACATATGATGTGAAAAATAACTCGTGGAGGCCAGATAATGCTGAACGAGACGTAGGAATTGGGCTGAGATACGATTGGGGAATTTTTTACGCGTCAAAAACATTCTTTGATCCAGTCAGACAGAGGAGAATTCTTTGGGGATGGATTGGGGAGACCGATAGCGAAAAGTCTGATATTAGAAAAGGCTGGGCCTCTTTAATGGTATATTAATTATTTATTTTTTAAACCAATTCATACCTTGAGCAAAAAGTTTAGATTACATAACATTTTTGAATGACGGTGATACTTCATCCAATAAAAAAAAGTTTGTCCTGATTTAAGTACTTTTCTTTGCTACCCAACATTTATTTGGGACCTATAAAATAATTGATAGTCATGTGAGAAGCCAAGTCAGAACAATAATTGATGGATCTTTATGGAATTATTAGTGCCCAGGTTGTTATCATACCAATCTCAGTTATGAAGTACAATAATTATGATTTATTATGGACCCCCTTTTGTTCTTTTTCTCATATTTGGCAGTTGGCACCTCCATGTGCTGCCAACTCAGCTTCTTACAAATTAAACAAAAGAATATTTTGTAGTTAATATTCTAGAAAATTCCATTGAATGAATATATTTGTTTTTTTGTTTTGAGATAGTAGGTAAATTGCCTATTAAAATTTTAATTAATTAAAATAAAAAATTATAAAAGTTCGGATTCATAATTCTTTTCATCATTTCGTACAACTTTTTGAAGATAAAACAATAACATAAAAATTAGCTAAAATTGTTCTAATGATAAATCTAAAGTGTATTTCGCCTAATTAATATTTTTTTTGTGAAATTTCAGTCAATTCCAAGAAGTGTATTATTCGACATAAAAACGGAAAGTAATTTACTCCAATGGCCGGTTGAAGAAGTGGAAAAACTAAGAACAGACAGTACAACCTTCAGTAATTTAACAATCAACACTTCTTCACATTTCCGTCTCGCCATGTCACGAACCGCACAGGTAAAAAAAAAATTACAAACACAAAATAACTTCAACATTTCCAACCTTTTAATTTTTTTTTCTTCTTCTTACAGATGGATATAATTGCGGAGTTTGAAGTAAAGAATGAAACGTTGGAAAATGTAAAGGAAATAGAAGGAGATTATGAGTGTGGTACCAGTGGCGGTGCAAAACAACGTGGTGCACTGGGTCCATTCGGTTTGCTTGTTTTAGCTGATAAAGGTTTGATAGAGCAAACTGCTGTGTATTTTTATCTCTCAAGAAGTTCAAATCGGGGTTTCAAAACCCATTTTTGCCATGATGAAACTAGGTAATAATCATTTATTTTTTTTCCATTTGTGTGTATTTTTATTTGGTTATTATTTCTGTATTTAATTGTTGGGTTTTATATAAATTGTTTTAATGTATTTAGGTCGTCAAGGGCGACTGATATTGTAAAGAGTGTGGTTGGCAGTTCAGTGCCGGTTCTTGACGGGGAAACATTAACAGTCAGAATACTGGTACGATATATTTTTCAAATTTTATATTAATGCAAAATATATTTCTAATTTGGAAAATAATGTACGCAATATATATTTACAGGTGGATCATTCTATAGTTGAGAGTTTCGCGCAAGGTGGCAGAGCGTGTATCACGTCGCGTGTATATCCCACCGAAACGATAAATAGTGGGGCGGGTGTTTATTTATTTAATAATGCGACAGCTGGACCAATCACAGTTAAGTCGGTTAAGATTTGGGAAATGAGCTCCTCACTTACAACGATATTTAAGGATTAATTACTTCTTCATGTGCATATTATTATTTATTTTAAGTCCTTCAAGGGTTTTTCTTTTTCTCTTTTATATTTGATTTTCCCCCCTTTTTTCCTTTAGTATAATTAGTTTGAGCATCTCTCAAGGTGTTGTAGAAGAAATGTGTATTATAAAGAAAATTTTTTGATTCTATGTAAATCCAGGCGTTTGCTCTTATTATATTCTTTTTATGATTTCCCAATTATTGAAGATTTATTTTTTTACATTTGAGCGTTCCAGTTGCTTAGTTATCCTAAATTAGTTTTATACAATAAGATAAATCAAAATTTATCAAACGATCATATATATAATCTTGATCCTAATAAAAAGGACTAAAAGCTTGTGCAAGGAATAGACATGCTTAAAGTGTGATAATACGGTGCTTTTCGTGTGATCTTGTTTTTATATATATCACGAGTATTGGTTGGACGATTCAACAACAAATAATATGATTTATTCTCTTAATGTACATTATGAGAAGTTTGAGGAAACTGACATTAGCCAAAAGGACTAAAAGCTTGTGCAAGGAATAGACATGCTTAAAGTGTGATAATATGGTGCTTTTCGTGTGATCTTGTTTTTATATATATCACGAGTATTGGTTGGACGATTCAACAACAAATAATATGATTTATTCTCTTAATGTACATTATGAGAAGTTTGAGGAAACTGACATTAGCCAATCCTCTCATTCACCATAAAGGTTGAGTCTTCACAATATATGTAAGTTAAGCGAGAACTAATTATAAGTTGTTATAGTTTATTCTATCACTATAAATTATATGGTATGTCATGTGCCGGCATGATTGTTGATTTGATTTTACACATTTTATAATTTATCTTGTAATTGTAGAGAATCCAATAAAAAAATTACAATTAAGGAGGCAGTTTGTTTTGTTGAATACAGGCCAGCAAATGTTATTTACTATTTTTATTTTTCTTAGCCATTTTTAGACTTGATCGCAAGAAAAGAGCCTATGCGCATTCAACCTATATACAATTCTTCTAATTTAGGGCTTTGTTGACGTTATTTTTAAAGATTTTATGTGCTATATATTATGTAATATTTGAAAAACTTAATAGAAGCAAGATTTTAAGCGCCATAATGAATCAAAAAGAAAAACATGGTCCTCACTAATACAAGAAAATGTCATACATAAATCTATATGATATTTTATGTAGTGGATCATTTTTCAAGTACATTTACATTTACAAATGACCCATTAATTTTTCCATTCATAGCATAAATATGTAAAATAACTTTTCGTTGAAAGCTTTTTCAGGAAAAAAAAAGGGTGGGGCCCAGTAATTTGTTAAATATCCCTAAATTTGTGTAATTTATATGAAAGTTTTCCCATTTACTCCTTATTAACTATAGACGAATTTATTTTTAGCCCACTATTTGAGTTATCTTTAATATTTTCTCTTTATAGACCAAAATAATCATCATCATTCTTATATTTTATTTTGTCAATAAAAAACAATAAATAAAAATGAACAATATTTTAATAAAATCAATAAAGAGAAACTAATATATGAAGTAAGATAAGATTTAGTAAAATAACGTATCATAAATAATAAAAAATATTGCTAAAATTATATTATCAAATTAAAGTGCCAAGAAATATACATACACTATAGGATGTGAGTTTTTTTTTTTTTTAAATGCAAGCATGGGGTGAGTTTTTTTTAATTATGTTATACATCCATATTTGTCAATGAAAAGAACTTTTAATTATTATTTTGCACATATGCAAATTTTATTAATATATTTTACCTTCATTTATTCTAAAGAAAGAGTTACTTTTCATGTGTAAAATAATTTTGACAAGATATACATGAATTGTGCATAAAAAAGAGGCCAATGTTTTGATAAAACGTATAATTCTTGGAACATGTTTCTCCATGATATGTCAAAAATGAGCTATTTTAATGTATTTGAAATATATTATTGCATCATACAAAATTATAATTACATCAATACCCTTAGATTTTCAGACCTCTATTTGTATAGTATCGTATAGAATACTCACATTATGCATATGAATCTATGCTATATATTTGTTTATAAAAATGTTTCTGCTTATTACAAGTCAATATGATATTTTGTCTCCTCTAACATAGAAAAAAATTATGTGATTTCATTTTCCAGAAGTGTATACCATATTATAATCTTTCAACTTTCAGTTTTATTTTTGTCAGGTGACTTAGTTATTGATTAACATTCAATTAAATAATAAAATTCCATGGTTCAATTTATACTATTAAAATTTAAAATATCAAAGAGATCTTCAAAGTTAATTAACCCTTAATAACCAAAAAATGACAAATAAGCTCATATTAAATTAAATTAACTTTACAATTGTAAATTATCCTCTACAATATTTAAGAAGTCTCAAATCAGTCGGAAGTTCAAAACTATCTCAAAAATATTAGAATTTAAATTATGCCAAAATACAATGAAAAATCAGCACTCAAAACTTTCAGCACGAAATCAAGAGTTTTTTTAGACTTACAAAATCAAGATTTTAAAACTGTAATGAGCCTTAAGAAAGTTCCAAGCTAATTAATAGTTTCTATGAGTTTAAAAAATTACATAATTACCCATTAAATTTTAAAATTCTAAATTACCTCATAAGTCTATCATTTAAGTGAAAAATAATTCTAAAAAACCAATATATAAAATATTTGCAAATTTTATTGAAGATATAACTCTGAAGCGGAGCGAGGTACACTCTAGTTATTAATAAATTTTTTGGATTTCTATTTACTGTTTGCTCAATTGTACTATTGCCCTAATTGATTGTATTAATTAATTATTAGTGTTATAAATATTTTATGTTACTGAAATTTTCTAATGGTTCTCTATCATGTTGATTCTTAAGCTAAGTTTCTTATCATGTTCTAATATTTTTGGAAGATTATACACAAATTAATTCAAATATTTTTTTCGTCTTCTAAGATCACAACTATTCAATTCAATTGTTTTCTAGTTTGTGTAAGTTATTATCGTAATTTTGAACATTGTATTTGATCAGCCGATCCATTTGGCATTATGTTTCATTAATTTGAAAACAAACATCCATTTAATAGAGTATGACCCGTCATTGCACAACTATATCGAGACTCTAATTACGGAACCTACAACAAAAAATTATAACAAGATGACTCCCGTATAAATCAAATAACATATTTCTGTGACCTTAATTTAGTGACTTCACTTAATATGAATTTTCTATTTATCATCTATTTTTTCATGATTTTTCATTAATATACTTTTGTTTTCCTAGTTCTCTCTGATATGTTTGCTCCTTATCTAATTACCTAATTATAGCTAGTATTACTCCTGGTTATATATTATATCATAAGATAAATGTGGTTCAGTAGTTACTTTACTGTATTTTAATATGATTTCAATTTAGTATGTGAACTATAGATTTAGTAATTTTAAACTTCTACTTTATGAAAATTGAAAATATATATTGTTGATTCATGAGTTTACTGAAAATATTAACTCTCTGTTAACTAATTTCGCAAATGTCAAAACTTGCTAGCACATCTTAACTTTGGGATATATCTTAAATTCGAGTCACAATGAACACATTTATCAAAATTGCTATATAGCAAATCTCTCAACACACTCATAGTAGGTTTGTATATATAAAAAAAAAAGACTAATTTCGCAGATGTTAAAGGAAATGGTATATTAGCTAGCTTTTTTGCATATTGCTGATCCTAAGAAAATGACTCACAACTAATGCAATGCTACCCAATGCTAGCAATGCGCTATAAGTATGACATGTGGTGCTTTTTGTGTGATTTTACTTCTATTTAAATATAGGGAAATGAGAAATCATGACGGTGGTACTGTAACGACCCCGTAGCGACATATTGAAATTATATATTGTTTTCTCACATATATATTGTTTTCATTTTTTTAAATATATATTGTTTACCGAATGAATTTTTATATACTGTTTGTTTTCAGTTTATATATTTTTTCAGTTTTTATATACCGTTGTTACTGGGGAAAAAATCCTCCTTTTCCCAGTTTTTTATTGGTGGCCCTCAAGGATTATTTCAGCTGGCACATTGTGAGTTTCATCTGAATGAACCTGGAGCACTCAAGCCAAAAAATTAAATTTTGCTTCAAAAATGAAAAAAATCCAAGTTAATTAGTTACACAGCAGCACATGTTTAAATTTTGGTCTTAAAGTTATTTATACTTGTAAAGGAAAAAAATGATACTGAATTGCGAGACTTTTTTTTTGAAGTAGCGAAAAAAAAAAAATTAAGAGAATAATCTAGTTTTAAAAATATTTGTAAAAGTGGCCGTTTCGCCCAGCCACTGGGCGAAACTGAGGTAGTTTCGCCCAGTAACGGGGCGAAACACACTTTCGTCCAGTGATTGGGCGAAACTGACACTGTTCACACTGTTTCGCCCAACTATTGGGCGAAACAGGCACTGTTCCGCCCAGTCAAAAAAAAAATTTTTGCCCGTTTCGCCCGGTGACTGGGCGAAACTGGTACTGTTCACACTGTTTCGCCCAGCTACTGGGCGAAACAGGCACTAGTCAAAAAAAAAAAATTTTTTTTTTTTTTGCCAGTTCCGCCCAGTGAAAAAAAACATTTTTTTTTCCCAGTAAAAATAATTCTAAATATTTCATTTATATTAGCAAAGAATCAATTAGAGGCATACTTATATCATTTTTCTTTAGAGTTTTGCATATATAATAATAACATATAGATAATTGAAAATATATAGATAATTGCCTCTAATTGATTATTTGCTAATATAAATGAAATATTTAGAATTATTTTTACTGGCAAAAAAAAAATATTTTTTTCACTGGGCGGAACTGGCAAAAAAAAAAAAAATTTTGAGCAGTGCCTGTTTCGCCCAGTCACCGGGCGAAACTGGCAAAAAAAGAAAAAAAAAAAATTTGACTAGGCGGAACAGTGCCTATTTCGCCCAGTAGTTGCGCGAAACAGTGTGAACAGTGTCAGTTTCGCCCAATCACTGGGCGGAAGTGTGTTTCGCCTCGTGACTGGGCGAAACTACCTCAGTTTCGCCCAGTGGCTAGGCGAAACGGCCACTTTTGCAAATATTTTCAAAACTAGACTATTCTCTTAATTATTTTTTTTTTTTTTGGCCACTTCAAAAAAAAAAGTCGAATTGCGAGTCATTTTTCCTTCAAAAAATAATTGTGAGTCATTTTGTCTTTTTAAAAATCTTTTCATATCTATGATTTTTCAGCGTATAGAGCTTATTGTTTTATTTACCTGTACATAGAGGGTAATGATGGTTAAGATCCATGAGCCTAATCGCAAAACAAATATTACTTTTCTTCTTTTTGTATTGTGATTTTTTTTTCTCAAGTATGAACTAATTCTCTGTCAGACTCTTTCTATTTTTGGGCTTAATGAGAGGAAAAAAGGCCAATGGGCTCAAGTATCAAGTGATTACATAAGCCATTGTTTATTTGCTGAGTAATACCCTATGTTGGTTAAATTATGTAATCAAATACATGTACTATTATTATAACAATAACAGTAATAGAATTGATACCTTTTCTCATAAAAGGTATAAATAGAAAGTGAGAACCAAGACTGGTAATGTCACTATGTCAGCAAATCAGGAAAATATGACGAGGAAAGGAAAACAAATCATGGGGGTTTAGGCCAGCCAGTTTCTGTGGAAAGAAAGAAAGAAAGAAATAAACTTTCCTTGAAATTCTCTCCCCTGTCTTGTGCCCGTTCACAAAACGAGCTCTTCTTCCCTGCCTCTTACCAGGGCAAACAATAGTCGACATCATGTCATTTTGGTCAGACCTGACAAATGACGTGCTTGCCCATGTGACAAGCTTACTTAGTCGGCTAGATCAGCGCCAGTTTGACGGCGTCTGCCGGAACTGGCGAGTAGTTGCAAAAGAGAAGTTCGGTCCTCCTGATCCGCAGCTGCCATTATTGGTGATGGGAGAGGACCCCAAAACCAAGAAACGTATCTTCTTCAACCTGTCGAAACGAAAGCATTACTCAATTGATATTCCTGAGCTTTATGGGCAGTTCATCTGCAGTTCGTCACACGGCTGGCTAATTACCGTAGACAGCAGGCTGCGCGGCTGTGTTTAACCCCTACACTGGGGAGTTTTACGAGCTACCTCCTTTTTCGTCCTTCGATGAGAGACTTAAAATGATTTGTGCTTATACCGGTAGGTCGACTGAGTACTCCTTCCAAGTAATGCAAAAGAAGCTAGTCTCGAAAGCTGTCCTATCTCATGATCCAAGGGAGAAAGCCGATTTTGCTGTCATGATCTTGTTTGGCTCTTCAAATCAGTTGGCGATTTGGAGGACGAGTGATACGGATTGGATGGTGCTCGAGTCGCCACGGTGCCCAATGACTGATATCCTTTATTTCCAAGGAGAACTTTACGCTGTCATATACGAGGGGTGATTCAATTTACGTTGTTGATGTGGACGGGGGTCAATCAAAATCAAATTTTACAGTTATACAAATCAAAACCCAATAATGGTGTCCAGTAGGGACTTTTAAGTATCTCATGTTTTTTAAGGGGAAATTATTACTTGTGTGGAGATTTCAAAATGGTAACCCAGGGCACAAACGAATTTGCAGTCTAGGAGCCTGATTGGGAGAGAAAGACATGGTGCAAATTTGGGGATGGTAATAATACTATAGACGGCCTTGCGGTGTTTTTAGGCACAATTCACCCGTATTTGTTGATCCCCGCATGTTTCTCCCCAGAAGCTGCGTTGGAAATGGTGTCTACTTCGGCGATGTGATTCCCAGCTATAAATGGATGTTGGATGGACATTATTTTAGGGTCTACAATATGGTTAAACGTACCATTAGACGATTCTCTTTTACTTCTACGCTTTCTGCTGATCATGGCGATGATGTTTTGCTTCCTCCTGATGCGGCACTCACGTAGTTCATTCCTAGCCCATAACATAGATGGTACCGTATTTATTTCAAGTTATTTGTCCACCCAAAATGCATTTCATACTTTCTTGAAGTTATTTGTAGCTTTAATAATCGTGGTATTTATGCGTTTTTGTTTAGGAAAAAAAAGTGTGAATGCTTTTTCTAAAAAAATAAAACTGAAGTATTTCCCCTTATTCTTTAGCAAAATATACAAACTTCCCCTAGTATGTCTAAAGTTGAAATAAGCATAAGACAATATTTAAAATTACATGTCCAAGTTCAACATAAGCATAAAAATATTTAAAACTATTCTTGGCCAGTCCGTTTCTTTAACATAGTAATAAAATCGTTTCTTTCTTGCTCTGTCATGCCTACAGTCGAGCAATCGCCAACTCCCCATTCTGCTCCGCGCAAGCAATACTTGTCTTGAATCGATCTCTCGTTCCTAAAATTAATATCATTATTCAAATTGAATTAATCACAGAATAATAATCTTCAGTTTTTTGAAATTTTTCTTTTTTTAAATGATAGTACTTTTCTTTGTTTTGCTTGGATTTCTCTAATAGCTCTGTAAGCACTTTGGATGATTTGAACTTGGAATCTAGCTCAGCATATCTCTTCTGATTTTCCTCTTTGAAATAGACAATAAATAAGCAAATATAACATGAAATTATTTATTTTTTAATTTTCTTTTTGAATTTACGCAAATATAAGATGAAATTATTTGATAAATAACCAAATTAGGATAAGACACCATACCGTTCCATTTATTAAGAAAATCGATTCTAGGCAATTGAGGGCCAGGTATCGATTCCAAGCCAGTGGAACCAGAAAGAATACCAGCATTTACTGCAATTCATTTATAAAACTTAGTTTATCATAATTCATATTTGCATTTTAAGTCACAAAAGAAGCGCAAATGGCTTGTAACCTAGTTGGTTAAAATATTTACATGTATAACAAGAGATTATAGGTTCAATTCCCGACAAACGCAATATAGCAGATATTTAGTAAAATCTCTCAAACATTTGGTTGAACATCAAAAAAAAAAAAAAAAACATAAAAGAAGCATAATTAAGTTGGAATCTTTATGAATGAACATCAATTAATTCATAAAGAGAGGGAACAAAAAAATTCAATTGTCATCATCATACATTTGAACTGTTGGCTCTTATGTCACTAACTCCTAAGTAAGTTCTTATATAAAAATGGTAATAAAATATTTTACTTCACATGAATTTCTTCTCTGAAAATAACTAACTACTATCATTCATTACCAACAAATACCTGGATTTGTCCATAGAAGAAAGGAAACTGAAGCGGCCAAAGGGAAGCCCACAAAGCGAGTCTTGGAATTGGAATTAGCACTACTTCTCTTTGAGACGGGAGTCAAGGCGAGATTAGTGCAAGAAGAAATCATGTTTCCTCACTTATTTTCCCACTGTTGGTTCATTCTACTCTACCTTCACAATTGTATAGTGTATCTAGTGTTGGGATTTTGAATGGATAGAATGAAGAGAAATCAACGGCTCATATTGATCTAGTTACGGAATTTACAGATATCACCTTGTAAAAATTAGAAAATATGAAAGTTTTGACAATAACCCTCAAAAGTTGGTAAATATGAAAATAACCCTACAAAATTTCCTTGAGTTGCGGCGTGAATTGATGCCGTTCGGATTCGGTGCAGTGCATTTTTCTTTTGTTTTATTTTTCTGATCGGTGGTAGGACTTTAAGGTTTCACATTTCTTAATAAATACGTGTCTACTAGTTATCACCCATTTCATTCACATGAGAGTACTAATATTTATTTCGTGGAACATGGTGAAATGAACATTTATAATTTCAAGTTAAATAAAAACTTTTTTATAACAAATAACAAAGAAATTGTCGGTGGATTTTCAAAATGAATAATATTTTTAATAGAAAAATATATAATTATTTGGACTTATTTCTAATATTGAATCAATGAGGAATTTAATTGCAAAAATAATGAAGGTCAACCCACATATAGAACGGCTTATGTTAGACGGTTGGATTTTCTTATCTTATGAAAAATAAAATTGATAGAAAAGACGGCACTTAAATATCTATGTATGTAATGGCTAAATTTGCTCATTCATCAACGATCAAGCAAGGTCGGTCCTATGTTTTCGAAAGTCTTTGACGGTTATTATAATGTGTGGCCTCGTATTAACAATAATATGATCAAAATATTGTTCAAGTCTTGGTTACATCAATTTATTAAGTATTTTCAAAATAAATTCTTTTTACATATTTAGAGAAAAATACAAAAAAAAACAGATACATATGAATTCAGTTGATTGAAAAATAACAAATAAAAAATCAAGGGAAAGTATGGCATGAAACTATTATAACAACAATTCTTGTAATATGATTCAGGGTAGAACTTCATACTGTCTTGGATAATTATTACACTTGCAAGTTCTAAAGTTCAATTATTCTTCAAAACAATATTCTTATTTCTACAATTGTGTAAATATGCCCAAGCCAAAAATAGAAATCAATTGCATAGCATAGAAATTTCGAAAATTCAAAAAAGGTAAGGAACGGTCTGCTGCTATGTTGATTGTGGAGTAGTGGACTTTTCAATATTGCTATTAAATATCATTAATATAATTTTTTTAATAGCGAGCTTGAAAAAACAATGATGAAATCTTAAGAAAATTGGCTCTTGACTCATGTCAAGTTGGCAATAGTCAAGGACCGAGTCTGCGGTCAAGTATTAAACTTAAGAGTTAAGATTGATACATATAAAATTACATGATAAATGAATGTGAATCTCACATTCTACATCTGCTTGACGTAAAATACTGAATTATTTTTAAATGCTATCTTTTTATATCTGAACCAAATTTCAGATTTCATGCTACATGAGATGAAAGCTAGATGAGGGAGATGCAAATCATATTGCAAATAAATAAAGGTGCAAATCATATTGCAAATAAATAAAGGTCCCAACATGTTAGACTTTACGGACATTGAATGAACATTATTTGAATAAACGGCTACTAATGGAATGGATATACATATATCCCACTTTGTAACATGGTCCACATGGGCCCAGCATGTTGCACTTTTAACGATAGAAATTTCAAAATAACCTTAAAATAAATAAAATTTACAAAAATAATCTTTTTATAATTGAGTTTATACTTTCAAAATTATCAAGGTTGTCTATTGGTATTATGAGTTATTACTTATTTAATCCTAGTAATATATATTTCTTTAAGCAATATTTAATCCTGAGCTGAACTACGTAAGACAACAGCACGCAATTGCCGCAATTGCCGCAATTATTTAGTCATATCATAAGTAGATGAGATTTATAAATGTCAGATGTTGATCTCAACATATTCAGAATCTCAAAGCAGTTTGTAAAGCTGGTTCGTATCTCAAGAAACACAACAGGGCCAATTTTATCATTTAGTATCATTTCGTACTCTAATAATTAACTATTCTGTAATCAGGACATTTTATCAACTGTGGTATTTAAATAGCAAGAAAACAAGGGGGCGCATTGTGATTATCCTTGATACTGATAGAGACTGAAGTAGAACCCTGAAAAGTAGTGAAAAATCTTAGCTAAGTCCTCAGTTTGCATCTTTGACCACTCTTCTTTATTTCTACTACTTGCTCTGTTTTTCACATTCACATACACGAAAAAAGAAAGAAGAAGAAAAGAAGAGGGAAGAGAGAGAGAGAACCCTTTTGTTTCTTGTAATGTAACAAAAAGCCACTCAAGAGAGAAGAAACAAACAAAACCCAACACTAGTTAGAGTACACAAACAAGTACATTTCTCTTCGCTTTGTCTTTTGAACTGAAAGGAGGCGCGATGCTGACGTGGAAGGCGGTGGTGGTGGCGGCCGTAACGGCGGCGGCGGTGCTGACGTGGCAGGCGGAGGCGAGTGATCCGTTTGCTTTCTTTGATTGGGATGTTTCTTACATAACGGCTTCTCCTCTCGGCGTCCCTCAACAGGTTAATATTGCACATAAATCTCCAGTCTTTCTTCTTCTTTTATTTTGGTTTACCATTTTAAGAGGAAATGCTTTTTTGTTTCGCATTTTGTGGGTTATTTTGTAAAGTGAAAGTTAGATCAAAATGTTTTATTTTCTCTATTTTTGTGACCTCTTTTTTTCTAATTTGTTTTATTTACCGTTATGGTAATTTTTCTCTATATTGAGTAATAATATGGCTTTCTTTTATACAAAGTTCAGAAGCAGTTCATTAAATGGTAATGGTTATTGAAGTGGATCCATAAAAAAGAGTTAAACTTGCATTAAACAAGAGTTAGAATCAATCATATTTAATCATGAAAATTTATACTACAACTTAATTTCCACCCCCTTAATTTTTTTTCCTTCCTATTTCACAGGTGATTGGAATCAACAAACAATTTCCCGGCCCAATAATGAACTTAACCACAAACTGGAACGTGGTGGTAAACGTTCTAAACAGCTTAGACGAACCGTTACTTCTCACCTGGTAATTAAAAATAAATAAACAACTAACCAACTCAAGGCCGTTTTTAAAATTTCCGACTTTTCTAGGGACGGGATCCAACAAAGAAAGAACTGTTGGCAAGACGGAGTTTTGGGCACGAACTGCCCAATTCCGTCCGGCTGGAATTGGACGTATCAGTTTCAAGTCAAGGACCAAGTTGGGAGCTTTTTCTATTTCCCCTCTTTGAATTTCCAACGGGCGGCCGGCGGATTTGGGGGCATAACCGTAAATAACCGTGCCGTTATTTCCGTCCCTTTTGGAACCCCAGACGGAGACTTCACGGTCTTCATTGGAGATTGGTACAAGAAAAACCACACGGTATAAATAAAAAAATCAATAAAAAGAATTGAGAAATTTATGTTTAGTAATTTTTGTATAATTTGGTATGTTTTTTAATAATTTTGTGAAGGATTTGAGGAAAATGCTTGATGATGGAAAGGATTTAGGAGTCCCGGACGGAGTTTTAATGAACGGAAGAGGACCGTATCAATATAATACCTCACTTGTACCGTCCGGAATTGAATATCTAACATTAAATGTCGAACCAGGTACAAATTTTACTTAATATTATAAAAATGTACTTTCTTTTACTCTTTATTTTATATTTTTTGTGAATTTCAGGAAAGACGTACAGAATTAGGGTGCACAACGTGGGGATCTCGACCAGCTTAAACTTCAGGATCCAAAACCACAATTTACTTATGGTGGAAACCGAAGGAACCTACACAATGCAGCAAAACTACACGAACCTAGATATACACGTTGGCCAATCGTATTCGTTTTTGGTGACCATGGATCAGAACGCTAGTAGCGATTATTATATTGTTGCTAGTCAGAGGTTTCATAACGGGTCGGGTTGGGATAAGGTAACGGGCGTGGGGATTTTGAAGTATAGTAATTCGAAAGGGAAGGCGAGCGGGCCGCTGCCTGATGGGCCGGATGATATTTATGACAAGACTTGGTCCATGAACCAAGCCAGATCTATCAGGTGATTTATTGTTAAAATTATTTAAGATTATGGATTTTATTGTCACTTGCGTTTTTAGATTCATTTTTTAGAGTTGCTTTCTAGGATCTAGTTTTATTTATTAATGGGGAATTTTTCAAAAATCGCTTGATTTTTCTGAATTATTTAAAAAAAGCCCAACTTTTAGATTGCTTCTTTTAGTTCCAAGTAGATTATTTTCGAGCAAAAAAAATTCAACCCTCTTTGTAGCGACGAAAACAAGGAATCTAAAACTCAGTGTTTTATTTAAAAAATATTCAAAAAGTTTATGTTTTTGAAAAAAAGAGATTCCCTGTAGTTTTTGTTTATGTACATACTTTTATTTATTTGTTTAATATTTTTATATTTATTTCAGGACGAACGTGACAACTGGCGCAGCAAGACCAAACCCGCAAGGCTCGTTCCACTACGGCCAAATAAACGTGACTCAAGTTTACGTGCTCCAAAACTTACCGCCCGTAACAATCAACGGTAAAAAACGAACGACCCTAAACGGAATTTCTTACGTTCCGCCAGATACCCCTCTGAGGCTGGCCGACTTGTACGACAAGTCGGGGGTATATTCGTCCGATTTCCCGACCAGGCCAATTGACGGGCCGCCCAAGATGGGCAGCTCAATAATTGACGTGACTTATAAGGGCTTCATCGAGATTATTTTCCAGAATAATGACACGATCGTGCAGACTTATCATATGGATGGATATGCCTTCTTTGTTGTTGGGTATGTTGTGAGATCAAAATTGAGTAAATATTTTTGAGTTACAGGTTTATTTTTTTCATTATTTGATTAATAGAGTAACAATAAGTTATATATTTTTTTTGGTTTAGGATGGATTATGGAATGTGGACGGAAAATAGTAGAGGCACGTATAACAAATGGGATGGTGTTTCGCGCTGCACAATTCAGGTATTTCATTAGAACGTATATATTTGCTTAAATATACTTTATTTATGTATATATTTGTTTAAATGTACTTTATTTGTATACGTAGGTATTTCCAGGTGCATGGACAGCGATATTAGTGTCGCTAGACAATGTGGGGATTTGGAACGTACGTGTAGAGAATCTGGATACGTGGTATTTGGGGCAGGAAGTTTACGTAAAGGTCTCTGATCCTTCTGGATATAACGTAACCGAAATGGTTGCCCCTAACAATCTTCTTTTTTGCGGTCTCCTCAAAGATAAACAAAAGTACGAAAGGAACCCTAATTTCTCCATTTTTCTTTTCAAATTTATTTAAAAAAGAAAAAGAAAAACGAAAGAATCATAGTAGCATTTTTTTGTATATGATTTAATTATATTTTGTTTATTTTTGATAAATTTCAGGGCACAAGTACCACATGGTAACGCATCGTCTTCTTTTTCTGTACGGGGGAATAGCAAGTTTGTCAGATTTATGGTTCTCTTGATTCTGCTTGTGTGTTAGGCCGTAGATGTTCTTAGTTCCTTTATTTTATTTTATTTTCTTGATTTAAATGAGAAATTGGCCTGATTTTATTACGTTTTAGATTTAGGGATTTTTTTGGTGTGTGTGGAACTTTGCTTCTGATTTATTCAGCCAATTGTCTCACGCGATTAATTGTTCATGGAATTGTTTCGGTATTTTGTTTTTTGTAGCAAATTGTTGTAGTACGCCCGTTACATTTGATCAGTGGAAGGACACGATTGTTTTTTGTTAATCATTTTTCTTTAATTTGTTTCTGATTAATCATCTTTCTTTAGCATTTTTTTTTATTAATCATTTTTCTTTAATTTATCAAAAAAAATGTTAGAAATTGTTTGATTTAAGCCCCTTCTGTGTGTTGGTCATGCAATGAATTATTTCTTTTCATAGATCAAAAGAACCATTTTTCATAACAATTAAATAAATAAAGTTGAAAGTATATAAATATTCTTATCATTCAAAAAGATTAATTAAGATTTAACTTATTTTAAGGAACAATGCTGGATGCAAATCACCCATGTAAAACGAAACTACAACAAACCAAGAAACAGAAATCCTAACATAACCAAATAAAAAACGGTCTCAAAATCCAACTTTCCTTCCAAAAACCAAAAAATAAAAAGTCCATAAATCCTAAGTTCTCACTTCATTTTCTGCGAATCTTAACGTTGAGAGTCCATTGAATTTTTCCTTCGGGTTTTGGAATATCTCTTGGCAAACGAAGCGGCACCTCATATTCTCCTAGGGTTTTAAGAGGGTTTGGAAGGTGCAGATTTTCAGGCTGTATATTCACTAATAATTGTCTCGCCACCTAAATAGACAAAAAATAATAAATAAGTTTAATAATGAAGAATAACTGAATAAGGTTCATTTGGATAGTGAAATGTAAATATGATGTAATTGATAAAAAAAAAAAAAAAATGACATATTACCTCGGAAACAATTTCTTCTTTGGTGACGGGATCTCGTATTTCATTGTCCACCTGGATAAACCTCCTCAAAACCTTCATTAAATCATCATTTATTTAAGTAAAATTAGAATTTTGTAGCAATAATTAGAAGTGATGGAAATTATATGGATTGATATGGTTGAGGGTAAACTTTTTGTATAAATAAATTTAATAATGTTTATGCTGGTACGGACAGTCTTCAATTTTTTGTTGTTGTCATTTTGGACTGTTTTGTGCATATTTATGGTCTTGTAAAAAGATAATCACCAAATCATACTTAAGTAAAAAAATATGAAAAATGGCAAAGAAAGATTACTAACAAGGCGAGCATTGTCAAGACGTTTTGCTGCCATCTGATACTCTTTTATTTTTTCTTCCTGTTCCTAAATTATGTAACAAAAAAAGAAAAAAATAGCTGAAAAACTTTACGACAAAAATGATTATACACCTCAAAAACCTCAAATGGTTTATCCAAAATTGATGTAGTTACATTAAACTGAAACCATCGATATAGAAGCATTTTTTTTCAAAATATAGAAGCATTATTTCCCAACATAAACAAAGCAAGGGATCAATTTTAGATTTTAATATGAACAAATTAAACAATTAAAAAAAAAAAACTAACCTTTGTTGAATCATCTGGTTTAATTTCTTTCACCGTCTCCTCTTCTTCCCTTTGATGCAGCTATTCATTACTCAAATCACAAAACAAACTTCAACATCAGTACAAATTTTACACAAAACTCAACTAACAATCAATCAAAATAAAAACCTTTAGAAAACAAACCTTGCGTTGTTCCTTAATCAAGAACGCATACTTATCAATATTAGGCACGGCCAACAATTTGGGCATCAAGTGGTTCCTGAAATATCCCGGCGCCACCTTCACGGTCTCCCCAGCTTTCCCCAGCTTGTCCATCGTCTGCTCATTTACGCAAATAGTGAAGATTACAAGGCCATAAGTGAAAGATCTCTAGATCAGAGGGGTTTTAGAGGGGTACCGTGGTAAGAATGACTTCTAGTTTGCGGAAGCGGAGGCCGTGGCCGGCGAAGAGGTAAGGGTTGGTGATCTGATCGCCGCCGCGTGAGGAGGCGGAGGCGAGGAGGCGGCGGAGTGTGGCGTGGCCGCATCGCGCTTGAGCCATTGTTTTGTACAAAGTTCCTACTGTTTTTCTCCGTGGGGTTCTCAGAGAGTGAGGAAACGAAACGGAAGAAATCAAATACGGTTTGTAGTTGAACGCAGGAATTGAACATCAAAATCCAGGAACTCAAATCGTGGGTTACGGGAGAGAACTCACAGTAATTCCAAACAAACATGGGATTTATACTACCGATTACTGGCAAATCTCGGAAATCAAAGGCTCAATTGGAGATTCAAATGTGTCTTTTAGTACAACTTTTAAAAAGAAATGTGTTTTAGTTTTAGCACAGCCCAAACAAAATAGGCTCTAGACAGAATTTAGTAAAATTATTAGTTTGGTATCTATCTATCATTCTAAGCAAAATGCACCTTGCAATTTCCTGGAGAGAAAAAATAAGCACCAGTACTTGCAAAGACAAATCTCAAGCACAAGAAATCAGCATGAGTACTTTCAGAAGTTTATTAGCATGCATAACATACATCAAAATAAGTACAAAACCGAATTGAAATGTTCATCAGAAGCACATCAAAGAATATACCGTACACCGTTTACGGCTCTCAGTTTCTCAGCCTTTCTACAAAGGCAAACAAAACGGAAATTCACAAAAAAAAAAAAAAACAGCAATTGAGCCTTTATTTAATTGAAGCTACAAAAATTGTTTCAATCTCATTTTTGTCTTTCTTTCTTTTCAGATTTAAAGCAACATGGATTGCGGGTTCTCAATGTATCCTTTGAACGCCTTCAACCATTCCGCTCCAACCGCACCTATTCCCAAAAACATAAACATTTCAACAATCTAGAAAGAGAAAGAAGAGAGAGAAATATATTTTAGAGAGAGAATAAAATACCGTCAATAACACGATGGTCGCAGCTCAAAGTGACAGCCATGAAAGAACCGAACTCAAACTGCTCAGCTTCCGAACCAGGTAACACTCTCTTCTCAGCTGATTCATCAAAAAATACCACATTTTACTTTATTTATTTAAAAATATACAAATTCATTTCTGAAAAATATTAATTTAATAAGTGGAGTGTACCAGATCCAACGGCCAGGATCGCGCATTGTGGCGGATTTACGATTGCACAAAATTGCTTTATTCCGAACGGGCCTCCCAAATTTGACACAGTAAATGTCCCTCCCTAATAATAATAATAATAAATCACATTTTTTAATTTAAATAATAATATGTTGTGATAAATGATTAAATTAAATAAGTACCTCATAATCATTGGGTTTTAGGGTGTTTTCCTTGGCTTTCTGAGCGAGTGTTTTGACCTCACTTGCTATTGTTGATAAACCCTTTTTATCCGCATCCTGTATTAAAAAAATATAAAACATAATAATAAGTGATACATAATTTAAATATACTGTATTATAAATAAACAAATTAATTAATTAATTAATCAATAAAAGAAGTCTACCCTGACGACTGGTACGAATAATCCATGTTCGGTTTGGACAGCTACATTGATATTTACATTGTTGTACCTATAAATCAGAAAAACAATATTTAATAAATGCTGAGTTATTATATATATATATATATATATATATATATATATATATATATATATATATATATATAATATTTGAGTTTTTAATTCAAAATATAAATTTCATTAATAAATAAAAAATACTTACTGGCGAATGAAATCATTCATCCAAGAGCTGTTGCACTGTGGAACCTTCTTCAGAGCCAAAGCAGCAGCCTGTATATAATACATATTATTTCTACCATGTAAATCAATCTATAAAACTTTTCATATATTTTAATTAATTAAAATAAACAAACCTTAATGACAAGATCGTTCAGAGAAATCCTCTTGCCTCCAGAAGCCTCTTGCAAAGCATTCAACTCGCTCCTCAACCTAATTAAAAACAAAAACAAAATCAAAATTATAAATTATTAAATACTAAAATGCATTTTTTTTCTAATATTTAAATAATTTAGTTATGTGAAAACTGACTTCATGAGATTGTCAACACGAGTATCGACAGTCAAATAGTAATGAGGAATGGTCTGCTTAGATTGCAAGAGTCTCGCTGCAGTAATCTGTTCAAAACGATATATTATCAGAACATAACAGTATATCCACATAATTTAATCGAGTATTAATTGAACATTATTGCAAAAAAAATTAGGGTAAAAAACCTTTCTAATTTGGGCATTAGGAATATCCACATAATCCAAATCAGAAGACGGGATGGCTTCCTTCGTCTTTGGTGCCTTCGCTCCAGATGCTTCAAACATATAAAAAATAGTTAAAATAATACATAGTTAATATAGTCAAAAAATAGTTGAAGAATTTCATATAATTAATCATTATTTACCCAAGTAATCTTCAATATCAGCCTTGACAATCCTTCCATCAGGCCCAGTACCCTTTATGCTCGCAAGCGGCACCTAATTAAAAAAATATCACTAAATAACACAAAACATCTCAAAAAGTCAAAATAAATAATTAAACGAAAATCCCTCACGTTATTATCCTCAGCTAACTTTCTGGCGAGAGGGCTGGAGAAGATCCGATCGCCAGATTTCGTCTCTTCTTCTGCCTTAGCGGGTTTCGGGTCGGGTTTGGAAGGCGGAGCGGGTTTGGGCTCTGGAGCTGGAGCGGGTTTGGATTCCTCGGCTGGAGAGGAAGGAGAAGGAGAAGAAGAGGGTTTGTAGTCTTTGAATTTCGGTATGTCTTCTTCTTCTTCTACTGTTATTGCGATTATCTGGTAAGATGTGAAGAAGGAAAAGTTAGAAAGTGTTTGTGTGTTTTAAGATAGTTTGGAAAGAAGTATGTGTGATGAAGTATTTGAGGTCTAATACTCGGGACTTATTATTGATTGGATGTGCATCGAGATCCGTGCTATGTGATAAATAAGGCATTTTTCTCTCTTTGAAATATGTGAAGACCGAATCTCGATGCATATCCAATGCATGATAAATCCCGAGTATTAAACCTCAGATACTTTACTAAGTATTTTAGCATATATGTAAATATATATAAATAAATATTAAATACCTCGCCAACTTGGATCGCTTTGGATCCCTCACCATGAAGGATCTTAGCAAGATAACCTTCTTCCATACACTCCAGCTCGACCGTCGCTTTGTCCTTTTCAAATAGAATACTCACATTTAATTATTATTACTATTATAATTATTAGGTCAATTTAATTAAATGATGGATTGTTTGACATACGGTTTCGACTTCACAAAGGACTTCGCCGGGCGAAACCTTCTCTCCTTCCTTCTTCACCCATTTTACAACATTACCCTGGTTTTTCATGAAATTACGAAATTATTTAGTCATAGATAATTAAAAAGTACATGTCTGTTTTGAAGAAAAAAAATGAATGAGTGAAACCTCAGTCATGGTGGGAGAAAGTGAAGGCATGCCAATAGCCTGATGTGGCGGTAAATCTATAAAAATACAATACATAAGTTAGAGAGAGAAAGGGAGAGAGAGAGAGAGAGAGAAGTGAAATACATCATATATGTAGAAAATTATATAGAAAAAAGTACCAGAAGAGAAGAATCTCACTGAAGAAACTCTAGCACTAACAAAAGAAGAAAAAAATTGAATAGAATTTATTTATTTTTACAGAAATATGCAACATAGTTTGTTTTGAAATTAAATACCTAGAAATTGAATTGTAAAACCCCACATGAGCTGGCTGTCTGAAATTAGTGGTTTCATTTACTCCACTCGCAAAACCCTAGCAAAATAAAGACAATTATCATCCAAAAATACTACTAAGTATGCAAAATTAAATTAAATGATGAATAAAAACCTTGAAAGTACGAGCTGGAGTGAATCTGGCTAGGTTAGGCTTGTAACTTGACATATCTGCACAAAAAAAAAACAGAAAATGAAATTAGAAAAGGTGAGATTTATACAAAGAAGAAGGGAAATTGAGAAATTTGTACCGTCTCTTCGGATATAGTTATTAGCATCTTTTGAAAAATACCGAACCAAACGAGTGTTTCCATTTTCCAGAACGTTCTGAGCATTTCTTAGCTGCAAAATTTGACAAAAAACACAAGAAATTTCGTAATTAAATGCATATGTTCTTAATTCAAAACGAATAATACAAACACGACAGTATCGCATCAAAATAAAACGAATAATTGGAAATTCACGCAACTAGTGTGAACTGCAACTCCTACAAAATCGGAAAATCGAGAAGAAAAAGAAACCTTGCGAGAGTGGCGCAGCAATTGAGTAGCGCAAGTCATGATCGGATCCGATCTGATCAACTCGATTCAAATCTCTCAAAAAGAAACTATCGAAACAAATCAGAACTTCACTAGATAAGTATCAAGCGTGACTTTGATTACATTAGCAAATTTGAAAATGCATACTAAACCTTGATGATTTCTTTCCAGCGAGGTAGATGGAGCGAATGAGAGCGAGACAGAAGGCGGAGCGAATGTAAGAGAGAAGAGAAGGTTGGGTTTGGCTTGGACTTTCTATCGGGGGCTTTTTTACTCGCTTTTTGTGCGACGTATTACAACTTGGTCCCTGTGAAATGGAAGATTTGAAGGAATATATGGCCTCGTGAGGATGTAGAAATAAATAGATCATTATTCGAGGGTACGAGTGAAAATAAAAGCTTTCTAAATAAATAGCTGATTACTCGAGGGTAAGAGTGAAAAGAAAAGCTTTCTTTAACTAAGCTGGTAATCAATTTAGCAGCCAACTCGCAATTTGGAGCTATTTAATATAGATCGATGTATAAATACTATTCAATTATATATTTATATGCAATGTACGAATTTAATATAGGTTTTTTATTTACATAACGAAGCATCTAAATTAATACAAAAAAATATATAATATAACATCTAAGTTTATACAGAAAAATACATAGCAAAAGAGAACGAGAAAGCGATTCAATTTTAATTTAACAGAGAAAAGCAAAGACAAATCAGAATTTTCTTTATTCAGGTCAAATCAATCCCAAAGCCGATTTCACATTGCTCAAATTCAAGACACAGTCTAATAATCAAATCTCAAATAAATTAAGGTTAAAACTTAAAAACAGCATTTCAACAGACATTGCAATCCAATCAGTGCGCTCAAATTCTACAAAGAGCTGACATAATTTTCGGGTTTTTTTCTTTTTTTTTCCACCCTTCAATTAAAAAAGATCAATAGATTTTGCTGCTCTTCAATGCATTTAGAGCCCCAAAAAATAATTATTTATTTTCGGAGAAAATAACCGAGCAGAATTCCAATGAGAGCAAAAAGTACGACATATAAGAGAGAGAAACTGCCAGCTTGCTGCTTCGCTATCTCCCTCCTCAAATTATCCTGCAAAAAATATATATACATATTAATTAATTAAATTAGCTTTCTATAGTCTCAAATTTTGTGAAAAATAAAAAATTGAAAATGAAAACTAACCAATTCTTGTTTGAGAACCCTGTTTTGATGGACGGCTGAGTTTTTCTCCTCTGTCAGCTTTGCAATCATTGATGCAGTCTACAATTAACAAAGACAAACTAATTAATTAATTATTCAATCCAACTAATTTTAAACAGCACACCAGGTTGATTCTTTAGTGATCTCATTATTCTCACCACTCAGCACATAAACAAATCAAAAAGGAAATATAAAGCTTAGTACTACAAGTGGCAGTTTTTCAACAAAAGTAAGTAATTTATTTTCTGAGAGAGAGAGAGATGAACCTCAGCGGAATTATTATCTGACTGGCCAAGGAGTGCCCTTCTAGCCTGTTTTTTTTATAAAAAAAAAAAGAATCAATACTTCAAATAAAAAAAAAACTCTATTTTCAATTTCTTTTATTTTTCTATCCTATATACAAAATAAAATAAAACAAACTTACGGAGACATCAGAAGTTCTAGGAGAGGTCCCCTCTTCAGATTCTTCTGGAACCGGAGACGGAGGGTTAGCTGGCGCGATATACACCACACGTAACTTCACCTCTTCCACCTTGTTCCCTGATTCCTTTGTAAACTACAAACAAATTACAAAAAAGTAAATAAAAATCAAATGTTTTTAGAGAGAGAGCAAATTTTTTACCATTTCTTGAGAGATGTCTTTAGCAGAGATGCCAGGACTGGTAATGATGCTCTGCACAAGAAACTTGTCTTTGCATTGCAAATCAGGAGGAGCATCCTTTTGTGCTTGCATGGTAACTAAATAAAATGAAAAATAATTAGATACAAAAAATAGAAAATTTAAATTTAAAATAAAAGAAATTGGGAGGAAAAGAACAGACCGACAACTTCGCAGAAGGATCCAGGTGCAACGACGCCTGTATTAGGCCTCACACAGTACTTCTTTGGGCTTGTAGTTTTAACCTAATAAAATAATCAATTAAAGGGAGAATTTATAATATACGCCTTTGAAAGATGGAAGTATGTTATTTAGGGCAGATTTGTGAAGTAAATTGTTGTTTTTGTTTGGTTTTGTTATTAATTAGGGTTTTATGAATGAGTAGTTGATTATTTGTGGCTTATGTAAATCGTGATGAAAAAACTCCAATTCCAGTGGTAATTTAAAGAATTTGTGCCGTGCATGTCAAGTCTGGCACCAGTGACTGATCAAGATTGCAAAATCAATCCACGGAAGAATTGATCTTTTCCGATTCAAAATCGTGACAAACTTTGATTCTACAACCCAACTAACTTCACATGAAAATACACAATCAAAAATTTCAAAAAATAAATGGAAAATGAGAAGAAAAAAGCAAAACCTACCTTGAAAGCGACGTGATCTTCGGTTTTGTTCGTGAGCTTAATCGTGCACGAGATCTGCTTCCTCAACTCAACTTCAAAACAAAAAAACTCAAATTAAAACCAAATTAAATCCAAACTCAACTAATAAATAACAAATTCCAAAGGACTATGGAAGGAAAAAAAAATGGCATCATACAGGGGAATTTGAGCTCGAGCGGCTCGATTCCAAGCAGTTCGCCGGAACTCATTCTGATGGCGAATTCAGATCCGATCGGCGTGAAGAGAGAGAGAGAGAGAGGGGGGGGGGGGGGGGGGGGGGGGGGGATGAAAGAGCGGGATTTGATTTCCTTCGAATAGAATTGGAGTGGGGTTTCGCTATTTATAATTATTAATTTCCTTGGATGAAAGAATGGACAGAGTGGGATGAAACGAGAATCCGGGCTTATAGGGGAACGAGAGAGCGGTGTACTGCCACTTGCTGGGATGGGATCCACATCCACCGCTCATGATGAAAATAATAATAAAATAAAGAGTAATTACTTGGCTTTCAAAAATGACCAAATAGATTAGTCAACTTTCATTTGTTACCTAAAGATCATTAAATTTTAAAAAATTATCAAATAGATCATTCAACTTTTAATTGTCTCATATAGGTCACTCAATTTTCAAAAATAATCAAAGAAGTTACTTAATTTTTAATTAATCAGATGGTATATTTAGTCATTTTTTTGAAAGTTAAATGACATATAAAGGACAATTGAAAGTTGAGTGATATATTTGATAAGTTTTGAAAGTTGGGTGACTTTTACGGGACAATTGAAAGTTGATTGACTTATTTGAATATTTTTTAAAAATTGAGTGGCCTACGATGAAATTTATCCTAAAATAAATTTGAGTGACATTTTTTAAAGATGTTCACAGAAGATCCTGGTTTGTGTTTTCTTTTTGAGTTTTTGCACCTACGGCCCTTGATAAAAATAAAATTTTATAGTTTTGTTTTTGTAAGTTGTTGATTGCATAATTGAAAATTTAGCTGTGATGATTTGCTCTATATATCCGTGATATGCAATCGTGCAATTTGGTTTTTTAAAACTATTTTAATTTTCAATAAATTAAGTTGAATAATAAATTTTGCAATTAAATATATAACTGTATTTTGAGGTTATGCATATATTCTTACAAATTTGTGAGAATAATTAAATATACTCACATTAACACAAAAAAAAGGAATTGGAGTAAGCATCTCACATCTAATTAAGTAAATATAAATAATAGTGAATCGTTGCAAAAATTAAACTTTGAATTTTTTTTCTTGCTTTTTGAATATATAGTCTTGACTCAATTTGATTTATATTATATAAAGGGAAAACAAATCTTTTTCCTCTCTTTTTCAGGTTCAAGATCTTTTATTTTTACAGTCCAATTGTTCTTTTGATTTTGGAATAAATTGTATTTATCAATGTACTGTTTCTTCTATCATTATGGGAGAAGTTGATCGTTGAAATGATAATTGATACGACAGAAGTACAAACTATCAATTCTTTTTCTACATCGGAATTTTTCAAAGAAGTCTATGGATTGATATGAATTGTACCCATTTTGAGCCTAATATTGGGAATTCTAATAGGGGTATTAGGGTTTAGGGTTCGTTCGTATTGTGAAATTAGTGTTTGTTTGTATTGTTTGTCTACATATATGCTAAAAAATAACTTAATTTTTTTTTTAAATACTTTGTTGTCCAAATATTCTCTATGTGATAAAAAAACATACAAATCAAGTTAATATAATCTCGCACCATATAAACTGTTTTTTATTTTTTTAATCATTAGATCAAATTATATTTCTTGTGCAATAAATATAGTTATAAGTAGCAACAATTTTATAATATTATGACATAATCAACCGAATTTTGTAAAAACTATTCTTATTAATATGAACATTATCGGATAATTACATTGTTCGAATTACATGACAACATTATATCAAGATGAAATGTGCTATACTTCCTCTTGATAAAGTTGATTATCAAGGAAAGATCCATATGCAATTGTAATATAATATATGAATGTTGTCAAAATTTCAACTTGTTCACTGAACAAATATTTAAATATAGTATAATTCCGCCTCAATTATTTTTGGTTCAAATTAATTTTTTGAAGTTTTAGCAATATTGATTATACTTATGAATAATCTCAGCACAAATAAAATTCCCAGTCTAGAAAACTTTAGAAAAGTTAAAAATCTCACTATGCCTCTAAATATATATCCATTGCTTTATCCCCCTCATACTTACCACCACTAGAATAATTTGATGGTATGATTTTAATCCCACTTTTCCATATGTGAGAGTTCTAATCTCATATCTATCAGAATTACTTAAAAATTTAGGGAGAATATACGAGTTAATTCTAAAAAGAACGAAACAGACGATCACAAGCAGTTCTCCCCAATTTTTTTTTATCTCCCTCATACTCATAGGGACCTGGATTTGCAATTTTCATTTTTAAAGGGGGGCATGATTCATGAATATTGAATTGTCATACATATAATATTTGATACTCTGAAGGACCAAAGTGTAAATGCGTCCCCGCCAAATGGAAACGCCCGGTCCACTGGACCATTCAGTCTCTCTTCTCTGAACAATGGTGGTGGTGGATCTAACCGAGTTCAGCTCCGAATCCTTCGACCCGAAGCGCTGGATCAACGCCTCCGTCGCCGCCCACCGCCGCCGGAGGGCATCCACGGAGGCGGATCCGGCGGCGGAGGAGGACGCGCGGCTGCTCTCGGAGCTGGAGGAGGCGCTCCGGCAGGAGGCGGATGGTGTTGAAGCCGCGCTGGAGAGGGAGAGCTCGGATGCGTTGAGGAGAGTGCCGATGGCGTGTAGAGATGCCATGAGATTGAAGGATGATGCTGTTGTTTTGAGATCTCTCGTTTCCTCGTTACTGTTATCTCTCAAACAGGTATGCATTGCGTTATAGAATTTGAATTGCCATGAATCGGCGTCGTTTGAGTGATTTCAATCATGATTGTTTTCTTAATTTCAGGCTGAAGGTTCATCTGCTGAATCAATCGCCGCTCTAGCTCGGATCGACACAGTAAAACGCCGCATGGAATCTGCATACACAACATTACAAGTATTGTCACTGCAACCAAGCACTTAATTATAACAAAATTCACATAATTTCGTACTTTAAAGCCGCAAATTCAAAAAATTATTTACAGGATGCTGCTGGTTTGACTCAACTGAGTGCAAATGTGGAAGATGTATTTGCAAGTGGAGATCTTCCTCGTGCCGCTGAAACTCTCGCTACAATGCGACATTGTTTGTCAGCTGTTGGTGAGGTAATAATTTTTTTATATTTTCATTTAACCCTTTGAAAAATATTAATTTGCATTTAGTTTGTGTTTTGAAATCGGATATGTTATTTATTTTTAGGTGGCTGAATTTGCTAATGTGAGAAAGCAACTAGAGGTTTTAGAAGACCGGCTTGATGAGATGGTTTTGCCTCGTTTAATTGATGCACTTACTAATCGCAAGGTCTCTCTCTCTCATCTCTCTCTCTCTCTCTCTCTCTCTCTCTCTCTCTCTCTCTCTCTCTCTCTCTCTCTAAATATTAAATTATTTTATTCAGATTGAGGTGGTGCAAGATTTAAGAGGAATACTGGTACGTATCGGTCGGTCGAAGTCTCTCGAATTACAATACACAAAAATACACGTCAAGCCTTTGAAAAAGCTATGGGAGGATTTTGACTTAAGACAGAGAGCTAACAAGCTTGAAATGGAAAAACAAAGTGAAAATTTAATTTCCTTTTCCAGCTGGCTTCCGAGTTTTTACGATGAGATGCTTCTGTACTTGGAGCAAGAATGGAAATGGTACTTTGATTTCATATTTTGTTTTATTATTTACCAATTTTAATGCCCAGGTTAAGAAAATAGGGAAATTTCAAAATTACAAAAGAGCCCATTCGTTATGATTAAATTGCAAAAAAAATAACAAATGGTGGGGGCTTTTTTGCAATTTTCAATAAGGGAGGTTTTTTTCGCAAAAAATTAAACTTGTATATATTTTTACAGGTGCATGAGTGCACTTCCAGAAGATTATAAATCTCTCGTTCCGAAATTATTAATCGAAACAATGAACGAATTAAACTCAAGCTTTGTTTCTCGTGTTAATTTAGCAACAGGAGATGTGATTCCAGAAACAAGAGCTCTTGCAAAAGGTTCTTTCTTCAATATTTTTACTAAAATAAAAGAAAACATTCATATAACTATATTAATACTTTTATTTTATTTTTGAAATAGGAATAATTGATATAATATCAGGTGATTTACCTAAAGGCACGAAACTGAAGAGCGCGCATCTTGATGCGCTTATTGAGATGCACAACATGACTGGAATATTTGCAAGGAATATTCAGCATTTATTCGCTGACTCAGATTTATCTGTTCTTTTATCTACGCTCAAATCCGTCTATTCCCCTTTTGAGACTTTCAAAGTCAGGTCAGTCATTTTCTCCATGTAAATCTTATTCCAAATTTTAAACTTGAAAGAAGGTTTTTTAGGGTTTTGGCTCAGCATTTAATGCTTACGTCGAAGATATTAACAAGCTGTGTTTTTTATCATAAAAAATGATCATAGTCACATAAAAAAGTTGACTGGATAATTTTTTTTTATCTTTTAATTCTTTTCAAACCACTTTTATTTATTTATTTTTCACTCATTTTTATTCTTTTCAAACAATCTTTTTGTATTGCTTACACCAAAGAAACCAACTAGCTGTAAAAAAACGCTCATAAATAAATTGACCTGATAAACATTGTTTATTTCTAAACTCTTTTCAAACCATTTTTTATTTCCTACAAATTTTTACTTGAGAAGTAGGGCTTGGACCAACGAAACCTACTATCTATATTTTTTTAACCATCAAAACTCCACATAAACAAATCAACCATACCAAACAAACACATTCCTTCTTCTCAATTCTATTTAAGGTACGGGCAAATGGAGAGAGCGATTCTCTCCTCAGAAATAAACCGAGTGGACATAAGAAACGCTGTCTCGCGCGGAGTAGGCGCGCAGGGGATCGAGCTGAGCGAAACAGTTAGAAGAATGGAGGAGTCCATTCCGCAAGTTGTGGTCCTTCTAGAAGCTTCCGTGGAAAGGTGCATTACTTTCACTGGAGGCTCCGAGGCTGACGAGCTCATCCTCGCTCTGGATGATGTCATGCTTCAGTACATCTCTAACCTCCAGGTCAGAAATTGTTGGTTTGGTTTTTTAATTAGTTTCTCCATAAAAAGCTGCTACTTGATTGGGTTACAAGAGGTTAAGGGCTCAAATCCCATTAGCACCAATTAATGCAAGCATTTCTCTTTACAAAATATTCCTCACTTGAGGAGCTTCAAAAAATAAAAAAGCTGCTACTTTAAACTTTCTATTTGTCAAAACCATCTTGACTTTTAAAATACTTAACTAAGTCCCTAGTGTTAACTTTTTTATTTTCAAAATTTGCCTAGCTTTAATGTTTTATTTAAAAAAAATTTAACATTTTTTTTGAAATAATAGAGAAATAACATGTCAACACCTTAATTTATTTTGAGATAATAGATAAATAATTTGCAACATTTGTTTACGTATTATTTATCATTATTTATTTCTTATTTGAATATTATTTAGGGTTGCTGAAAATAAAAAAAACAACGTAAAGTTTTTCCTTCAAGAATGATAATTAGAAGATTTTTGGAAAACATGAAGTCAAAAGTAGTTTCTTCAATATTCCAAAAATTAGTTTTTTTCTTAAAAAAAACTCCCCCTAGTAAATAACTCTCGTTTATTCATCCAACAGGAAACTCTAAAATCACTACGCACAGTATGTGGCGTCGACTCCACACATAATAATGAGCCTTCCAAAAAAGAAGGCTCAGAAGACGAAGAGTGGTCGATAGTCCAAGGCGCTCTGCAAATACTCACCGTGGCCGACTGTTTAACAAACCGCTCCTCCGTTTTTGAAGCTTCCTTACGCGCGACGCTCGCCAGGATCGGTACGAGTTTGTCTCTGAGCGGTACGAACGCTAGCGCCGGTTTTGGCGAGACGGCGCAAGGGATGATTGTGGGTAAAGCGGGCGCGTTGGATGTGGCGGCCTTGCATCTTGATGACATGCCTGAGAAGTCTAAGAAGCTTCTCAGTCTGTTAGAACAGGTATGTAAATGTTGCGATGGTGTGAATTTATTTTATTTTATTTTATATTATATATTTAGGCGAAATTTCCGTACAAAAATGCCTAAATTACGCCGCTTCTCTCAGTCATTCATATGTATAAATAATTTTAATTTTCAAAACCGTCTTCATTTTTAGGTTTCAGAAAAAAAAACCCTACAAACTGGATTGTAGTTTTTCAGCCTCTATGTTGAACTATATATGCTGTTTTTTTATTCTCTTTCAGAGAATCTAAAAACCTCCCTAATTTCTCAAATTATTCACAAAAGTTAGTCTGGTATTTAAACAAAAAATCCCCAAATAAAAAATAATGTAGTCATATCTATTTCTTCCATTCTTAAAATTCAACTTTTTTAAATTTCTAATTCCCTTTACCCAGTCAAAGGACGCGAGATTCCATCTTCGAGGCGCATTATTTTTTTTTAATACAAAATAAATAAATCTAATTTTTATATTATTTTTTTGACAGTCGACATTCCTCATTTCCCATTTCTACTTTCTCAACACCCAATTACTAACATTATTATCTTCTTAATTTCTTTACCCAGTCAAAGGACGCTCGATTCCACGCGCTACCCCTAACTTCCCAACGAGTCGCTCAGTTCTCCGACACGGTGACCGATCTAGTCTACACGGTGCTCATCTCCAAAGTGAAATCCCGACTCGCTGACGTGGCGCGCATGCCGGTCTGGTCTTCGACCGAGGACCCCACCGAGCGGCCGATGCCCAGCTTCAGCGCGTACCCGCAGAGTTATGTCACGAGCGTCGGGGAGTATTTGCTGACTCTGCCTCAGCAGTTGGAACCGTTGGCTGAATCAGTTGGTGGCGGACCGGGTCCAGGAGAAAATAATGAGGAGGCGCAGATATTTGCGACTGAATGGATGACCAAGGTAATTGTTGGGTGGGAAATGGGAAATTTGCAAGAAAGCCCGTACATTATGCCTATATTGCAAAAAAAACCCTGCTTTATTGTCAAAATTGCAAAAAAAAAAAAAAAAACCCGTACCGTTAGATTAACATAAAACTAACGGTAGACACTTTTTTTGCAATTTTGGCAATATTGCAGGGGCTTCTTTGGAATTTAGGCATAATGCAGGGGCTTTTTTTGCAAATTTAGGGAATATCATGGGTAGCAACTAGAAAACATGAAAAATGTTGAAACTATCATGTATAGGCCTACAAAATGTGAATTATCATAAAAATAAATACTTCTATGAAACATTTAAAAAAAGTCAAATTCTGGGTCGCCGACGTGGCACGCATGCCGGTCTGGTCCTCCACCGAGGACCCCACCGAGCGGCCGAGCTTCAGCGCGCACCCGCAGAGTTATGTCACGAGTGTTGGGGAGTATTTGCTGACTCTGCCTCAGCAGTTGGAACCGTTGGCTGAATCAGTTGGTGGTGGACCAGAAAATAATGAGGAGGCTCAGATATTTGCAACTGAATGGATGACCAAGGTAATTGGAAATTTGCAGAAAAGCCCCTGTGCTAGGCCTAAATTGCAACAAAGCCCCTGCATTATTTTCAAAATTGTAAAAAAAAAACTGTATCGTTAGATTTACTTCAAACTAACGGTAGAGGCTTTTTTGCAATATTAGCAATAATGCAGGGGGTTTTGTGCAATTTAGGCATAATGCAGGGGATTTTTTGCAGTTTAGGCTAGGGTACCAAAACATGAAAAATGTCAAAACTATCATGTATAGTATAGGCCTACAAAATGTGAATTATCCTAAAAATAAACACTCTTGCAAAACATTTAAAATTGAGGAATGTTGTGTGGGTAGGTTCTCTGAAAACGTGAACGTCATGGGTACCACTACAAAACATAAAATATTATCAAACTGTCATGTATAGTTTGATATTAAAATACTCCTACGAAACAAAATGTGAATTATCATAAAATAAATAAATTACTGAGAAAAGTTTGATTTTGGCCCCTGAACTATTGAAATAGCTCGTTTTTTGTCCCTCAACTTTTGATTGGTCCGATTTTAACTCATCAACTATTCTATGAGTTCATTTTTGATCCTTCCATCCGTGAAGTGTTTTACGTGTCAAGTTAAATTTGAGGAGGCGCAGATATTTGCGACTGAATGGATGTCCAAGGAAAATGTTGGGAAATAATAAATAAATAAATGATGGAAAATAGGCGGAATATCAAAATTTCAAAGTATATACACACGGTCATCGTATTCTTATATTTCATAGGGGCAGTTATAAAAATCTGCCTAAACAGATTAACAAGCCAACGAATAATCCTTCAACACAACATTCTTTTTACTTTTAGGTGACCGAAGGCGCAACAACACTATTCATGGAGCAACTCCGCCAAATCCACCACATCACCGACCGCGGGGCCCAGCAACTATCTGCCGACATAGAGTACTTGATCAACGTCCTTTCGGCTCTCGCCGTGACAGCTGTCCCGCCCTTCCTGTCGACTTACCACGCGTGTTTGGCCGCGCCGCGGGACCAGGTTAAGGAGCTGGTGAAGAGTGGGGGTGAGGGGGTTGATTTGCCGACGGCCATGCTTGTTTGTAAGATCAGAAGGATTTCATTAGATTAGTGAAGTGAGGAGAGGTTTTATGTACTTTGTAATAAAATTTTAGTGTTTTTTCTTTATATTTTGTATTTTTTATATGGTTGTATTTTTTTTTTTTCTGTTTCGAATTGGTTATCGAATACAATGTATGAAGTTGTAGACATGTTTTTTTATTGAGAATATACAAGTTGTGGTATTATCATTATTACTATTATTTTTGGTATTATGGTTGCTATTATATTGTTTATTGAGTACTTGATCAACGTTCTCTCCGCTCTCGCCATGACAGCTGTCCTGCCATTCCTGTCGACTTACCACGTGTGTCTGGCCGCGCTGCCGGACCAGGTTAAGGAGCTAGTGAAGAGTGGTGGGGGGGGGGGGGGGGGGGGATGGGATTGATTTGCGCCATGCTTGTTTGTAAGATTAGAAGGATTTCGTTAGATTAGTGAGGTGAGGACAGGCTTTATGGTTTTTGTTGTTCGTGTTTATACATTTGTACTTTCTTATATGGTTTTATATTTTATATTTTTTTATGTTTCACATTGGTTATTAAATACAGTGTATGAAGACATTTTTTTTGGAGAAAACAGTTGTAGAATTTTATTCTTGTTATAATTATTTTGAATTATTATTTCTGTTATATGATTGTTTCAGTATTTAATCTTTAAAACACCATAATTATACAATTTTGAGGTTGGGCTTTAGATAGAAAATATGGACCTGAATAATAACAGCCCAACCGGCCTAGACTGAAAAATAGTGAAGCCACTAGGCCTATTCACACAACCAAATCCCGATGATCTTCTTACATATGGGCCCCGCTTGACAGTGTTTCTAAAAGAGAATCTGAACACTTCTCTTCTTTGCTGAAGCTCTCCTTATCTCCATTGTGGGGACAAAATCGGCCACGTATCAGGAATCCGAGCCGTTAAAGCCTTTCCCTGCTCTTCCATGCTTCCACGCCAAGGAAGGGAAAAAACGAAAGAACACAAATAAATCCATTTATACTCGCTCACTCGGAAAATCATTAACAGGAAAAATATCCTCTCTCAGTTCAGTGGAGTCTATTTATTCTTTCCGTTCAGATTCTGAGCTTGCTTAGTTTCTCGTTTCAGTTTGAGTGATTTGTTTAAGAAGGTTGGGTTTCTACTTTTTTTTGTTCTCTGTTGAATTTTGCTTTTTCCTGCTTCCTAGTTTGATTTTGTTCTAATTTCTGAGCTTCTGTATTGAATTGACTGATTTCAAACGTGCTTTACTGTGAGAAACTAATTCCAGTTTCTCACAGTAATTTCAACTCTTTCAGTGAGCACTTTATGAGAAATCTTTCTCGATTAGATTATCTGGCAATATAAGCATTAGCATATGATTTGTTAATTATAGGAAAATAATCCTGTAAAATTTCTAATATTTTTTCTCCTTTTCCTTTTCCTTTCCAGTAAACAACCATGGCTTCACCAACTCCATCAATCTGCCTTACATCAAACCCCACATGCCTCAAGCCAACATCCAACAAACGCCACTCAAAACCGCGCAATTCAATCTCCCCAGCCGCCTCCTTAAACCAGCAAAACCAGCCCCAAATTGCAAACCGGCGCAATTTCCTCAAACTCCTCACAATCCCCGCAATCTCGACCGCAGCCCAAGCCCGCGCCGACGAACAACAAGGCGTCTCCTCCTCTAGAATGTCCTATTCCAGATTCCTAGAATACCTCGACAAGGACCGCGTGAAAAAGGTCGACCTTTTTGAAAACGGCACGATCGCGATCGTAGAGGCGATCTCGCCCGAATTGGGCAACCGGGTCCAACGGGTCAGAGTCCAACTACCCGGTTTGAGCCCCGAATTGCTCCAAAAATTCCGCGAGAAAAACATCGATTTTGCGGCTCACAACGCGCAGGAAGACTCAGGCTCTCTGCTCTTCAACCTAATTGGAAACCTCGCGTTTCCACTTATATTAATAGGAGGTTTGTTCTTCTTGTCTAGAAGAGGAGGAGGAATGGGCGGGCCGGGCGGGCCCGGATTTCCGCTCGGTATCGGCCAATCAAAGGCCAAGTTTCAAATGGAGCCGAATACTGGCGTGACTTTTGATGACGTGGCGGGCGTGGATGAGGCAAAGCAGGATTTCATGGAAGTGGTGGAGTTTTTGAAGAGACCGGAAAGATTTACTGCTGTTGGTGCAAGAATCCCCAAAGGAGTTCTCCTTGTGGGTCCACCTGGCACAGGTAATGCTAGAGCTCAAATTTTTTACTGTCTCGCATCTAGTCCAAAATGTTTACAAAAAGTTTGAGCAGGTGGAACTTTGTCATTTTGATTTCATATTGCTCCGTTTGCCAATTAATTAATTCTCTCAATTTTTCCTTAAAAATACTACAGAGTGTGACTACAAAGCTTGACAGGCTCTATATTGTAAATATTTGCACTGTAAACCCTGTCATGCTAGCATCATACTTTTACATCTATTGATTCATCATGTTATAGGCTACCAAAGCTCGTAGACTCTCCGAAACACTTGACCCGAGTTACAATAACAACAACATGCCCCTCTAGATATTCAACTTCCATTTTCTCAACAACTAACTCATCGTATGACTTCTAGGTAAAACCCTCCTGGCAAAGGCCATCGCAGGCGAGGCCGGCGTGCCCTTCTTCTCGATCTCAGGTTCCGAGTTCGTCGAGATGTTCGTCGGCGTGGGCGCCTCCCGCGTCCGCGACCTCTTCAAAAAAGCGAAAGAGAACGCGCCTTGCATCGTCTTCGTCGACGAGATCGACGCCGTGGGGCGACAGAGGGGAACAGGAATCGGAGGCGGAAATGACGAGAGGGAGCAGACTCTGAATCAGCTGTTGACTGAGATGGACGGGTTTGAGGGCAATACTGGGGTTATTGTGGTTGCGGCTACGAATAGAGCGGATATTTTGGATTCGGCGTTGCTTAGACCGGGGCGGTTTGATAGACAGGTATGATGCTTGTTTTTGTTTGGTACTTTTTGATTTTTTTTTGTTGGAGTTGGTAGTTATAAAGAGTGTTTTGACGACGTTCGTTTTGCTAGAATTAGAGAGTCGAAACTCTGTTGATATTTTTTTTGTTCTAATTGATAGAATTAGAGAGTATACTGTATACTAACATAAGCTTTTAATAGAATTTTATTTAAACTTAACCCAAATAACAAATATTAAGTACATATAAATCTTAAAATAATAAATACTAAACATACTTAACTAATAAATCTCATTTTAACAGTTGGAAATCAAAATACCAATCATTTTATTCCTTTTATTTTATTTTATTTCTTTTCTTTTTCCACCATCCAGGTATCAGTCGACGTGCCGGACGTAAAAGGCCGCACCGAGATCCTCAAAGTGCATGGATCCAACAAAAAGTTCGACGCCGACGTCTCCTTAGAAGTCATCGCAATGCGCACGCCCGGCTTCAGCGGCGCTGACCTGGCGAATCTCTTAAATGAGGCCGCGATTCTGGCCGGACGCAGGGGCCGATCCGCGATTTCGTCCAAAGAGGTGGATGACTCGATCGATAGGATTGTGGCAGGAATGGAAGGGACTGTTATGACGGATGGGAAAAGTAAGAGTTTGGTTGCGTATCATGAGGTCGGCCACGCGATTTGCGGGTAGGTTTCAAAAAGAAGTTTTTTTTTGCGTTTGAGCCCTTGGAATTTTCTTTATTTGAGTATATTCCCTTGGGGTCTTCTATATTTCTGGGAAAAAAACATAACTTTTGCATATATGCGCTTGCAAGCATTTATAGTTTTTGGAAAAAATATAACTTTTGCATATATGCTCTTGCAATGTTCTGTATTTGCATATATGCAATGCCCTTGTGATTTTCTATATTTTGTGTAAATAAATGCCCTTGCAATCTTTTATATTTTGAAAATAATGCTTTGCCTTTATTTTGTTATGGTTTGAGCATAGGGTGGTTTATACTTTACAAAGGTACCAGCATATATTCTATTCCCAAACTAATTTTTCATTTTATATAACCAAAACTATATCAACAGCCCTCATGTAAAAAAAAAAAAAATACTTCGGAGATTTCTTTTAACAATTTTTCATCTCTTCCGTACAGAACGTTGACGGCAGGACACGACCCGGTGCAGAAAGTGACTCTAGTCCCGCGCGGGCAGGCGCGTGGTTTGACGTGGTTCATCCCGAGCGACGACCCGACATTGATCTCCAAACAACAATTGTTCGCCCGCATCGTCGGCGGACTCGGCGGAAGAGCCGCCGAAGAGGTTATATTTGGAGAGCCCGAGGTTACCACTGGAGCAGCTGGGGATTTGCAACAGATCACCGGGTTGGCTAAGCAGGTATAAAAAATAAAAAATGATGATGAATTGAGAAATGTTGATAAAATCTAGTAGAATAAGTTACGTAACAATGTTGGTGTTAAGTCTAAAGTAATGATACGGACAAAATTCCAATTTTTCTGTAGAATACAAGGGTTTTTCTTTGTAATTCTCTATGTAATAACTCTAGAAGACAGCCCTAGACATTTTTATATAGCAATCAGGCTTAATAATTTTTAGAATCAATCCTTGATATGTTAATATAGCTCTATCTTGCATAGTATTTTAAATCCATTTCAGCAATTAAATCGACAATATCACTAGACCTGACCTGACTGTCATAGAAACCTGACAAGGGTCGATTCTAGAGTCCGAATCAACGTAATGTACCATACTAAAAAACATTATCATTTCTCATCACCATTTTTTCACTCCCCAACAGATGGTGACGACATTCGGGATGTCAGAAATCGGCCCGTGGTCCCTAATGGACGGCAGCGGCCAGAGCGGTGATGTCATCATGCGCATGATGGCGCGGAACTCGATGTCGGAAAAACTCGCCGAGGACATCGACTCCGCCATAAAACGCCTGTCCGACAGCGCGTACGAGGTTGCTCTAATGCACATAAGGAACAACAGGGAGGCGATCGATAAGATCGTGGAGCTGCTGGTTGAGAAGGAGACGCTGAGCGGGGACGAGTTTAGGAGTATTTTGTCTGAGTTTGTGGAGATTCCGGTCGAGAATCGGGTCCCGCCGGCTCCAACTGCGACGCCTGTGGCGGTTTAAATTATGAATTAAATAGGGTCGCAATGAGTAATTATGAATTTGTAATTTGTTAATTTACTAACATTTTGGGTAAGTGGGTGTATTTTTGACGTATGGTTTGTTGTACATTTTATGTGGTGATTGAGTATAATAGATTTGGTATTTGAATGAGTTTTGGAATGTTTGATATTTTTTTTTTTTTTTTTTTTTTTTTGCGAAATTGCATTTTATGGACTGCCAGAAAAGAAAATAATGAAGGAAATACATTTGGATATGTTGATTAAATAACATAATCTCCTAAAGCAAGAATAAAAAAAATACACCAGTAAAATGGCTCTCGGACAGCAGGGACGAGTTTAGAGGGATTTTGTCGGAGTTTGTGGAGATTCTGGTCCCACCTGCCGCTACTGCAACGCTGGTGGCGGTTTAGATGGAAGTTGGATTTAATAACTAGTTATGAAGTTGTAATTTTTTAATGGATTTGTAATTTTTTTGCTAACATTTTGACATGATGGTTTTGTACATTTTATGTGGGGTTTGATGAGTATAGATTTGGTTTTCTAAATGAGTTTTGAAGTACTTGGTTCAGGTAGAGCATTTTATCGATTTTGAACTGATTTTTTTTTTGGCGAAATTGCATTTTATTGACGGGAAAGAAGGAAAAACAATGAAGGAAATACATTGAATATGATATTATAAAGTAACATATTAAGCTAAAGCAAGAAATGAAAAAAAAAAATACACTAGTAAAAAGAGTGAGGTGGCGGCATGATTGTGATCGGATATCTTTTGCCGAATTACATTTTGCTGACTAAAAGAAAATAAGAAATGAAGTACACTGAATATGTTGATAAAATAACATATGCTTAAAGCAAGAAAAATAATCCACTATGTTAAGAATGTTAAGCCGTTCCAAAAAATGAGCTTTTGTGAGAAGTTAGAGATTCCCAGCTTTTGGGAAACTAAATTTTTTGACAGGTGTTACAACGAAGGCAAAATTGATAAATAAAGAAAAATAATCCATATTTTTTCTATACAATAAATTAATTAATAAAGAAAAATTATCGCAACTTCTGTTTATTTTTATAACGGTACTTCATGTCTCCTTCCTTAATCCTTCCTCATTGCCAAAAAAGCTTAAAAAAAGCCTGGATTTAAAAAAGAAACTTAGAGTGAAAATAAAAGTTAAAACATAAATAAAAACATAATTGACAAAATGAAGATGTCTTACCTTAATATATATGAAATGATTAAAGTACAAGTATATCCATATATTTCCAACCCCATTTGTTAGTCACCTCTACCAATTGAACTCACAAAAAAAAAAACCACCAATCATCTTTCGCCACCTGGCAAGCCATCACTCGGCTCAATACCCCTTCTTTTCATATCATTCTTCAACTCCAAAACTGTATTCAAATCCCCTAATTTATAATAATTACTAATCAAACAATTATAAACGGCCTGATCAGGTGAAATTCCTTTTTTGCCCATCTCTTCAAACATTTCCTTCGCCTTTTCAATTCGCCCAATTTTGCAAAACCCCCAAATAAAACACGTATATCCAAACAAATCCAATTCCAAGCCGTAATCTACCATTTTACCCCTAACCCTAATTGCATCTTCAATTCTTCGTTGCTTCAAATATCCGTCGATTAATGAAGTACAAACCACTAAATCTGGATTTAATTTATTCAAAAGCATTTCATCGAACAGCTCTTGTGCGGTTTTCAAAGCACCTTTTTTGCAAAGCCCGTCAATCAAAGCTGTGTAAGCTTGTAAATTAGGGTTTAGGCCCAATTCCTTCATTTTCTCAAAATGGAATTTCGCTTCATGAATCGATCCCTCTTTGCACAATCCGTCGATTAAAGAACAATAAGTGAATAAATTGGGAATAATTCCAAAATTAATCATCTCATGAAAGAGGGAAATTGCGTCTGAAGCATTTCCTGATTTAAAATATGCGTCAATTAAAGTCGAATAAATCACAAGATTAGGTTTTAATCCAAACCCTTCCATTTCATTAATCAAACTCTTTGCCTCTTCAATTTTGCCCTCATTGCAAAACCCCCAAATTATGGTTCCATATGTAGATAAATCCGCTTCAATCCCTTTATTTTTCATCTCATTTAACAAATGTTTAACCATTTCACTCTCTTTATTTACGAATAAACCATGAATTAATGCGGTATAAATTAAACAATTTGGAACCACTCCAACTTTTTCCATTGATCTAAAAACCTCTTGAGCTTCATTAAATCTTCCTTCTTTACACAATCCATCTACTAAACAAGTATAAGTCACAATATTTAACTCAACTTTTTCTTGAAGCATTTCATCGAGCAGTTTGAGTGCATCTTCAAATCTTTTTCCTTTACAAAACCCGTCAATTAAACATGAATAAGTATACTCATTTGGCCTTAAGCCCCTAATTTTCATATTTATAAATAAATTTATCGCCTCACGAATCATTCCCTCTTTGCAAAACGCATCAATAAGCGTGCTGTATGTGACCAAATTAGGGTTTATGCCAGCCCTTTTCATCTCTCTAAGATACCCAAATGCCTTTGATAAACTACCGAATTTGCAAAAAGAGTTTATTAGAGTATTAAAAGTTATTACATCTGGTTTGCAATTCGCCTCTTTCATTTGATTAAAAATTCTTTCAATTTCATCCAATTTACCGAATTTGCCATTTCCATCTATTAGAGAATTATATGTTACTAAATCAGGGCAACAACCCAATGTTTTCATTCTTTCATAAAAACCCATTGAAATATCCAAATCATCTTCTTTGCACAAAAACCCAATCATAATATTAAATGTATAAACCGAAGGGCTCAAACCCAAAACAATTAAATCCTCAAAAAGCTTCAAAGACTCTTCCTTTTTGCCTGATTTATTAAGCCGGTCAAGCAAATTATTGCAAGATCTCAACTTTGGAAAAACGTTGAAATCTCTCATTCTGTAAAACGCCTCTAAAGCCTCATTTACAAACCCTAAATCTATCAAAACCCCAAAATACGCATCGAAAACCCCTCTTTCAGGGTTCCCACACGCAATTGCAGTTTGGCACAACACATCAATCAAATTGTGAAAAATCGGAGACGATTTCGTAATGAGGATCAAATCCCTGATAATTTCGCGCGCTTGAAAGTACATTTTCGCACGGAAAGCAATGTGGGCAATCACGCAGCGTGATCCCACGCTGATGTGGCGATTGTCGGAACGAATGAAATGCCGGTACGCTGCTGGTGGGTCCCGCTTGAGGGATAATAGCTCTTGTGTGAGGTCTAATGGCGCTAATGGAGAAGAATCAGAGCGATTAATGTTGTCAGTAGAAGAAGAACAGTAAAACGAGGCAAAAAGAGGGTAAAAGAGTCGTCTTTTTGTGCTCACGTCCTTCCAGAATCTGGTATTTACCCAAATGACCTTGTGAGAAGAAGGAAGAGAGTAATAAAGAGAGCTTTTTGCGGAAATAGTTTCAGAAAATCTGTGATTGAAGCTAACAGACTTATAAGATTTGGAGAAGATGTGTCTGAAAGAAAGCATTGCGTGGGAAATAGCGAGGTCAAGAGGGGAAGAAGAAGAAGAAGAAGAAGAAGAAGAAGAATAGTCTCTCCTCTTCTTCCATCTGAGGATTGAATGGAAGCTCAGTAATGGTGATATGTTTGGTGCTTGATGATGATGGTTCTTAATTAAGCTTGTGAATCAACACAAATGGCGATTCCGTTTCTTCTCGTGTGTATCACTCAATAGGGTTTTTGGTTTTGGTGGCTCTGGTTTTGGTTTTGGAGAATGAAAATGGAGGAGATGAATTCGAAAGGGTTTATAGAATTTGGGACAGTCAAGGTTTTGAACTCCCGGTTTTTAAAAATCCAGAATTCATTTCCACCTGATTAGAAGTTATGGAAGTTATCATATTTGATCAGAAGTAGAAGAATTATGTTGCAGGAATATGAATACGAGAATTCATTTCCAACTGATTAGAAGTTATGGAAGTTATCATATTTGATCAGAAGTAGAAGAATTATGTTTCGTATCTGATAAAATATCGATATTGTGATTTATGATACTGCAATTTAAAAACCATATAATATATTAATATTATATGTATTATTTTGTTACTGATAATATATAATTTAAAGTAATAAAGATGTATGTTATATACTTTTTTTTGAATGCAATATGTTATATACTTATATATAATATTTTATTTTATTATATAAAGTATATTTTATTAATGTATTAAATGCATTTAATTGAGAAGTTTTTTGTGAGAATTTCACGAAATATTTTTAAATACATGCAATTAATTGCTTTAAAATAAAATATCTATAAAAATATTACGTCTCATGCGGTTTTTTGATTTACTATCAGATGTCTTGACATGAGTTTGTTAGTTGCACGGGATTTGAAATCCTGGATTTGTTAAACCCCGAGTTTCTAACTTTCCCGTGTTATTACTTACGGTGATGGCTCGCTTGCTTTCTTCTTCCTTTCTGAAGCGAATTTCCTTCTGCTCATCAATGGCGACTCAGTCTTTCCAGCTCCGGCTCAACCCTCTCACCGGCGACTCTGAGTGGCTCGTCATAAACGAAGAAGAGAATATCAGCTCAGATTCCAAGTGTTTGTTGGCGAATACTTCTTACTTGGATATGCTGAATGATTCCTACAGAAATTTTGTGTATAGGCGAGCCATTGAAGCGGCTATCACCGAGCCCTGCCACGTCATTGATATTGGGTAATCTTCAGTTTTTATCTTCATTTTTGATATTGGGTGATCTTCAATTTTGATCAAGTTTTGGATTTAGAGCTGGTACTGGATTGCTGTCAATGATGGCGGCACGAGCAATGGAGAAAGTTGGAGGTGAGAGAGAAGGACACGTGTCAGCTTGTGAGTCATACCTCCCCATGGTGAAACTTATGCGAAAAGTGATTCATTCAAACGGATTGAAACATAAAATCAAATTATTCCCTAAACGGTCTGACGAGGTTCAAATCGGAGTCGAACTTGATTCACAACCTGATGTGTTGGTAAGAAGGTTTCTTTGTTTATTCCGTTTTAAGGGTTAATATACCTTTTTGTTTGTTGATTGATTGAAGGTAAGTGAGATTCTGGATTCTGAGTTACTAGGAGAGGGATTAATACCGACTTTGCAACATGCACATGATAATTTACTGGTGCGCAATCCAAAGTCCGTACCGTACCGAGCCACCACATTTGGTCAGGTTTGTTTCAAAAAACTTATCTTTTTATAGTATTATAATTTTGTTTATTATATATATATATTTAGTGTTTTGAAAGGAACTTTATTTTTTTCTTATAGTTGGTAGAATGTGAATATTTGTGGAGAAATAATGATTTACACAGCCAAGAAACGAAGGCTTCAGATGGAATATTTCTCTCTCCAGTTGGGACACAAAAGTTTCTCTTCAGTTCAAAAAAACAATACGCAATGCATTGTGACCCTCTCTTTCAAGAGATGAAGCTGGTAAATAAATAAAAAACTTGTATTTAAGTTAGTAAAATAAGGATTTTTTTTGTTCTTTTTATTTTGTGGAAAGTAATTTTTTTTGTGACTATTTAGTTGTCAGAGCCGTTTGAAATATTTGAATTTGATTTTTGGAGACGGCCTGAAAGTAAGGGAGAAAAAGAGATTGAGATAAAAGCAAGTAATGAAGGAAAAATTCATGCTGTTATTTCCTGGTAATGGTAATATATATATTTTTTTTACATAATTTACTAAGGCTGTATTTGAATAATAAATGATTGAAGGGGAGGGCTTTATTCTAAATTATTATTTTTCAAGGGTTTATTTGTATAAACTACTTTTACAGGTGGGTCCTTCAATTGGATGAAGAGGGGAAAATATTCTACTCAACCGCCCCTAATTGGATTAATTCACAAAATAGCCCTAATTTTTCGCCAGGTAACTTATATTAACTATTAACTCATTTTATGTTGTCAATATTTCATACTAAATAAAAAATGATTTCATATTATTAATAGGAAAAAGAGAGTGGTGTGATCATTGGAAGCAATGCGTTTGGTTCATTCAAAATCCAGGAAATGAAATCCTATTTTTTAAAGATCAATTTATCTCTTTAAGAGCTACTCATAATGAAACTAGCATTTCATATAATGTGAATCTCAAGACAAATAAAGATTCTTACAATAATAATACTAATAATAATAATTTACAAAAGGCTGAAAAAAGTGGTATAATTACACTTTTGCCAGAAAGAATTGCTCTTTATGGTGATAAAAATTGGAGAGAAGCCTACATTAAAGCAATTAAAAATGCTGTGAGTTTTTTCAAATAAAATTATAAAGCCCTTTTATTCAAGTAACCCCTCTAATCTTTTATATGTATTTCTATCTCCAGTTGGATTTGAAAAAATCATCTCCAGTTTGTTTAGTGGCTGATGATAGTGTGTTTCTCACATCTCTTATTGCTTCTCTCTCTAAATCTTCGGATTTAATCGCGAGTTTTCCTGGTTTGAAAAATAAAGGAAATGAGTTTATTAAATATATTTCTAGTTCGAATGATTTTTCTTTAGAGAGAATTAGGGTTACTGGTGCAAGAGCCTCTTGTTTAACTGAATCAGAACTTGATCATAAAAAGGTAATTATAATTCTAGTTTCATTATATTTTTCCCTTTTTTTGAATTTATGTTTAGTCTGAGCATTTATTATTTTTTTAGATTGATTTATTTGTTGGAGAACCATTTTATTACGGAAATGAAAGCTTGTTACCTTGGCAAAATCTCCGATTCTGGTTAGTTGTATATAATGTTTATATGCTTTATAATTCGGAAAATCAAATTTCATGTAGTAATTTTGGTGTAATACTGAATATGATTTATTTATTATTTATTTTTCTCTGAATTAAAGGAGGGAAAAAAGCTTATTGGATCCAGTTTTAGCTAAAGACGCATTAATCTTGCCTTGTAAAGGAATTTTGAAAATTTGCGCCTTTTCTCTTCCTGTAAGTCTTATTTATTTATTTATTTTTATTTATTTAATTAATAATTAATAATTGATAATTAATAATTAATTTGGATAGGATTTGTGGAGGAGCAGAAGGTCATTAAAAGAAATAGAGGGGTTTGACCATTCAATAGTGAATGAGACTTTGGGAGCGTGTGGCGACTTGCCAGAAATGGAAAATACCGGCCCAATGCTGCCTTTCTATTTATGGCAATGCGGTCAAGTTGAGGTGATATATATAATTTCTTTTATTTTCATCAATAGAAATATTTCAGTAAATGAATATGTTTAAAGTTTAAAAACATGAATAAATCATTTTTAGGAGCTGAGTGAGATATATTCTCTCATGGAATTTGATTTCTCAGAGCCTTTTCAATCTTGTTTTGGAAAACTAAAGGTATATTATATTTGTGTGTTTTGCATTTGAACTTTTTTTTCCGATTTTTTTTCTTTCTGATTTAACTATATTCGTGTTTTTTATTTTATTCCTTCGTATTTGAACTTTTTATGTTAGATGGAATTTTCCAAATCGGGGATTTGCCATGGTTTTGCGCTTTGGATTGATTGGAGTTTAAATAAAGAAAATTCAATTATAATTTCTACTGGACCAGGTTATTTATTAATTATCATTATTATATCTCTAAAATGAAAATAAGTATTCTTAAATGAAAGTTTAATAATTTAATATGCTGACTTGTTTCAGATAGTAGATACTGGAAGCAAGGAATCAGGCTTCTCAATTCGCCTGTATTAATTAATAATATAACAGGTTCTTATGCTAAACTGGAGGCGTCCTTTGATCATTTAACTGGAGAGATCACCATGAATTCCTCTTTCTCACCATCCTAAAATTCACTTTTTTCTTGTTTTTAGTTTATAAATAAATTTTGAGACGTTTTTGTATGTTTAAGAGTTGAACTTATGTTCTTGTTCTGTAAAATTTATGACATTATTAAAGTTTAACAAAAATGCAAAGTTCTGAAATTTGATATATACCATAATGAAATTTTAATAAAATACACAACTAAATATTTTAGTCAAAAAGAAATTAAAGAAATTATAACGGACATGCCTTTATACAAACGTTATTAAAAGCCCATGGGCCTTGATACATAATAAATAATTCAGGATTAAAACCCGGAATTGTATTCCCGGGAATCGAAGTCCGGGCTTTTCGCCAACATTTGATCCTCTCTTTCTTCTTCGGTGCACAAACACCGAAATGAAACAAACAGCCCCCAAAACAATGGAGACTCGGCAGCAACTCCTCGACTCGTTAACCTCCCACCTCGCCCTCTTCCACGCCTCCAAACCCTCAGCCACCACCTCTTCCCCTCGCTCCGCCATTCTCCGATGGTTCTCCGCCCTCTCTATCCCCGCCCGCCGCGCCGCACTCACCGTCGTCGATCCCGACCTCGTCTCCGTCGTGTTACACATGCTCGCGCAGCTCCATCGCCACGGGCATGGATTTTTCTTCTTGTTGCCGGATGTGCCTTCGGGTTTTGATAGTAGGGTTCCGTCGGTGCTGTTCAGGCGATCTGGTGGATTGTTGGCGCGTGTTGAGGAGGGAAACAAGGCGGAGTTGGAGATAGGAGAATCTGTGCTTCTGTTTTGTTCTGATGAGTCTGTGAGCTCAAAGGGGCTTGATGCTGTTACTGTGTCGGAAGATTTCGTCTCTGACATTGACAGGTTCATTTTTTCTTTTCTGGAAAAATTACAACATGACATGATATGAAATTAAGAATTGGGGCACTACAAATTTTTTACAAAATTCCAAAAATAAAACTAGATTACCAATAAGTTGGCTCAAAAGTAAAGCAGAACATTTGCTAAATTCTGCTGAAATATTCTCTCATTTGAGCCAATTTTCTACATTCAGCCTGTAAAAATCCATTCCGAAATTGCTTAAAGACCCCTAAACTATCACAGATTAACACAGTTACCCTCATAAATAAATATTAAATAATAATCACAAATGATTTGATACTATAAGCAGGTTTGTTGAAGTAATGGATAAAATATCAGGCGGGAAATTTCTGATTGGAAATGAAGATATTAATTCCAACAAACCAACAAAATGGCCAGAGCTGACGTGGCTACAAGACATTGGATATTACAGTCTTGAAGCATTTTTAGTCAACAGATTGGAAATCGCAATTAGGGTTTCGTGGCGAGAATCAACTGGAGGGGCAAGGAAGGGTAAAACCGTAAATAAAGGAATTATTAAGGATAAAGTTGGAGTTTCTTCAAATGTTTTTTGGAGGAAAAAAGGCTGTTTGGATTGGTGGGCCCGGCTCGATCAGACAAAGAGAGAGAATATTATTAATTCTTTTTTGAACCAAACAACTAAATCCATGGTGAGTTTTTTGTTTCATTTTGGCCCCTAAAAATTGTCTTTCCGCGTATTGACCCTTTTGAGTGTCTAATTTTTCAGGCTAATGAAATAGTAAAGAGCTACGAAAGTGATTCAAAAAGAAATTTTTATTTCTTTAATCATAAATCGGGCTCCGATTGGAAAACCACAAAGCAATCTTTCTTCAGAAAAAATAGGAGTTCCATTTCCTTAGATGACATCAGCCTGCTTCCTTACAGAAGGAAAAAGCCCCTGCCAGGTGTCATCACCCGATTGGTCGCCCTTTTTGAGATCTCTCTATTGAAAAGAAACATTTTGGAATTTAAAACAGATGCTCTGTTTTTCACAACTCTTTCAATGGCTGGCTCGGTTTCGGATTTTGTGTTGAGTAAATTGAGAGGCGTTTTGATGGCTGTTTCTGTTGAGTGTGTTAATTTGGAGCTTCTAGAAGATTCTGGTGCCTGTAGACCAAGTCCACCTGTTGAAAATAAAGCGAAGAAAAAACCAAACAAGTCTAGAAGGCCCAAATCCAGTTCTAAGCCCTCAAAGGTAATTAAAAATATTTTCTTTATTATTTTTTTTTATAAAAATATAACGTTTAGTTATTGTTCTTTTTTGAAATTGAACAGGTTGAGGAAAATAAAAATAATTGTTCGACTAGTTCTTCAAGTCAGAGTAAAATTCCTTGTGTTAATAAGGAGCCGGTTTTGGAAGCACAAGAGAAGTCTGACAAGATTTCTACATCAAAAGAAAACAAGGTTTTGTTTTAAAATTAAATTATTAAGGCCCTTTTTTAAAATATGAAATTATTCAGGGGCGTATTTGATAATTCGTCATTTAATTCAGGAGAATAATGAGGCTTCAGCTGAAAACATGGCTCCATGTCCATCTAGTAAAAGTAAAACGAAAAACAAAAGAAAAGGGAAGAATAATAATAAATCGGCCACTTCATCAAAATCCAAAACCCTAGAATCCCACAAGGCCAAAAACCCCAACTCCTCGCTTAATAATACTATATCCCTTAATAATAATAATAATACTAACTCACCAGCCAATTCTCCCTCTAATAAACATTCCGAAAATACTATTCAAAAAAATAAACATACCCAAAATAATAGTAATAATAATAATAATAGTAATAATTATAATAATAATAATAATAATAATAATAATAATAATAATAATAATAATAATAATAATAACATCCCATCAATATTAAACAATTCAAATAATTCCTGCGATAACAACAACAACAACAACTCTTTCTCCAAAATACAAACTCGCGATAATACATCCAATTCCAACAACTCAGTCCCCAATTCAAATCCCAACAAAACTGAAACACCTCAACAAGCTGCTCAAATCCCTCCTCAAACTCACCCTCAAATCCGGGAAAACCAAACCCCGTATTTCGAAATCCCGACTCCTCAAATGATCTCCCCTCTAAACCTGCCTCTATCCTACGACTGGCCGCCAGTCTACCGAAGCTTCAACAAATTTATGGGCCCCACACAAGAATATAATCACTTTTTTTCTGACGACGCGTCAGACCCGTACTGGTACTACTCAGAAGAAGAATCCGACTCAAAATACGCTAACTCAAACTACAATTCCAAATACAATAACATATTCGGCGGAGGAGTCATGTACTGGAGCCCTTCAGAATATAATATAAACGGCAACAATACCGGTCCTTTCTCTTCCCGCCCTCCTTCTCTCTCCTCTGACGACTCCGCGTGGGCCCGCCACGAGGCCGACATCGTCCAGATCGTCGACGAAATGACGGTTCTACCCTCGCCTTCAGACGACCAACAAAGTCAAAGTCAACAGCCTCAACCCGCTTTAACGCCCGATCCGTTACCCTACGCAATGTTACGGCCCATCATAGTGCCGAACCGGATGTCTTCTTCTAGAAGGGGCTCCAGATCCGAGCTCAACAAACACCTAATGAGCCCCTGTTTAAATCCTCCTTCTTCCGCCAGGCGGGTCAAAAGGCCGCCGTCTCCGGTTGTTTTATGCGTGCCTCGAGTTCCGCGCCCGCCGCCTCCGTCTCCGGCGGAATCTTCTAGAAGAAGATCGGGATCGGGATTTACGGGGATCGTGAGATCGGGGAGCTCGAGTCCGAGGAACTGGGCGGTGAGGAGTCTGGGGCTGGAGGAGGCGGGGAGCTGGGAGAAGGGGAGAGGAGTGCTGGACGGGCCGGAGGTCGTGTGGACCGGGCTGGTGCATAAGGGCTGCGTGGACCGGGTGCGTGACGCACCGTTCCGACCCGTCGGGTTGCCCGACGGGATAATTAAGATCTCTCAGTGGGACCAGCACGTGAGTTTTGAGTTTTTTTGCTAGTTAGGGAGTTTTTTTTTTTGAAAGAAAAGACGCTCTGTCTTTTCTGCATATTTTGAGAAACCCCCTCATGATTTAGATTTTACCTAAAAAAAAACCCTGTAAGGTGGATTAATTTGTTTACCATCAAAGGAGGAGGATTAGAGTTATGTATACTGCTTTATAGGTGGCTTTTTGAGGGAATATAAAATTTGAGGGGCTTTTTAAAATATGCAGAAAAGTTAGGGTGTTTTTGTATTTTTTTCTCTATTTTTTGTTTGATAGTGGCTATTTATTTATTTATTTGTTTGTTTTATTTTTTATTTGATAGCCAGATATTGCGTTACCATTACAACCGCCAGACTCCGTCAACTGCGCCGCACGGTTATCGATGCACAATCATCTCCACGAAGAAATCGATTATTTCTCCAAGCAGGTAAAATAAAAACCCCTCTCCTTTATCTCATAACTTCTTTTTCAATCAATTAAATAATAAATTAATCAACTTCTAATATTTAACAGGTTGGAGCTGGAAACGTGAACAGAAAACCCTACATAAACTGGGCAATAAACAGGGTTACGAAATGCTTGCAAGTGCTCTGGCCGAGGTCTCGCACGAGTTTGTTCGGGTCCAACGCGACCGGTCTAGCTTTGCCGACTAGTGATGTGGACTTGGTCGTTTCGCTCCCGCCTGTGAGGAACCTGGTAAGTGATCTTCTTTTGTCCGGTAAATCAAATTTATTTGTTTATTTATTTATTTATTGTGGGTGTAGGAGCCGATTAAGGAGGCGGGGATATTGGAAGGAAGGAATGGGATTAAGGAGACTTGCCTACAGGTAAATGTTTTATTAATTGTATTTGTGATTTTATATTATTATATGGGAAATTAAAAAAAAAAAACTAACGATCGTGAATATTTTGGAAACCTCTCTTTTAGTCCCTATATGTACATTAATTATATTAGTCCCAAAAATGTCACAATGTACATTATAGGGACTAAAAGAGAGTCTAAAATCAGTTTTTTTTTAAATATTCAGAAACAGTTGGGCTTTTTTTAAGAATTTTCCTATTATTATCAGCTTATTAACCCACAATTAGATTATAGTTTATTTAAATACATTTTATTTAATCTCTTATTTTTCTTATTTTATTTTATTTTATTTTTGAGTAGCATGCGGCAAGGTATCTGTCGAACCAAGAATGGGTTCGAAGCGACTCTTTAAAAACAATAGAAAACACAGCGATACCTGTCATAATGCTGGTGGCTCAGGTCCCTTTTGACGACAACTTTTGCGAGGAGCCCCCTCTCATTTCCGAAATTCCACAAGAGTACCCTACAATCACAACAGATTCGCCTCGGAATGATTCTGCTTCCTCTGGAATTGAAAAGAATTGCGCGGTGGTGAAATCCATCCGGCTGGATATTAGTTTTGAGTCTTCGTCCCACACCGGACTCCAGACCTCTGAACTGGTAATATATATTTTTATTGTTTTATTTTGTAAAATATTTTTATTGTTTTATTTTATTTTTTTTAGGTGAGAGAGTTGACAGAGCAGTTTCCAGCTTGTGTGCCGCTGGCTTTGATTCTGAAGAAGTTTTTGGCAGATAGAAGTTTGGATCATTCTTATTCAGGCGGTTTGAGTTCTTATTGTTTGGTAATTTTATAATATTATGTTTTTAATAAAGAGAGAGAGAGAGGAATTATGATCATATTTTTTTTAATAATTAGATGATTTTATTTTTATGTAGGTTTTGTTGATAACGAGGTTTCTTCAGCATGAGCACCATGTTGGCCCGAGTATTAACCAAGTAATTTCTTTTATTTCTACAATTTTATTGTTCTTAGTTTCACTATTCATTATGACAAAATTTATTTATTTGTTTTATGTGTGTTGACAGAATTTAGGGAGACTTTTGATGGACTTTCTCTACTTCTTTGGGTCTAAACTTAAAAACTCTTCTATTTCTATTTTGAAAGTTGAAACAATAAGTTTAAGTTTATTACTTTATAAGTTTATATTGTTATTAATATTATTTAATTTTTTGAATAAATGAAAGGAATGTTTTTGATCCTCGCCAAATGCGAATGTCTATACAAGGCCGCGGACTTTATATGAACAGAGAAAGAGGTTTAAGGTATAATTTCACTACTCAAAGCATTTTATCTAATTCCATACATATTATATTACATTATTCCATTATTTATTTATTCGCAGTATTGATCCAATTCACATAGATGACCCTCTTTACCCAACCAACAATGTCGGACGAAATTGCTTTCGCATTCATCAATGCATTAAAGTAAGTTCTGAATTTTACATTACAATTACCATTTTGCCTCGCACCATTATTTTATTTTCCAAAAAAGCCCTTCAAACTTTTATGTTTTTTTTGAAAGGCTTTTGCGGACGCCTTTACGATGCTGGAAAATGAGTTGGAAAATATCTCAGCGGATCCAAGCGCCAGCTCAGCGTCCGGCTCAGCAAATCCGAGCGCCAGCTCAGCGTCTCAGTTCAGGCTGCTTCGTAAAATAATCCCTAGTATTGATTCTACTGATGAATGATGTTCTTATAAAGAAAATGCTCCCACTAAAGGTAAATTCGTAAATATTATTGTTAATGATATAATAATAATGATAGTAATAATAATAATAATAATAATTTGTTTAATAGATGATGTGTGGGGACTCGTGTTGTGAAAAACTGCATGCCATTTCGTAGATTTCGAGTGGAAGGGTCGGTAAGAAACGATATTAAATTAATATTTTGTTCACAAGATTTATTTATTCATGATTTTTCTGAAGATATGTTTATTTATAATATTTTTATATATTTTTTTCCCTTGTGCAGAATCCTACACTCTTTGTGCGTACCATATTGAGATGAATGGAGGAGTTTTCCGTAAATAAGTGTGTTTATTAAGGATTTATGATATTAGATTTAGAATTAGAAGGAAAATATGTTTGTATAGTGTTTATAATGTTGATTGGTTTTAATTTTACTATTTTTGTTGATGTGATTGAATATAATGTTTTATTTTATTCAATGTTTGTTGGAAGGAAAAAAAAATACAGATCTGACAAATAAAGTAGTGAATCTTTGGAATTGATGTATTGTTGTCTTGTTGATATGTCCAGTTGCTCATGACTGGAGAAGAACTAAATCTTGTCTTTTCTTAGTTTCCCTTCCCACTGTATCTAGTCAAAAGTCAAAACCGCTCAAATCGTTTTCATATACAAGCCCCTTCAGTTTTGCACATAACCCCTTACAAATATTATATTTTTAATTTAAATATTTTGGGAAATATGATAAAATATTTTGGGAAATATGATATCACAACTGTACTGTAGCGCACCGGATCACGACGGGACAATATATATAATGTTTTTGTACTTTTATATATTATTTTATCATTTTATATACTGTTTTTATTCTTTATGTATTTTTAAATTTTTTTACTTTTAAAATTTATATATACTGTTCTAACGTACTATTTTAATTTTTATATAATGTAATCACTTTTTATATATATATATATATACTGTTATTAGAAAAATAAATTGTATATTACATCGTAGTAAGCTGTATATATATTGTTATTATGTTCCGGCGTGCCATAGTGTCGGCCTGACCTATCAAGACCCAAATATTTTATACCCAAGATTGTGGTGTCAATTATAATACAAAACAAGGTCCTATTACAAATTCTGATTAATGAAAGGGTGAACACATAAAAAAGCCTGACAATAGTAATAGTATTATTCAATTCTCTATTAAACCTGAAAGGAGTAAAATATAATAACCAAAATAAAAAAGATGAAAAATCCATGCAACCAAACAAGTACCTGTACCGGTAGGTAATAGAATAGAACAAAACAGCTGAGTAGTAGTAAGTATTAATCACAACAGATCTACAGGCTACAGATCGAAAAAATAAAAATAAAAATAAAAAACAATCTATATTCAATCAAATCACGAAACAAAAATAAAAAAACAAAACAAAACAAGAAAATAAGAACGAGAAAAAACAGGCACGAGACGAGACTTGTAATTCTAACCAAAACATATGTCGGCTCTTTCTTCTGCACTCTTCTCCTCCCCCCTTCTCTAAACTCACAAATTTCTCGCGTAAAACCCTTGCGCAGGGTTAATCACACTTGATCCGACCCTCTCTGTTTGCTCTTCGCTTCGAAATCGCGGTTCGGGAGGCGTTTTTGGCTTCGGATTTGGCCAGAACGAGTTAGGGTTTGGGAGGCTTGGTTCTGGGCCTGTTTCTGCTTTTTGAGCCGATTTGGGGTCGGATCTGGGTCTTGTATTTGCGAAAGAGCTCGATTTGGTTCTTGATTTGGAATTCTGGAAGAATTTTGGCTGGTTTTTGAAGTTCTTTTTGCTCTTGGATTGGGCGGAATTAATTGGATCTATTGAATTTCTGCGCCACAAGACTTAATCACTGAGGTTTGAATTACTTCGGTCAGTTCGATGTTTGAGAAAAAGATGAGCGGAAGAGTGTTTGTTGCATAACCAACTCCAGATTTACCGGTTTTATCGCAGATCCAAGTTCAATTTTGCTAAACTCCGGTTTCTGAAGATCGAATTTCACAATTCAGATTTAGATGGCTTCTCACTTCTCAGCTGAGGATCAAACAGATGAAGATTTCTTCGACAAATTAGTGGAAGAAGAATTTCCATCGGCCCAACCAATTCCGAAAAACATGGCGAGAGAATCATCCAATTCGAATCTGAGCACAGATTCCGATGCAATAGACACCGCCAGCACCGGTACGGAACCAGCGAACCGCCTTTCGAACCTCAGTTTGGATGAAAAAGATCTGACCTTTGAAAAATCAGAAATCTCAAATTTGGATGATTCATCAACTAAAGATTCCACCTTTGAGAAATTGCAAGCTTCAAATCCCACTTTAGTCGAAACCGAAACCCCAAATAAATTGGTACCAAGTTCCATTAGTTCTTCTAACAATGAGAGTTTGGAGAAGAAAGGTGAGGAATTAGGGTTAGGGTTTCCCAGTTCGCCTGTGGAAAAGAGTAGTACCGGTTCTAAAAGCATAAGTGTGAAGCAAGTTACATGGAATGCTTTTGGATCCGCTTTCGGATCGGAATTAGATCCTTTTTCAAATGACGGATTTGAAAATCCGGATTTTAACTCCGTAGAAAACCCGGCTTTAGATCAATTTGGTACTCAGAGTCTTCATGCAGTTAATAACAATAATATTAATAATACGCAATTCTACCCAAATCAAGATTTGAGTCAGAGTTTTTACTCGGAGCGAAATGAATCAGAGTTTTTCAACAGCTCTGAGCCGGTTCAGACTCAGACTGTTCAGACTGAGTCAGAACCGGCTCAAACTGAATCGATTCAGACTCAGACTGAGTCTGAATCGGTTCAAGCCGATCCGAACGAAATATCAAATTGGGAGAATCAATATCCCGGCTGGAAATATGACTACGCAACTGGCCAGTGGTACCAAGTCGATAATTTCGACACGAATTCAAATTCAAACGCCCAATTTGATGATTCAAATTCGAATTCAAATTTGAATTCTCAATTTGATAATTTGAGTTTGCAGCAATCGACCCACGCGGTTTTGGAGACCATCGCTGAGGAAAGTACCGGTACGGTCAACGGTTTGACCGGTACAGAATACCCGCCCAATATGATATTTGACCCTAATTATCCTGGTTGGTATTATGATACAAATACTCAAGAGTGGTACTCTTTGGAATCTTATAATCCCGTACCAGTACAAGAATCCGGTACCGGTATGGCTCAGGAGCAAGTGAATCAGAATCAGACTCAATTAGGTCAATTACTAGGTAGCGGTTACAGTGGGGACTGGAGCTCTTACACAAACCCTAACCCTAATCCTAATCAGGTTTCGGAGAGCTTTTACGGCGATAATAATAATACGGAAAATAATAATGCGGTAATGTCGAGTTTTTACGGAGACCAAAACCAAACGAGCGTACAAAGTTCAAGTAATCAATTTACTACCAGTAGTTTTTATGGTGGAAATAATGCAACAAGCGCGCAAAATTCCGCTAGTTTTTATGGTACCAATTCAACAGTGGGGGGTAATTTCGCGAAAAGTAATGCAAACAACCAACAACTTTCCGGAAGCTTCTATGGAGGAAATACTGCTCCTTCAAATCAGAATTTCCAATTCCAGCCCCAGCCAGTTAATTTGGGGCAATTCGGTCAGAATAATAATAATAATTTATCAGACAGTTTTTACGGTGGAAATAATCAGAATAATACTTCCGTCAATTTCAATCAAAAAAACGTCGATGTGGGCCCCACGCAAGGGAATTTGTCGGACAGTTTTTACGGAAATCCAAATCAGAATTTTGCGAATTTTAATCAGAGTGGAAATGTGGGAAATTACGGATTTACCCCTGGAAATGAAGGGCGATCCTCTGCAGGGCGGCCCCCACACGCTCTCGTCACGTTTGGGTTCGGTGGCAAACTCGTAATTATGAAGGACTCCTCCAATTCTTACGCCTCCAATTTTGACTTTTCAAACAAGGCAAGTTTTCTTTTTTTTAATTTTGGGAACTAAAACTCTCCCAACTTTTATGTAGCTCCTGTTGGTGTTAGAATTTCTTTTAAATTAATTCCTCGAATCTTCTAAATTTCTTTTTCGCAAAATTCAATCCTCCACATTTTCTTTTCATTTTTACATCTAGGGCTCTACCACAACTAGCGGAACCACCATCTCAATCCTGAACATTTCGGAAATAATAAAATCCAAAACCGATGACCCAAACTTCTCAGACCAATACGGCGCGCTAACCCACTTCAAGTCGCTCCTCCACGCCTCCTTCCCGGGCCCGCTCGTCGGCAGCTCGACTCCGGCCTCGAAGGACGTTCATAAATGGCTCGACGATAAGATCGCCAGCTGTGAGTCGCCAGCTGTCGATTCTCAGAACGGCCAGTATCTCAAGCTGTTATATTGTCTGCTCAAGATTTTCGTCCAGCATTACGGGAAGCTGAGGTCGCCTTTCGGCTCCGATCCTTCCCAACAGGTTGGTACTTTAATTTTAATTGAATTTGTTATTTTGTTTATTTGTTTTAATATTATTTTATTTTGATTGATTAATAGGAAGCGGATGGGCCGGAAATGGCGGTGACTAAGCTGTTTTCGTCCGCTAAACGGAGCAATTACGGATCGTTTGGACAGTGCGTGCACAACATTCCTTCAGAAAATCAGATCAGAGTATGTACATAACTATATATATAACATAAAAAATATTTATTCAATTAAAATAATAATGATGAAAAAATGAGTATTGTTTGAACAGGCGACGGCTTTGGAGGTGCAGAACCTTTTGGTTTCGGGAAAGAGAAAAGAGGCGCTCCAGCTGGCGCAAGACGGTCAGCTGTGGGGCCCGGCCCTCGTTCTTGCCGCCCAACTTGGCAATGATGTATTTATATTATATTATAAAGAAATTTTGCAAAAAAGCCCCTCTGTTCTTCAGAAATTCAAATGTTGCTATATCTCCTGCAATGATGTTACATGACATGTTTTAATCTCATAAACTGACACATACATTAATAAATCTGAATTACTACGTTAATATTATAATCATTTCCCTACATAATACCGCATGATTAACATAATCAACCATTATATTAATATTATATTTTTTATTTTATTTTTGTGACAGTTTTATGCGGAAACAGTTAAGAAAATGGCACACAGACAATTTGTATTAGGCTCTCCTTTGAGAACTTTATGTCTTTTAATAGCTGGTCAGCCAGCCGACGTATTTTCCACTGACAATCCGTCTCAGTCTGCTTTGGGCACCCCAAAATACGCCGTCTCTAACGCTCCTCAATCCTTCGAGGTATTAAATATTTAAAAATCATAATCGCAAGAATCTAATTTATGAAAATTTATGATACGATTATAATCATAATTTGTGATTACTAATTTATTTTTTTTACAATTTTTTGTAATAATTTATTTCTAACAATTTTTGATAATTTATTTTATATGTATTTAATGATAATAAATAAAATTAATGGAGGTAATAAATAAAATAATAGTTTATGATAATTTATTTTATAGTGAGAATTTAATATATTATTTTTTAATGTTTAGTTTCAAGGAGGAGGGATGCTGGACGAGTGGGAAGAGAATCTAGCAGTAATGGTGGCGAACAGGACGATTAAAGACGAGCTCGTCATGATCCACCTCGGCGACTGCCTCTGGAAAGAGAAAGCCGAGGCTCGTCTTTCTTTCTTTATTGTATTATATTAATACATTTATTCATTTTTGGGGCGTAATTTAATTGTTAAAATATGAAAAAACAGGTGACTGCAGCGCACACGTGTTACTTGGTGGCGGAGTCGAATTTTGAGCAGTTTAGTGATACGGCCAGGCTCTGCTTGGTTGGCGCTGATCACTGGAAGTGTCCTAGGACTTTTGCTTCTCCTGATGCAATTCAGGTCAGGAAAAAATAAATAATAATAATAATAATAATAATAAATAAATAAGAAATTTACAAAAAAGCCCTTGCAATATTCAAAATTGCAAAAAAAACTGCATTATTGCCAAAATTGCAAATAAAAACTCCCTGTCGTGAGTTATCTTAACAATGTAGGAGTATTTTCTTGAAAATTTTCCTAATGATAATAGTAATAATGGTAAAAATAAAATTGTTATTAACTTTTTGTTTTGTGTGTTATATTAATTTAAATCTGTAATGCTTTAAATAGAGGACGGAGTTATATGAGTACGCAAAAGTGCTAGGAAATGCGCAGTATATGTTACTACCGTTCCAGCCTTATAAGCTCGTTTATGCACACATGCTCGCTGAAATGGGCAAGATTTCCGATTCATTAAAGTACGCCTTTCTCTCTCTCTCTTTCTTTTAATTCTATAGAAAAAATCAAATTTTAAATTCACTTAAATGATTTCATTTATGTTTTTATATTAATTTAATTACAACAGGTATTGTCAAGCGTCTCTTAAATTATTAAAATCGTCACGCGCGCCTGAACTGGAAGCCTTGAAGCAGCAATTCTCTTCACTTGAGGAACGGATTCGTACTCACCAGCAAGTAAATAAAATAAATATAGAAAATAACTTCAACAACATTATATTAACTAACTAATTGAAACCTCTAAACTTATTTTATTAATATTTATATTTTAAAGGGGGGATTCAGCTCAAACGCGCCGACCAAAATAGTGAAGAATTTATTCAGCACTTTAGACAGAGGCATACAAAGAGTAATGGGCACACCAGCCCCACCTCAACCCGGTTTACCTCCAATGGCACCAACAACAGCAGCAACAGGAACCGGGATTTCAAATACCGGTTTTGTTGGCGCCGGTTCCGCCGGAACCTGGAATGAGAATCCCGGTTTTCCCAAATTCGGTAGCCAGTCCGTCTCCGATTCGATTAATGAGATGGATAGTAGTGGTGGGAACAATAGCAGCGCCAAGAAATCACTGACGCGTCAGATTTCTTCTGAGCCTGATTTTGCTCGCAGCCCTAAACAAGTCTCACTTTTTCTCTTTAATTAAATTAATTAATTATTTTGGCGGTATTTTTTATAACGAAATATTTAACATTTTTGTTATAATTAGGATGGTGCAAAAGGGAATGAAACAGGAGCTGGAGGTTCGAAATTAGGCCGGATCGGGTCCACACTTTTCGGCTGGATCGCTAAACCCAAAAACCAGGTTATTTTCTCTTTCCTGTTTGTTTATAGCTTTAAATATGAATAATGGATACTAAACTAATATAATTTATTTATTTAATAAAGGCAAAATTGGGAGAGGAGAATACATTTTATTATGATGAGAAATTAAAAAGATGGGTGGAAAAAGGAGCGGCAGACGTTCAAACCGAGGCCCCACCACTCGCCCCTCCTCCAACTTTCCAGAATAATAATATGATTAATAACATTAATAATAATATTAATGATAGTAGTATTCGTAATAACGAGACTACTGGTCAGAATATGATGATGGTGAATGGGAGTCCAGAGATAAAACCGTCGGTCAGTTATAGTAATAATAATGCGTCAGAGGTAGGGGCCAATGCGGGGATGCCACCTGTCCCTCCCAGCCACAACCAGTTCTCCAATCGAGGCAGGATTGGTGTCCGTTCCAGGTACCTTTTCTTGTTTACATGCATTACATTATATTTCATTTCATGTTTTATTTTTGTGTATTTATAAGTTAAAAATAAGAAGTTTAAGTTATAATTTTTTAATATTCTAAAAGTTCCATGATTTTGCCATAAATATGTCAAAAATCAACATCATTTTTTTTAGAAAATTTCCATATAATTTATTTATTCATTTGAATGCCTAAAAAATAAACATTATTTTTTATTTCTCATTGCAGATATGTGGATACATTCAACAAAGGCGGTACCGGTACTGGTATAGCCCAACAATCCGTACCTCCAAGCCAATTCCACACGCCAGCCGTACCGACCGCAATCAAACCGCCAGCCAACGCCAAATTCTTCGTCCCTACAATTCCCGCCCCATCCACAGATTCTACGGAATCCTCCTCTGAAATTCCACCAGTGTACAATTCTCCTCCGCCCAAACAATCCTCCCCGACTTCCTCTTCCAACTCCTCTCCCCCACCTCCTGTCCGAAATTACCAAAATACCCCTCAGAGTTCAATCCATCGGTTCCCCAGCATGGACAATATTAACAAAACTCCCGGGGCTAATATGGGAAGTGGTAGTGGGAGTAGAGGAGGTATTCCAAGGACCCGTGCGGCTTCGTGGAGCGGGTCGTTTAATGACCCGCTTGGTGGCGGTGGTAAGTTTGCGGGTCAGATGAGTCCTCCTAATCAGTTCATGCCTAATAATAATTATAATAATAGTATTAATAATAATGGTTCGCCTTCGCATGATGAGTTTAACGAGGTGGAGCTGTGAGTGGTGGTTAAATATGAGAAAACCCAATAATTATGCGAATGGGTTCTTTTTTTCTTTCTTTTTTTTATATGTTTTTGTTATTTTTTTTTTGGTTATTTTTTTTGGGTTTTACAGTAATGTTGTGAGAGAAAAGAATGTTTAGTTTTTGGAGTTTGGTGTAGTTAAAATGTGGTTTGAAAGAGGGTATCCATTTACATGAAGAAAGAAAGCATGTGGATGCCAATCTGTACAGATAATTTGTTTCTATTTTACTTGACCCTCTCAAATACCCCCTCATTTTTTTGACATTTTTTTTTCTATATTTGTTGCTTTTTCTAGACGGAACTGAGCTGTAATGGAATTATCATATTCTTTGAATTTATTTAAGTTAATTCAAAACTTTATTTTGATGGTTATATTATGTTTAATATATATTCAAAACTTTAGTATTACTACTGATATGAATCTATTTGAAATTTCTAGTTTTCGATATAGGATTTGTTATTATATGGTTATTAGTTTTCTGAACTGGTGCTTTATTGTATATATATATATATATATATATATATATATAAACTTCAGATATATATTTAAACTTTATACCTAAAGCTTACATGAGCCTGGACCATGCTTTATTGTATATATATATATATATATATATATATATATATATATATATATATATATATATATATATAAACTTCAGATATATATTTAAACTTTATACCTAAAGCTTACATGAGCCTGGACCATATGCTATATCTATGGTTCTTAAAAGCTCATTTCAGTTCAGAGATTATTTACATTATGATGCTTTCTACAAATGAAAGAAAATAAAAACTATCAAAATTTCTACGAAAGTAGCGGCTTTTCAACATCTGAAATTGGCATGACATCATCTGTTGACTCATCCAACGTCTCATTATTCTTTGCCCAAAGCACCGCGTAAAGACCGCAAAACATCAGTACTATTCCAGCCGAGCTGCACAAACCAAACATAGTAATACTAAATTTAATCTTATAAATGTAAATAATTTTATTTAAACTTATCAATGGAATGTATTTATATACCTTCCTAGACCGATCATTTGACCATACAAAATTGCGGAGAGAATTGTTGAGCAGACCGTCTGAATAGGGCTGAAAATCGAGACGAGCACCGGCCCTTTTTTACTCACACACCATGCTTGAAATGCTATACATGCACCCACAACCACTCCTCCCTTCATTTCACCAAAATACAATTACCAAAATTAGAATATCATTATGTGATAAATTGGTAACAGTATATTTATGATGAAAATGAAGAAAACATGGTTGTAAAATGGATATGAGTAAGTACCATTATGCATATTTCTCCAATTATCGTGATTGAGATGCGAGGCGATCCAATGTCTATCGTGCCGTTTATGAGAAATAACAAAATCACAGTGAATATTGAGCCCATCATTGATGTAATGGTGCATAGAGACAAAGGTGCTGGAAAATTCACCATAGTTGCGGCCTAAAAACATTTCAATTTTAATTTCTAACTCTATATTTGCGACATGTTATTTAAAGTGGTAAGATCATATGTAAATTTGAAAAGATGGGGGATTTACTTGCAAAACTGCGTTGCAAGAGAGAACAATAACACCGGCCAGAAGATAAAAGCACCCCAAAATCCAATCGTAATAGCCGTTATTATTTGAATTCTCGCTCAATTGGGGTGGTTTATTCAATTCCGGAGAAGTTGGAGGGGGTGTTTGCAAAAAGCTCATCGTGATTGCGCCGCTCAAGCAAACCAAGGTCCCCACAATCTTGGCCTTGCTATACTTGCAATTCTTCTCAAACTTCTCAAACCTAAACAATCAAAATTCAAATTAATTCATATAACCCCTCAATTTCCTGATATTTCCAAATGAAAGACCATTGTTTTAATAATTACTTGATCAGTATTATAATATGCATAATGAATTGAAATTAATATTAATAATAATACCTAAGACAAGCGGCAATGATGAAAATAAAACCGGGGGCTAAATTGGGCATAGCAGAAGCAACAGCCGGTGAAGTCTTTTCTATCCCCATCAGCATTAACACTTGAAATATGCACACCCTATTTAGCAAGAAATTAAATTATGTTAAAAAAACTTGTTAGAAATAATATATTTGAAATATGTTACGCGTACTTTTATACATGATGGACACAGCCAAGTGCCACAGAAAGTTTGCTTCACCGAAAGTATCTCTTGTAGTCTTTGATATCCACTACTAAGTTAAGTACTATTAAAATAATTTTAACTACTTTTTCAATATTCTAATCTTAATACTATATATAACTGTAAACTACTTTTCCGACACCCCATCAAAAGAAAAGAAACAAAAGATAAAGTAAAAATGGAAAAATAAAAAAGTGGATATTTTTTATTTTTTTGAGGAGACACCTCCTTTTATTAATTGAAGGATTACTTAGCATGCGCCAAAATTTACACCATAAAAATTCAATAAGAACCTGAATTTTTCAATATAAATTAAAAAGATTCAATTTAAAACTTACCCTCCAACAGAAATCATCACAATTTGAGCCATCAAACTTGACGTCACCTTCTTAGGCCATTTTTTCCTATATCCATAAACTCAAACTATCAAAATTCAAAACATATATACATAAAAATATTCTATATTTACATAAAAAAGCAAATTAAGATTTCCAAAAAAGAAAAGTTAACAAAAGCTTTGCAATCCTACATACCTTTCAAATGCAATAGCAAAAGGGAGAAGAACGATAGCAGTGGTTGATCCAGTAATGGCGATGAGAAACAGAGGATTGGCTCCCATGGCTAAAATACGATTCACAAACACCACGTAGAATCCTAAAACACACTGTGCGGCGAATAAACCGGCAATAATTAGGGCTTCTTGAAGGAAACTCCCTCTTTGTTGGCGCCCTAACATCTTCACACAAAGAGAGAGGATAGAGGGAGAGAAAAAGAATAGAGGAGTTTGTGAAGAACAAAGGAGAGAAAGTAGAGGAGCGAAGAAGAATGGATGGGTGCCTTGTAACTAAGGAGAAGCCTTTCGCTCTATAGTCTCTCTCTCTTTGATGTTTAATTTATACGATTTAGTAAAGTGTAAAGTGAAAAAAGGAGTGTTGAGACGCATTAGTAAAGTTCTATTCTGAATTGGGATGCAACGGAAGAAACATGGATTGCTTCTATGTGATACACGTGGACCCACCTGTCAGGTGTTTTGACGTAATAACAATTTTAGTCAACTGCATGTATTTTTGTAACTTAAATTGTCGGTTTTTTTTTTTTTTTTTTGGTGAATTTGAAATTGTCGTTTTTGTTGATTATGTATATATTGTTATTATATGAACTAAATAAGACAATAAATTGAATGCAACAACAGAAAATAAATGTTGTCACTGAAGTTTATGCAAATGCAAGAAAATGCCTAATTACTTGCATTATTAGGTAAAGTTCAAAATGTTCCTGTACTGCATTTTTTCAAAGCAGTACATTTTTTCAGTTCACAAAAAAAAATTTCAAAGCCATCACCATCATCTAAAATGATGATTTTCAAAAATTAATATGAGATGATATAGTCATTGTTTGAAAAAAAAACACAATATTTCTTGAAAGTAAAAAAGAAACTTTATCTGACAAAGAACTCCAATATCATGATGCATGCACTAAGCATGATGCAATGGAAGATACCTATGGGATACATGTAGGTCCGATTTGTTCCTTATAAAAAGATTTGTGCCCTTCATTAAGATAATTACGGTTTAGCTAGCTAATTAATTATGCGTATATTCAAATTATTATTTTAGAGAATTTGGCAAGAGGGGAAATTTGAAGAAATAGTTAATTCAAGTCAAACTTTTAAATGAATTATTAAATAAGTATATTTTTAAAATAAATTCAAGTCAAACTATGAATTAATTAAATTAAATAAATATGTTTTTTCTTTAAATTACTCAAATAAATGAACCAAAATCAGCACGAAACATAATTATTTCAACTTCAGCCACCACTATTTCAGTTTTTTTTTTTTTTTTTTTTCAACTTCAGTTCCGAAAGAATTTCAAGGAAAAAATTTAATGACACTTATTTGTGTTGATGCACCACTTGTTTTATTTGTCATTAAATGTAGATTTTGCACAAATGAGTTCACTATTTTTGTACTCATGAGTTATGATGTCATGGAGAGAAACAAATAGTTTAGTAGTATATAATAAGATGGAACCCTAAGCTTTAAAGCTAGATGCAAACAACCCTAATTTGGGAGTGTGGATTGCAAGCAAGTTTAAGTTCCCCCAAACAAGCATCGGTTATTGAGGAGTGCAAGCAACAACACTAATTATCTGTGTTTGGATTTTATATAACTATGCTTCATACAATTTTTAACATATATAACTAGAATTCAGCTTATATAAAATTGGTACAAAAAGTCTTCTTCATTCAGTAAAAACCAATTCAGTGGCATAGTACTATAATAATACTTATCATTTACTTTATAACATAATTCTCTTTTAATAAGTGAGTTCAAAATATTATGTAATATTTTTTGAAGTCCCTTTAGTGATATTTAACCTTAGACATCACTTTAAATAACTAAGCAACAAGAAATCTTGAAGGACTCTTTCCATTTATATGTAATTTTAGTTCTTTGAGGATATTTTTGTAGAACTCAATTTTTAGAGATTCAAGGGTCAAGATACTTATTCTTCAAGCATTTGTAGGTAAATAGTAAATACTACTGTTAATTTGAATTCATGATGCTGATGCAACAATTGGACCTAATCTAAGAATCGACATTCTAGCTTAGCCTTGGAAAAATTAAACTAAATGGAAGAAAATTATTAACAAAAAAAGTCAATGTTGTTATAGTATTTTATATAAGAGCATGTACGCAGCATTTAAACATGAAAGTGAAACACGAGTTGATGAATCTAAAAGACCAGATTAAATATTCTTTAAAATTTCAAAATTGAATTCAAGAGATGAGTACTTAATATAACTGATATCCAAAATAAATAATGAAATAGAACTGAAATTATAATACCCAGTTAAATAGTTAAATGTTAAATAAATATGAAATCTTCCATTTCAAATATTTCGAGGAATGCACTTTCTAGGCTGCTATACCTTAATCTAGTAAAAAAAATCAGAATCTAACAAAAATAATATAAATATATACAATCATATCGCCAAAAAAATAATATTAAAACTGCATTAAGTAATATCTAACTATCAAATTCTTCTTCTAGTTTCCACCCTTCGTTTCTTTGATACCAAATTCTCTGAATTTGCGCCACTAGATTCTATCTGTATTAATTAAACAAACAAAAACTTAAATCTGTTTTTCTGTACTAGTTTTTTTTTATGATTTTTGTGCTTAAAATCTGTTGTGAGAGAGAGAGAGAGAGAGAGACCTTGTCAAGCTTGTCCCTGACATTTTTTACAGTGGAATTCATTGAAGCTGAGGGAAAATAATCCTGAAATTAAAATAAAAATTCACATATTAATAAAAAATAAGAATAATTGAGATGCCAAATAACCTATAGAAAAAATTAAAAATTAAAAAAATATACATAAAAATACCTGGTTGGAGGAAACATGATTAAGAACCTTATCTCTAGAATCAGAATCCCTTCAAATATACAAAAATAACAATTTAAAAAAATAAAAATAAAAATAAAAGAGGAACAAAGTGGTGTAAGCCTCTAAATGATAATATCACAACACTTCCTTCAATCATTTTTATCTATTTGATTAAAATATTTAATAAAATTTCAAAGATTTTAAATTGGCATATAAACAAATAATAATTACCTCTTATTAGAGACCCAATTCTGATTTTCCGACCCTTCTGTTCTCCTAGCTCCAGCTGAAAAAATAAAAACAATAAATACACAATAAATAAATAAATAAATAAATAAATAACAAATAAATTAATAATAAGTTACATTTAATGCGGCCAAGCACTTCTTTTCTCCTGACTTCAAGCTTTTCCATTGTATCAAAATGGGTTTCAAATTGAGTCGCGTATTTCACAGCTAACTTATTTCCAATAAATACTGATTCGTCCAGTTTTCTCTTAGCAAATCTGGCAAATTAATCATTTAACCCAAAGTAGAAAGATCGAAATTTTTTAAATAAATTTTGCAATAATTAAGCAGAGAAATATTCTTTTACAAAATTAAAATTACCTTGCATTACTGACATGAAAGAATTTGATAAAGAAAACATCAGTATATGGTTCACAATCCTCTCCATCCATCGGCTTGCATCTGTAAATTGAATAATCAAATTGGAAATTCAAATGCTGGGCAAAAAAGCAATTAAAAAACTCGAATTCGAATGATTTTTGAAATAATCAAATAAAAAAACTCACTCTTCAACTGGACCATAAGATTCGAACAATCTTTTCAGCTCATCACCACATCCTAGTGAAGGAACATTTCTCACTATCAAATATCTGAAAACAAAAAAAAATAAAATTACAAACAATTTCATGCAAAATTATCATTCATGAAAGATAAACGATCCAAAAATCCACTGAGAGGAAATTAATGGATAAATTAAAGTGAAAAATATAGAAAGTGATGAATGAATTACTTTGACTCGTCGCAGATAGTGTAGACGCGCACGTTAGCAGGCTCGTCTCTGTCGCGTGGCATCGCCGGCTTGGCTAACGTGCGCCCCTGATTTCCTCCGTTGAACTCTTTGAAACGAAGAGAATTCTCCGTTCAATCTCGGCTTTGATCAGAATCCTGGGTTTTGTTTCTGGCTTATGCTAACAGATCGAGGAGAGAATGGAAATCCTGGATTTTGTTTCTGGCTTATGTTAACAATGGAGAGAGGATGGAAATCCTGGATTTTGTTTCTGGGTTTGTTGACAATCTAGAGAGAATGGAAATCCTGGATTAGTTGTATGTATGAAGCTTCATTTGATGGGATTTTGAGAAAATGTGAAAATTTGAGTATTATTGTGCGTGTTAGCCTTCAATTGATGAGATTTCGAGAAAATTATGAAAATTTGAGTACTTTTGTGTGTATTAGCCTTCAATTGATGTGATTTTGAAAAAAATGTAAAAATTTAGTATTTTTGTGTGTTTTAGCCTTCAATTGATGGGATTTGGAGAAAATGTGAAAATTTGAGTATTTTTGTATATATTATTAGCTTTCAATTGATGCGATTTCGAGAAAATTTAAGTATTTTTGTATATATTAGTCTTCAATTGATGGAATTTTGAAAAAAAATTGAAAATTTCAGTACTTTTGTGTGTATTAGCCTTCAATTGATGTGGAGAAAATGTGAAAATTTGAGTACTTTTGGGTGCATTAGCCTTCAATTTATGGGATTAGGAGATAATGTGAAATTTGAGTAATTTTGCGTGTATTTGTCTTTTAATTGATGGGATTTGAGAAAATGTGAAAATTTGAGTATTTTTGTTTGTATTTGTCTTTTAATAGATGAGATTTTGAGAAAATGTGAAAATTTGAGTTTTTTTTTATGTGATGTCTGCAATCGATGAGATTTTGAGAAAATGTGAAAATTGAGTACTTTTTGTGTGCTATTTGTGTATTAGCCTTCAATTGATGAGATTTTAAGAAAATGTGAAAATTTGAGTAGTTTTGTGTATATTATTAGCCTTCAATTGATGGGATTTGGAGAAAATGTGGAAATTTGTATTTTTGTATGTATGAGCCTTGAATTGATGAGATTTTGAGAAAATATGAGTATTTGAATATTTTTGTCTGTCTAACCTTCAATTGATGGGATTTGGAGAAAATAAGGAAATTTGTATTTTTGTATGTATGAGCCTTGAATTGATGAGATTTTGAGAAAATATGAATATTTGAATATTTTTGTCTGTATTAGCCTTCAATTGATGCGATTTGGAGAAAATGTGAAAATTTGAGTATTAACCTTCAATTAATGGGATTTTGAGAAAATATAAAAATTTGAACATTTCTGTCCATATTAATATTATCCTTCAATTGATGCGATTTGGAGAAAATGTGAAAATTTGAGTTCTTTTGTATGTATTAAATTTCAATTAATGGGATATTGAGAAAATATAAAAAATTTAACATTTGTGTATGTTGAGCCTTCAATTGATGCGATTTGGAAATATTTTGAAAATTTGAGTACTTTTGTGTGAATTAGCCTGCAATTGATGAGAATTGAAGAAATGCGAACTTTAGTATTTTTTGTGGATACTAACCTTCAAATGATGGAATTTTGAGACAATGTATGTATTACCCTTAGACTGAATGAATTTTTTGTACTTTCAACCAAGTACTAAAAAATAGGAAGTATTCACCTTAAATTTATAAGATTTGAGAAACTTCAAAAAAATTCACAATCTGAGCAACAAATTTGTGTATGCATAAAATGGATTTTCGATAAGTAGAAAGAAAATTATAAAAAACAAATAAAACAAACATTGGTACGGCACAGATTAAACATCAATCCAACAAAACCTCAAAACCGTCTCAAGATTTCACAAACTTATCCAAAAGTACAAAACAAGCCACAAAAAAACACTTCCTAAAAACTCCAAATGTCTCTCACTAAAACCAACAAGCTCCAAAAATTCAAGTCTGACTTAGTTTAACAAACTAAAATTCAAAATATAGATTTAATAAACTAGGTAAAATAAACTTGTTTACTGCGCCTCAACAATGTTGCCCTTCTCACTCACATAAATACCGTCCAAAAACTTTCTGATATCCTTGTTCTTCACATGGCATTTCTGTTTCACAGAAACATTATTATTATTCACAAATTAACAAAATTTGCAAAAAAAATATTATGCTTAAATTGCTGAAAATTGCAAGAAAAAACTTCTCTACAAAAATGTTACTGTTGACACCAATAATCAACTTAACATTTTCAATTTCAGGGACTTTATTGCAATTAGACATAATACAAGGGCATTTACAGAAATTTCTATTAATTTTATTTTTTAATTTATTTATATTAATAATACCTGGTTAATGAGAGCAGCAGAGCGAGAAACCAACTCAATATCATTTCCATCAAGAACCAATTCATCCTTCACTTTCTCAGACCTAAGAACTGTCACTCCGTCAAGCATATCAACTTTCCTCACCTACATAAATCAAATTAATATACTTTTAACAATCATATTTAAACAAATAACATGAATATAATATTAATGTAATAATATAAGTCTCATGGCCAGTCCAAAGAGGTAATTGTAGCAATGCCACTACTCAAGGCAATGGAATATGAGAATTGCTTCTAATTTAGACGGAGACTCATTTAATGAATGAATAATTAAAGAATCTCAACATCTTAAAGAGGCTTGTTTTTTGACGTTTATTTGGGAATTTGCAAACATTTTTATAGTTTGCCCCCTGAACAAATTGAAGGGTTTTCACCCTGAAGAACCCTCCCGTCACAGTAACAATTATAGATTTCATATTAATATTGCAACTAATCAGGTCTATTTGTAAATGAATAAACTGTTTGATCACAGAAAAACATTCACGAAAAATAACAAATCACATGATTATATAACAAACAAGGTATAATTTATACAAAGTAAAAAGATCAGATCTAAACCAAAAAAAACAGAACAAAGAATCGATAAAAATACTACTCAGTACCTTCTTCTCGCCAAGGAAGTTTCTGATCTCAATCGACTTGTTCCCATTCGTAATCGAAGCGTTGATGGGAAAGTGAGCGTACACGAACCTCATCTTGTAACGGTACCCCTTGGTGACTCCATTAATCAGATTCTGCACGTGGGAGATCGCCGTGCGGATGGCCGCCATGGTCTTGCGCGTGCCGAACCAGGCGTCGACCTTGAGCTTCTTGCCGCCCTCGATCAGCTGGAAATCGAGGTTGAGGTGCTTGAAGCTGCGCGTGAGCTTGCCGCGCGGGCCCTCGACGGTGACGATCTTGGCCTCCACCTTGAGGGAGACCTCGTCGGGGATGTCCATGGTTTCTGAGGCGAGGATGGTCTTCATCTTTCTCCGATTTTCGCTCTCACGGCTGAGAAAGTTAGGGTTTGAAGAGAAGCGGGGAGGAAGGCGGCGTTTGGGGTTTTATATATTTAGGGTTGGGGTTAGGGTTTTGGGTCCAAGGCTGATCTCAGCCGTCTGATTTGTTTTGGGCTTTACAATGTAATTACTACTGGGCTATAAGGCTTTTTAAATAATAATTGTGGGCTTTACAAGATCTATGGGCTTTTTTGGGGTACTAATTAATGAGGGAACTTGTAACTAATAAATTGCTGAAAAGCCCCTATATTATGGCTGCATTGCAGAGAGAAAATATATATGTTATTGGAAAGCAGTACCCTTTATTGTTTCAAAATTCGGAAAAAAAAAAACCATATCATTGAACGAACTTGTAACTCGATGTCATATTAATAGAAATGGATATATAGATTAATCCTACTACAATATATCCAGTGATATAAGATTGACTAAACACATGTTGATGTTACTATGTTAGTAATATAATACTTTTTATTAACTCAATTTTTAAATTTAACTATTTGAAGTTATCCATAGACAACTAACACAGTAGACCCATTTTGAGTATAAATATACAAACTGTTGAAATATACATCATGATGACTCAGTATGTGTGACAAATCAATGTGTCGTCATTGCCACATCTCAATTCTTACTTTTATTGTTATAATCTTAATTCTCTTTTTTCTCTCTTATCTAATTTAAATTTTACCAAAACAGAAAGTAAAAAAGTGGCAAATATACCTTTCAAAAAAAAAGAAAGTGGCAAATATAGTGGGAGAGTATGCTGACTGTCTACTCTTTTCCTTTGAAAAACTAATTTGCTTGGTGTGAATGATTTCAACTTTCAAATCAATGAACACGACGACCCTTCTTCATTCGTAGGAGCAACGACGACCCCAGCAACGACGACCTTAGCAAAATAAGTCACAGCAACGACGACCTTAGCAAAATAAGTCACGAATCATGCTTTCACGATGATATGAAAAGCCAAAGCTAATTAGGTGTAGTTTACTATTTATTTATTTTGTTGATTATGATTCAAACTGAAAATGAGCCAATTTATTAGTATACAAAAGCCTCTAAACCCTAAACCAGCCACCACCATTCACCCAACTCATTCTCACAACCCTCCTCCATCTCTCCCACACCCCCATCTCTATTCTTGAGGTTCAAGTCAACCTAATTCAGTGTTAAAATGCGAAAAAAGGGTGTTGCTAGACTGTTTTTGACAAAAGAGGCTGATTTAGTTTCAAACTATGCGTGTTTCCAAGCGCCTTTTAATCGGTTATCGTTCAAACCGATTTTTCGTCCATCAAGACCATCTAGGTCAGATCGTGCGGAAGGCATCTACCGCACACACAATCAATCTCCTCTTTTGTCAAAAAGAAATAATTATATAAAAAAAAATTCTGATTTTTCGACTACAATTCAAAAAAAAAAAAAACTTTCAAATCAATGCAATTCTATAAAAAAATAATTATATATGTTCATTCAATGGGAAACATAAGAAAAATGTACGATTTGTATTAGAAAATTGAAGAAATATCAGAATGGTATTTTATACAGTACAAAGAGGACAATATTTCCTCACACTCCACTCTTTCCATCCATTTTGAATGGTATTATTTGAGAGAATTTGATGCTCAAATGTTTTCAAAATTAATTCGGTCAATTTGACAAGTTTATGCCCTAGATATTAATTTTTTTTTTTTTTTTGAGGAGTAGGCGATTGCCTACTAGGATTTAATTAAAATAAAATAGTTTAGGTTACATCATGGTTTACAAGCTCAAATAAACGGGAATTAATTATAATTGTGTAAAATGATAGAGCTAATTATCTAATAATTAACACCCTGAATTTTTATTTAAAAAGAAAAACCACTAACCTATGCTTTACTTCTTTTTCTTACTTATCTCAAAAAAATAGTTCTTTTTCATATAAAAGGTTCAGAGGTACATTTTGCAATTGGCAGTGGACAGCATCTACAACCACATAGTGTTATAATAACAATTAACAATGGGTCTTAAAATAGGTCACCATCAATTAAAGTGTATTTATAACCCTATAAATGTACAAAATGGTAGAGTCCGAAACTAAAGACAACCATCGCAATATCTTGAATCAATTTTGAAGAAATGAGTTTGAGTGGAGAACAATTGAAGCCAGTTTTTGCCATGGTGGTATTCGATGTACTTTTCGCCATAATGGTCGGTCTAATAAAGAAGGCTTTGGATGAGGGGATGAATATGCTTGTCATTATTACGTTAAGACAACTGGTTGCTACAGTTTTTCTCGCACCGATCGCCTATTTCAAAGAAAGGTAACTTGTTTTACCTTTTTTCTTCTTTAAGCCTTAAATCAAATAACGATATTACGATCATGTGTTCAGAAAGACAAGACCAAAGTTGACGGCCGAGATATGTGGTTACCTCTTCCTCAGCGCTCTTCTAGGGTTAGATTGTACAATTTATTCAAATTCTTCAAAAAAAATTCTTTCGCTTTTTTCTTGTTTTATCTCTTGTTTTTCTTTTTTTTTACTTTTGTTTTGGACTTGATAGAGCGTCTCTGCCACAATATACGTTCTTCCTTGGTATGAAATACACAACGGCTACTTTTGCATCGACTTTCTCCAATTTAACTCCCGTTATAACCTTCTTGGTTGCCCTTTTAGTTAGGTAAATTAATATTAATAACATAAATACCTGAATATAAATTATAAACTAGTATATGTGAATTAAATTTCCACAATTTATTTAGGTTGGAAACCCTAAACATAAAGACCAAGGCAGGATTGGCAAAACTATTTGGAACTCTTCTCTCTCTAATTGGAGCAATGATTCTAACTCTCTACAAAGGTATACCCTTGACCCACAAAAACCCTCAAATGGGTCAAACGGATCAACAAGTAAATGGGTCAAACGGGTCGGAGAAATGGATCTTTGGTTCGATCGCATTGCTAGCAAATGCAATTGCATTCTCACTTTGGTTACTTTTACAATCGAAAGTTACGAAAAAATATCCCGTCGTTTTTTCAAGCACGGCTTTTATGTTGCTTTTGAGTTTTATTCAAGTCGGAGGATTGGGTCTCGCGATTGAAAGGAATATTTCAGTTTGGATCCCGAAAGGAAATATTCAAATCACTTCAGTTATTTACTCAGTAAGTCTAAGCCTTTCAAATTTCATAGGCCAGTAATTTTTGGTTTGCAGTTTCAAATCCTGCCTCAGATAAAAAAGGATTTCAAATCTTGCTTCATGGTTTAACACGTTAAAAATACTAAACAAATCGTATAAAAACCGAGGCATAATTTAAAATGCCCATTTTTATCTGAAGCGGGATTTGAAACTCCGAACTGAACTACTCGGAGAAATAAGTTGAAAATCAAGTTAAAATCAATGTATTTGAGAGAATTTGGGCATTAGATATGAAAACTTTCAAATCAGATCTTTGAATTCTTTTTATTAAGTTTAATATGAGTAATGTTTAAATTAGGGTTTTGATTTGTAGGGAATAGCTTCATCAGGAATAGGGTTTGTGATAATGACATGGTCAGTGGAAAAGAAAGGTCCAGTTTTTGCTTCTGCCTTCATACCTTTGATTCAAGTCTTCGTTGCATTAATTGATTTCTCAATTCTTCATGAACCACTTTATTTTGGAAGGTATATTTTATAAAGTAATTTTTTTTGAATTATTATAGAGTAATTTTAAAATACTATATAAGTTTTTTGAGGTTTCATGTTTATAACTTATCATCTAATAGATATACATCAAGATCTGTATTAAACAATAAAACAATTTCTTTATATATTGCAAAGAGAAAGAAATATCTTATTTATTATATAGCATAGATCTTAATGCATATGGAATGGACATTAACTAGTTCTGAGTAGTATGAAATTTTGAATACTTAATTAAGATTTGTTTCCTCATTTTATCTTATATTCATATTTAAGTGAGAGATAAGAACTAAACAACTTATGTATTTATTTGCATAGATTGTATAACATTTTATTCATTTTTTTTTCTTTATTCAGTGTATTGGGAGCTATATTTCTTATAATTGGTTTGTATCTTCTCCTGTGGGGAAAGAAAGAGGAGGCCTCAATTAGTTTGCTAAAACTACCTGAGAAAAACAAGGAGCAAGAAAATAAAATGGAAGCTTCTATTGTAAATTAGAAACTAATCGTATTTTACATTCAGTTTGTAATTAGTCCCTCCTAAATTTAGACTATAATTGAAGTTGCAAAATTATCTGAACTTAATGAAGGTTTCACGGTAACATAATTCACTAAATAGAAAGATTAAAAAGAACTAAAAATAGACTCCCTAATCACTCTATAAATGCCCCTCAACAAACCACCTCTCATCTTTCAAACCTCTATCACACTCTCTCTCTTGATCCATCCTCAACGCAAACAAACCCTAATTCTCCGTCTCTCTCTCTCTCTCTCTCTCTCTCTCTACAACCCAACCATGAAGACCAACAACATTTTCTATCTCAACTTCACGCTCCTCCTCCTAATCCTATCCAGCCACGTCAGCTCGTCAGACCTCAACCAAACATGCAAGAAACCGTTAAACCTCACTGAGGCATGCAAGTACGCAATAGACCACGTGCCGTTTATCGTGTTGGATCATTGCACTTCTCTTCTCAAGTCGGACAAACGGGTCAGGTCCGTAACGGATTTACATGGACTCGCGTTGCATGTGACCCGCCTCGCGCTTAACCGCGCCGTGAATGCCGAATCCAAGATCGAGGAGCTCATGGATCTTGAGGGCTCCCCTTCTCTCAAGAAATCCTTCCACACTTGCTTTGAGGTACATTTTTTTGCTAACTACTATATATCAATCACACTATAAAATAACCAATCAAATGATTTGGCTGTCTAACGTGCTTTTCTTCAAAATCACACCCCTTAAATGGTCAAATAACATGAACTCAACAAAACAAGCATACAAAGTACAAACACAACCATATACATTCACAAAACAACAAACATATTTCGCATTCAAATATGTATCTAATCAATCTACAATTTTCGTAACATGGACCAGGTCTACTCAGATGCGGTGGACCAGTTGCGCGACGCACTGGACAACATGAAGGAGATGGTGTATGGGTCCGTGGTGGACCAGCTCAAGAAGGCAGTTGGCGCACCGGAAAGTTGTGAGAAGGCTCTCAAAGGGATGCATAAAGTGGTTAAGTCTTTGTCCACCGTGGACCAGGAGTACGAACGGCTCGCAGCTGTTGCACTTGGCCTTGCCAAGTCGGTCGAGTGAATTTTTAATTAGGGTTCTATTGGTATTTTTAGTTTTATTTGAATTTGTTTTGGGTTTTTTTTTTAATTAGGGTTGTTTTTGGTGTCTAGTTTCATTTGGGTTCCGTTTTGGGTTTTGGTTTTTGATTTTGGAAGTTTTTATTTTTATTTTGTTTAGAGGTAGTGGCAAATTTTGCATCCAATTTTGCTTTTTTTTTAATTGGGGTTGTTTTTGGTGTCGGTTTAGTTTCATGTCAGTTCAATTTTGGTTTTTGTTAGTTTTTTTCTTTTTTTTTTTTGTTTTGTTTAGAAGGTACTGGCAATTTGGTGTGATTTGCGTAACAAATTAGAGGTACTATTGGTTTTTTATGATTTGGTAGTTACCTGGCATATTAAGGTCTATTTTAGTTTATTTGGATGATTTTTTAGCAATTGAGATTTATCTAATTCTAAATAAATTGTAATAATGATTTGATGATTTGAAATTTCTAAACATGTTTTGCAAAATAATTTCTACTTACATTTCCATTATATAATTGTAATACTCTATGAAATACAAACACAACTAATTCCCCTAAAAAATTGTTAAATCAACAAAGCCTTTTTAGAACAAACAATCCCAAACCAACACCAAGAAAAGTCGAAACGGAAATTCCAAAAATACCCACCAAAACTCCAGGCAAAATTAAAGAATTCCAGCCTTTCGAGCTGGCCATTGTACAGGCTGTCGTGGGCCCACCAATATTCGCGTTTGAGCCAATTAATAGCAATTTTTTATTTATTTTGAATAATTTGCCGACAAATAATGTGAATAAAAGATGCACAAGGACTTGAATGAAAGCAAATGAGAATATTTCGGGAGCTTTTGTTATTGCGTCCGCTATATTTCCACTCGCCCCCACCACCCCAAAGAAAACCTAAAAAAATAATAAAAAACCAAAAAATGGAACATGGAACATGGAAAATTTAGTAAAGTAATTTTCTCATATTTTTAAAAGCCTTCCTAACTTTTGGAATATTCAAAAAAGAAACTACTTTTAAAGACATGTACTTTTTGACTTTGCATTTGAAAAACACCTAACTCACTTTTTCTAATATATATAATCGATAAATAATGTCAAAAAATGAAAGGTTAAAAGTACAATTTTTTTTTCAAATATTTAGCATTTTTTATAAATACATGAAAATATCGGGGTTTCAGAAATTTTTCACAACAAAAATTAGTTAAAACTCAATCTAATTCTTGTAGTAATTAATAATTAATGAAATTTAAATAATTAAATTTACCTGCATGAGAATCAAAGCAATGGATTCGCCTGAAGGAGCGATTTTACCGAGTTGTTTAGGAAATAAAGTCGCCAAAAATACCACAATAAATGTGTTAAATGGCAAGCTGAATCCCTGGACGCCCAATGAGGCGCTGACACCTGTCCCGATTTTGCATATGCTTAAAGACACCGCAATTGCAATTGCACTATGAGTTACTGAAAGCTTTTCGTTTGATGAGGAATTGGAATTGGAATCCCTTTTACAATCTGTGATAAAACAACAATAAAATGAATCAAAAATCAGAAGGAAATTTTGCAAAAGAGCCCCTGTGTTATGCCCAAATTGCACAATTAATGAAAATAAAAATAAAAATCCATCCAGTCGTACAAAATTCAATCAAAATCAGGGGCCTTTTTGCATGATTTCAGAAAAAGGAAGTGAAAAGGAGTAGAAAATGGAAGTACGTTTAACAGGAGGAGAGGAAGAAGGAGATTCCGGTGGCATTTTTGTAGATAACGCGAAAAGCAGGGTGAAATACAAAGCGCAGATCACATTATCAGCCGCCACGCCAGCTGCCACCACTGAAGGCGAAGTATTTAACGCTTCTGATACCGCCACATAATTCACCGCTAAAAATAAGAAAAAATGGAAAAATATATAAATTGAAAATTTAATAATTTAATTTAAGGAGGGAAAATTAGTTAGATCATTACTTCCACCAATGTAACTGCTCATGAGAGCAGCAGCAATTTTCCAGCTGTCCTGCCCCAGTGATTTCATCGGCACCAGTAAAAACGCGACAAGTGTACCAATTATCGTTCCAACTATCCCAAATAAAAATACAATCAACAAACTTCGTAACGAAACGTATATATAACATAATTAACAAACTTTGTAACGGACCTGAGCCGATTAAGAAGGCGAACAGGAGATCTCCAGTGGATCGGACGATCCGGCGGAGATCCGCTGCGAGGAGGAGAAGCGGAACGGCGATTGGGAGCAAGTAGTTAAAGACGAGTTGATGAGCTGGCGCGTCAGAAGGAATCAGACCGAGACTGCTGGCTGTCAGGCCGGCGAGAATGCTGACGAGCGCCCCGCTCAGTGTGCTTCCCCATTTCGTCTTCTCAGACCTGAATGAAAGATTGAAGATTGAGCTTTGTCTGTGTGAAGTTTGTGATTTTGAGCGTTTAGTTGTTAATTGAAGCCTAAAAAGCTTGTCTTGGCTAAAAAGAACGCGAATTTGAGTGGAATTATGAAAAATTGGTACAGCACTTGACTGAATAGCAAGTCGCATTATCAAACTAACTGGCCAGGTGTACTGAAATTTCTATGAGAGAGAAGGACCAGAGACCGAAGGCGGCGAAGGAGAAGAGAGCGGTCCAAGTGGACCAATGGTCGTCCGGCTTGATGAGAGGCGGAGAGAGCGGGAAACTTGACTTCGCCGGAGAAATGAGCTTACGGCGGACGGTCGGTTTCTGGAAACTTCGCCGGAGCGGGCGGGTTGAGAGCTTCACCGGACGGGAGGAGGAGGAGAAGATGAAGCTGAAACGGGGAAGGAAGAGAGAAGGAGAAGGAGAGAGAGTGGAGTAGTAGCAAGCCATGGCCGTGGGGGTTCTTTTCCGAATATTCAGAAAACACAGGGGGCATTTTGAAAAAGTTCAAGGAGAGGGAAACGGTTGTCCACGTGGCGTGTTTTGAGAATCCACATCATCGTACATTATATTAGAATTATCCAATGAATGATTGCCACGTGTACTGATCTTCGTTGAATTGTAAGACTGGTATTCGAGTGAATGGACGAAAATGCCCTTTGCGTGCCTTGTTTTGTTAGTTCTGTTCTGCCAACTCGTCACGTGTTTATCATGTGCTTTCTTTCTTTTCTCTTCTTTTACTGAATCCTAATCCCTCTTCTTCTTCTTCTCTTCTCTTCGATTCAATTCAATTTCTCTGAAAAGAAAAGTCTTCTTCTCTCTCAGATCCAAAACCTCGCTTGATTGCTCCGCTTGGGTATAGAAACAGGGCGTTTATTGAATTCAAATGCATCAGGTAATGATTTCTGCTCATCTGCTTGTTTTTTCTGATTAGATCCGTAAATAGTTCAACTGTTAAATTGAATACTAGTTTGATTTATCCCCAATTGGATATCAATTAGACTTAATTGAATTGAATCTTGGATCGATCTGGATAGGCGACCATTATTTGCTCCAAATTGATCAATTAGAACTTGATAGAATATAACTGATTGATTAATTAGCTAAACATCGAAATATAAGCCCTTACTGTACTTATGATCATTTAATTCGCAAACTTCTTTTGCAATCAGTACCAATTAAGCCAAAATTGAGTGAAATTTATTCTTAATCCCAACAATTTGTGGGACTCACAAATTGTTTTCTTGTTTATATGCAGTAATAGAGCCATATGAACGATTTGTCTGGTTTTTTGAGCGCGATCCATTTTTACTGGTTTTGTTAAAACATGGGTTTGACTTACCACTTCTCTCTTCTTCTCTCTCCTCTCGTTTCCTTTTGGGATTGCATTTTTCGCAAATTGAGGTACTCTTTCCGCCCTGAGTGTGTGTAGAATCTTCTCTTAAACCCTAATTCACCGTTTTTACAAACTTTTCCCTAAAATTTTAAAAAATTACGCAAAAAGAACATTTCAACCCCATTTTGAAAAAAAGAAAGAAAAAATGGAGAAATCTGAGTCTAGCCAAACGAATAAAATAACAATAAAAAAAGCGAAAAAGAAGCAACCAATTAACTCAGAATTGGACCGTCAAAAACAAGCAGAAAAGAAAAAACGCAGGTTAGAGAAAGCCCTCGCCACGTCAGCAGCAATAATATCAGAATTAGAAAAGAAAAAACAAAAAAAGAAAGAAGAAGAGCTAAAAACACTCTGCAAAGAAGAGGCCCACATTTCAGAATCTGTAGCATTAAATGTGCTTTTAGGCGACGATCAAGATCCAAACTCAACAAGAACCAAAAAAACTAAAATAAATCAAGAAAATCAAGAACTCAATCCAGAATCAGACCGTCAGAAACAGGACGAGAAGAAGAAACGCAGGTTAGAAAAAGCCCTCGCCACATCAGCAGCGATAATATCTGAACTAGAAAAGAAAAAACAAATTAAAAAAGAACAAGAACAGCAAGAATTATCACGGCTGGACAGAGAAGGGGCCCACATTTCAGAGAGCGTAGCATTAAATGTGCTTTTGGGAGAGGATAACGAAACGGGTCAGACCCGTTTAGGACCCGTTAGACCCGTTTGGGGCGGAACTGGAGGCGTCCTGTTCCCTTTTGTGGGGCCCGTTTGGGGCGGAGTTGACTTTGACTTTGAGTTTTGTCCTGCTATGGCGGTTTCGTCCTTGCGGATAAGAGAGGATGGTGAGTTTAATCTCTTGCAAGGAGTTTAGTAATTATGAGAATGATGTGATTTGAGTGTGGTTTTAATGAGAGTATATTGTTATTTTTTGTATATATATTGTGATTTAGATTTATCGTTGTAAAATTGAGGTATGGTTTGATTGGAGAGATGTATTGGAATACTTAATATTAATGATTTTAATTTTATTGTGTGATGTATTGTGCGTGAGATGCTGAGGTGTGCATTTTTTTTTTTAACTTGAGCGATATTTTGTTGAAAATTTAGGTGTGTATGGAGTTTTTATTGTGTGATTGGAGACTTGTATTGTTTCTTGATGGTAGTAGTCATATATTTGAATATTTTTGGTGTGTTTTAAAGTGTGTTACAGCATGCTAATTTTTGCAATGAAAAGATCAAAATCTTCCTTGATGATTTTTATGTTTGTTTGAGCTGCTCAGCCGTTGGGTACTATACAGCCTATACTTGAGTGATATCTTTAGTTTCTAGAATTTGATGGATTATGAACCGCAAAATAAAACCTGAAACCTCAAGTATGTTAAGATGCCAAACCAAAACACACAAGCAAGTTTCAAACAAATGCTATTCAAAGGTCTCACTCAATCAAGTAAACTCTTAAATATGGAGAGATAATGCATAATGATGGTGAATTGATGAAGCAATACAACACAGAAACAGAGTAGAGTTAGATTAGTTGGTGAGTTAGGTTTTTAGTGGCGCACATGTGAGAGTATAAAAGAGACTGTAGTGAGTGTGTGGCCTCCACCCAATCCAACCGGCCCAACAAAAACTAAGTCAACAAAATGAACCATTTCAACCCGTGACTTGGCCTAGCCTAGAAATTTCTAGAGAGAGAGTGTGTACCGGACGTACCGGTACATTGATCCGTGACAATTGAACAGAGAGAAACAGATACGACAAGACAAGACAAAGCTCTCTTCATTCTCGCATGAGATTCTTGCTGGTACCGTCAGCTCTATTATATAATTTGTCTTTGGTATGTTTGCCATGTGATCTTTCTTCTAACCTTAGTTGTTCCTTTTCATAAACTTAATTATGTGATACATAAACATTTTTTTAGACTTTCTAGTGTGTTTATTTTCCACAGTAGGCAGTTCATAAACTTCTCTAGCCTCACGCTCATTTATCCAAACAGAATAGACTTAACTCATGGTTTCTGATTGTGACCAAACAGTAAGTTATTGAGATTCAAAATTAGCAAGGTGGGCCAAAGAAAAGAAACAGAGCCTAAATGTGTTACTGCAAAGAAAAAGACATGAACACTAATAAGAGAAACTGCACTACAAAAAAAACAGAGATAATAAAGGCTTGAGTGGATCATTTTCTTTTTCTCAGTTTGTTCTATCCTATTGTCCAATAACATATCCTTGCACCGAAAGGTTAACCCCACAAAACCACGAGTCTCATAGTAATTAACTACAATATTAAAAGTTCACTTTAGACCCTTTATAATTCCATAATGATACAGCTAGATGGATTCTATGGGAAAGGATCAATTTGAGAAACTATTATTTGTGAGGGGGTTTCATGGTATGTTGCTTCACGAAAGAAACTTGGTGAATATAAAAGCACTGTCTTTTACACACCGCTCAAGCAAGGTTTTGAGTATCAGATTTCACTCTGTTTTTCTTTGATAATGGAGTTGCGTACAAAAAAAAGCTCCTCTCTCACTGTAAGTACTCTCTCTCTCTCTCTCTGAAAGTAACATTAAAAGATAAATACACCTGTTGTTCTTTTCTTTTCAGGCTATATTTTACTTACTTTTTTATTTTCCTTTATAAACATTTATAAGTGATTTTGGCAAAAAAAAAAAAAACATTTACAAGAAAATTTGAACTCCATTTTGAAGTTAATGAAAGTTCACTCTTTTTAGTTTTTACTTCAAATTTGAAAATTTCTCACAATCTAAAGCTCCCACATAAAAGCAAATTTCTGAAATTAAACAAAAAATTCATACATTTCAGATAAAACTCACTACATGGCTTCTTCTCCTAATCGCCACACTCTCCGTCCAATCAGCTCACGCCACCTGGCGTCGAATCCCAACCGAATCAAAACCCGATATAACCTCCATAAAGTACCAGTCTCTGAGCTGTAGGGCCCACGTGTCATCTCTCTCAGAATTCGGCGGAGTTGGAGACGGAACAACTCTCAACACCAACGCCTTTCGGTCCGCGGTGGACCACCTTTCTCAGTACGGCAGTACAGGCGGCGGTATGCTCTATGTGCCAGCTGGCAAGTGGCTCACCGGCCCGTTTAACCTCACCAGCCATTTCACTCTGTTTCTTCACAAAGATGCCGTTTTGTTGGGCACTCAGGTTGGTGATTTTGCGTTTATAACCCTTGTGATTGTGGAAAATTAAGGTTATGTGAAATGTAATGAGTGTTATTTTTGGAATTGGGACAGGATGTGAATCAATGGCCATTAATGGATCCTTTGCCTTCGTATGGAAGAGGGAGAGATAAGCCAGGTGGCCGGTACAGTAGCTTGATTGGTGGATCGAATCTTACAGATGTTGTTATTACTGGTACGATTTTTTTACCGGTACGAAAAAATGATTGGCTTTGGTACCGATATAATAATTGAACTTCTATAATATAATATTTCAGGGAATAATGGAACTATAGATGGACAAGGAGCGTCTTGGTGGCAGAAATTTCACAAAAATCAGTTGAAATACACGCGCGGATATTTGATTGAGCTTTTATATTCTGATCAAATCCTTATATCTAATCTGACTTTGGTTAACTCTCCTGCTTGGAACATCCATCCTGTATATAGCAGGTTCGTAACCAAACTATAGCATTACTGATAAAAGTTAAAAAAATAAGTATTACATGATAATAGTTTGTAATCGTCTTTCTTGTAATGTAGCAATATAGTCGTGTCGAGTATTACTATTCTCGCGCCGGTTAATTCTCCCAACACCGATGGAATAAATCCAGGTAATTTTCTCTCAACCAACTGAACTCTTACTACTAATCACCCACTAATTTTATCTTTTTAATTTCTTAAACATTTTTTTAATTATTAAATGTAGATTCGTGCTCGCACGTGAGGATAGAGGATTGCTACGTGGTGTCGGGCGACGACTGTGTGGCGATAAAGAGCGGGTGGGACGAGTACGGGATCTCGTACGGAATGCCGAGCCAGCACATCGCGATCCGACGCCTGACCTGCGTCTCGCCCACCAGCGCCGTCATCGCGCTGGGGAGCGAGATGTCCGGCGGGATTCAGGACGTTCGTGCTGAAGATATCACCGCCATTAATTCCGAATCTGGGGTACTGATAGATCTAACAACTATAGAAAAATGATAAACATCGTGACTAGAAATATGATGGCAGCGAGTTAATAGTGCAAATATTATTTTTTAATTATTTACTCGGTTCTAATATTTGCACTATAAATCATGTATGGTTGTCATCATATATCATATTTTCTCATTGAAATTTGTGAATATAAAATTTATACTTCCAAATACTCAAAATCTAGCAAATGTTTACTTCCAAAAACTTGAAACATCACAATTATTTGTTGTATCTAAGCTCTAAAACATACTTATATTGCAGGTACGTATCAAGACCGCACCGGGACGTGGGGCGTATGTGAAGGGCATATACGTAAGAGGGATGAATCTAAACACAATGAAATGGGCCTTTTGGATGACTGGCAACTACAAGTCGCACCCAGATGACAAATACGATCCAAACGCCATGCCAGAAGTAACAGGTAGTTCTCCAGTCCTAAACTATTCAGACTCAATCAACAACAAAAAATAATTACAAATTAAGTTGTATGCTATAATGATAGTATATCACTCTTAACTATAATCTAAAAGTAGTAACAAGTAACACGATACTCTAGCCTCAAATTATTCAAATCCAATCAACAACAAAAAAAAAACTTATAATTCAAGTTATAACAAGTGGTATATCTCTATTAGCAATACTAACATTTTTTATTTTCAAATTTGGGGTGTAACAACAGGCATTAGTTACAGCAATGTGGTGGCCACTGAGGTCAAGATAGCCGCCAGGCTAGAGGGGATCCCAAACGACGCGTTTACAGGAATTTGCATTTCCAACGTGACAATCGGATTGGCGCCAAAGTCGAAGAAACAGTTGTGGACTTGCACGGATGTTGAGGGCGTGTCGAGTGATGTCAGCCCTGCGCCGTGCGGCCCGCTTAGTGGGGCCCACCAAGGGCCTTGTCCTTTTCCCACCGAGCCTTTGCCTGTCGATAGTATTGAGTTTAAGCAATGTAGTTATGAAGTGAATGGATGAATGTGAATGTTGTGTCGGTGTTTGGAATTTAAATGAAAAGGATTGTTTTTAGGTTTGGTTTTAGTGAATTCGTGATACTAGAAAGGATTTGTATGGATTGGAAATGGAAAGGAAGTAGTGATATTTGAACTTTTTGGTTTGTTAGCTTTCGAGTTTGGTTTAATTTACAAAAATGTGCTCTAAATCACTTGTTTAAATTAGCTTTGGAGTTTGGTTTAATTTACAAACCTGTGCAATAAATCACTTGTTTAAATTTTGAAAAGTTCCATGTTTAATCAGTAGAAAATGCAAACAAATGTTAAATTGCAAAAAAAAAAAAATTGGTTACTCAAAATATTAAATTATCAGTAAAAAAAAATGCAAACAGTTGTTAAATACTCAAAAAAAAGTGGTGAATAGTAATACACTGAAGCAAAAGAAAAAGAAAAAGAAAAGCCCGTTCATTTTCACCTTTTTAAACAAAACACTTGAAAGCCCAAAACCGAAACCAAAAGACAGAGACGTATACAAATGCACCAGGTCCAGCCACTAAAATACAAATGCGCCGACACAATTTTCATTCTAGTTTAAAGAAGTTATTTCTACTTCTCTGAGGGTCTATAGTGAAAAACTCCCATTCTTCTTCTTGCAATCTCCATCTGAGAACGAAAAAAGAAAATTTCGAGTTAGGGTTAGGGTTAGGTTTTCATCTCAGCTTCCAAATCGCGTCTAGGATTTCAATCGAGAGGAGAGGGAGAGGAAGATGACGACGGCGGCGCGACCGACATGGGCTCCGGCGAAGGGAGGGAACGAGCAGGGCGGAACCCGCATCTTCGGGCCGTCGCAGAAGTATTCGTCGAGAGATATGGCGGCTCACACCAGTCTCAAGCCCAGGTTTGTACTCTCTAACCCTAATTCTGATGCCAGTGTTTGAATTTGTTAATAGAGTTTTGGATCTGAAATTGAGCTTGAATTTCGTTCTTTTTGGTGTTTTGAATTGGATTTTTGAAGGAGGGAAGGGCAGGATACACAGGATGAGGTTCACAAGAGGAATTTGAGGGGGGAATTAGAGGACCGTGAGAGGAAGCATTTTTCTTCCAAAGATAAATCTTATTCAGGTTTTTTTTCTCTTTCTTTTATTCTTGCTTCATTGTTCGTTCGTTAGAAATTCTGCATCAAATATCACGAATTTTTTCTTTGTTATAATCACATTATTTTTTTTTGTAATTTAAAATTTGTTTTTTTACAGAAGAGAGAGATCGAAGGAGAGGTAGCCAGCTTCTCTTGGAAGGTATATTTATTGCTCACTTCATCTTCTCCTCATAATTTTCATATTTCATATCTAAAAGCATAAATGTTTTTATAAATAATTAAATTATAGGATCAAAGAGGGAAGTTGAAGATAGAATATTTCCGCGAGAAATCGACGCTGACGATTCTGACGTGGAGCCCAAAAGCGATAATGACAGGTGGTTATTTTACTTCAATAAATATAATATTTACTCAAGCCCAAAAAATATAAAATAATTCCACACGATTATTTAAACAAATCCTATTTTTTATTGATTTTTCAGTGATGAAGATGATGATGATGACGATGATGATACTGAGGCATTAATGGCCGAACTTGAAAGGATTAAAAGCGAACGCGCTGAAGAAAAACTCAAACTGGTATTTAAAGAGATATTATATCACGATGTTTCATGATATTATTTTATGCTACATTATTGTATTTTATTTTATGATTTTGTTTTGTATGTGTAGGAGAGGCAAAGGCAAGAAGAAGAGTTGAAGAACAAAGAGGTGGAATTGATGAAAGGCAACCCTCTTATTAATCTTAACGACGCCTCTGCCTCCTTTAATGTCAAAAGAAGGTATCTCTCTTTCTTTCTCATTTTGACACTTTTCTCTCATAATCAATTATAACTTATAAAAATAATGTAATAAAAAATATATTTTTTGTAATTGTGAAGGTGGGATGATGATGTTGTGTTCAAGAACCAGGCTCGCGGTGAAGCAAAGGCCCCAAAAAGGTTCATTAACGATACTATTAGGAGCGACTTTCATCGCAAGTTTTTGCACCGCTACATGAAATAAATGCACGGATCTCGAAGCAAAACTGAAAGGACAAGGAGGAGGCTTGTTTATGTATAAACGCTCGTCTTTTGAATTAGCAATAATATGCTTTGTATTGTTTGTTACATTTGAATGCGTTAAACTCGTTAAACTGTATGTTTCTTTACTATTATTGGATAGTAGTATTTCATGATTTATTATGTACGGTCTTGCTTTTTTATTATACACAGACCAAGATGCAGGCTGTCGGGCTCAGTTGAACCGATCCAGCCCAGTTGCAGTCCAATCCTGCCCAAAAAAGCCCCAAAGCCCAAAAAAGCCCAATTACATCACAACCCAGCCAAGTTACATACCAATCCAGCCCACTAAAGTCCAATACAACCCAGTTACATCCCAATCCAGCCCAATTACAGCCCAATCCAGCCCAGTTAAGTGCCAATCCAGCCCAGTTAAGCGCAAATCTACTGAGCTCGAATATTAATACTCGCACAACTGAAAACAAGAACCAATCATAAAAAAAGAAAAAGGAAATGGAATGAACAGGTGGTATAAATTCATGCAGTCAAATATACAAAGCACGAATCCCACTAGAATTCATGGTTGAGTTGAGACGCACTGCACAAAAAAGAAGACTAAAGTCTTAAAATCTCTTACCAAATAAAAAGAAAAAAAGAAAAAGAAGAAAATACAAAGTCGCCAACTCCACCACCTTATAACACTGTACCATCTCCTTTTCCATCAACATATTTTTAACACAGACATAATAACAATCCTAACATTTACTCCAATAACATTTGAGTTTTTTTTGGGGGGCTAAAAGTAAAATGAGAAGGGTAAATTTATCGATATCTAAAGTCCATGTCGAGCTCAGGCCCAAAATATCCACCAGGAGGAATCCTGCCGGCCTGTTGCGCTGCTTTGGCCCTCATTTCCATCTGCATTATCCTCTCCAGTTCTTCCCGCTGCATCTGATTCCCCGCCCCTACAAAAATAATATCGTTACATAACAATATTATATGCATTACTATCAAATTAGAGAAATTTGCACCAAGACCCTACATGATTGAATATTGCAAAAAAGCCCCTTCATTTTTAGGAAATTGCAAAAATTATACTTTAAGACTTAACACTGTTAGTTCTGAATTCTGATGCCCCAACGTATTTCAATTAATGATTTATTATACTAATTAATCTAGGGGCTTTTCTGCAATTTAAACATACTGCAGGGGCCTTTCTCGCAAATTTTCCTAAAATTTAAAATGTCAGAGTAACAAAAAGCTAACTATACCTGGCATCCCTACACCAAAATTAGGCTGCTGCTGCTGTTGGTGCTGGACCTGGTGCATGGGGAAATTACGAGGTAGACCGAGTCCAACCATCTCATGAGGTAAGTGGTGGCGGACCTGGACCTGGTGCACCGCTTGCGGACCCGGTCCGTGAGGCACAGGCACAGGCCTTGACACACCACTCCTGTTTAGTCCGTGGCGGACCGGGTCCACGTCATTACCGAATCCACGCGCGCTCTGCTGCTGCTGCATGATGACATGGCGCCCCTGGTCAAAGTCAAACTGAGAAGAAGGCTGGTGGCGGTTGAACTGCCTCATCCTTTGATTCATTATTACATTTGGATCGTTGAAATTTGATAATGGCATATTTGGTAAATTAGTTTCTGGAGGTAAATGGGAAACAGGTATGTTGGTGTTGAATGGCCCTAAACCTAATCCTTGCGATTTGGTGCTGCTAGGGTTTTGAAAAGGGAGTAATGAAGAATTAGGGTTTGGTTGTAAGCTCAAAGCAGGGTCGTTGACCGAGAATAGACTCTCTTCTTCTGGTAAGTTTATCGTCTCCATTTCCCTCTTCTTGTTTTTCACTAAATTAGGGAATAATAAACTATTATTATTATTAATATTGTTATTGTTCTCCTGTAGAGAGGAAACAGGAGCATCCATTGAGTGGAGCTCGTTCATAAAAGCGGCGCCAAATATTGCTTCTAATGTGACGCTTCCATCTGACGGATTTGGATTATTAATATTAATATTAATATTATTATTAGGGTTTGCATTGAGATTCGTGCTGGGCGGGATTTCAGAGGTTTTTTCTTTGGTTAACAAAGAGAGGAGGTGGTGAGAAGCACTGTTGTCCACGTCAGCAGCACTTTTGGGCCCCCCAACTTGCCAGTTCTGAGTTGGGATATTAGGGTTAGGGTTTCTTGGAATATTATTATTAGTACTAATGTTGGTGTTATTATTATGGTCATTAATGCCGGCTTGAGAGAGCATTAATTGTTCGAGATCCTCACAAGTCAGGACAGGTGGGCCGGGATTAGGGTTAGGGTTAGGGTTTTGAGGCCCGTTTGAAGGAGTAAGGAGATTGGAAATCGGATCTGTTTTGATGAGATTTAGGGTTTGTGTTTGTGGAGGTATATGATCAATAATAATATTTTCTTCCATAGGGATAGAACTCATATGATGGAATTGGCTAACAGTTTTCTCTTTTTTAGGGGTATTTTTGGAAAATAAAGAGAGCAAATCTTCTGATTGATTATCTTCGACAGGCTTCGAATCTGTAACAAAATATATAAATTAATTAATTAAAGGAAAAATAAATTAAAAATAAAAAGTAAGTTTACCTTCTTCGGTGAACCAATGGGCGAATTTGGAAGCAGATTCAGACGAAATTTGAGGAATTAATAATTCCTCTTCAGTTTTAGGCAACTCATTCTGAAATTTTTCCAAAATAAAAAAGTAAAAATGGATGACTAATAAATATTTTATTAGTTTATTAAAGAATGTTTTTTGTGAATTTTGTAATTTAATACCTCAATCTGAACAAACGAAGATGAAGTTTCACTACTTTTGGACAGCGTGGAACCGAAGAATTTTTCAAGAATAGAGATATTATTATTATTATTATTATTTTGCGGCAAGCTAATCTCTTTATTATTCTCATTAATAATAAAACCTTCCGTCATTATATTTTGCGGCATCATAATCTCTTTATTTTTCTCATTAATAATAAAACCTTCAGTTGTTATATGCTTTTCCTCTCTTGCACCTCCACTCTTCACCTGTATATAATAATATATAATTTGAAAAAGAAATAGAAAAAAAAACAAAAAATATTATAAAAAACATACCTCTGATTCTTTTTGGAGCTTTCTCTCTCCGCCAGCAAAACCAGGTGGCACCAAGGGTCTAGAGAGAGAAGAAGAAGACTTGAGAGAGGACGAGAGATTTTCATCTAAGCCCTCGTCTTTTTGTGGAATCGCGATTTTGGCACTTTCATTTGAATTTGAACCTTGTATTAAACTGAGAATATCATCACCACTGCTCTTCATTTTTTCTTTTTCTTTTTCTTTTATTTCTTTTTCTTTATCTTTTTGGCTTTGTTTCTCTTGTAACACTTTGTGCTGCTCTTTCCTCATCATCTCAAACGACGCTGATAGAAAAAAAGAATATAAAATTGTGATGACAATTTTTGCAGATAAGTCCTTACAAAATGAGTATATTATATTTTTTAATGTTTGAAAAATGAACCTCTTCTTTTTCGTTCTTCTTCAGTAACGGAAATCTCAGTAGAACCGAAAGTCTCATCGTTGCATGAATCTACATCTTTTCTTCCATATGGCGCAGCCTGATTAAATAAATTCAACAAATAATATATAATTACTAAAATAAATAAATAAACAAATAAAACTGCACAACATTATACTCAACTCATCCAAATTATTAGCAAAAGAAAAAAAAACAAATTCAGTCAATCAAATTTTGCATCCATTAACCTTAAATTACGCAATTTAACCAAATAAAATTAAAATTTCTTAATTTTTTTTTTGTAAATTATTATTTTTATTAACCTTGTAAGGGCGGGGAGGCTGGTACGGCTCAGAGGTCCTGCTGAGCTGGAACGTACCAGTCCTTGAAGGACTGGTACCGGCCACAAATCCTGACGGCTTTCCCAAAAGACCGTCTTGCCCTGCTGGTTGCCAGCTTCGCGGTTTGTACTGTCCATATTTCCTCTCTGCACCAAAAAAAAAAATATTAAAATTTTTTTTTAATCAATGTGTGATAAATAAAGCATGATTATGAGCTTTTGTAAAGGGGAACTATTCGTGGCGAGTTAACTAAAAATTGGAAAATATTGTAAATTGAAATGTCGCCTATTTAGTTGTCTTAATAAAATGCCTAAAATACCCCTCTTGCATTCACTTTTGGAGAGAAAAACAGTGAAGGGATATATTATGAAAGCTTACAAGGGTACATATGCAAAAAATACCATAAAATAAGCCTACTAAACTATCTAACAGTTTTACTATGCAAAAAATACCATAAAACAGCCTACTAAACTATGCAAAAAATACCAAAAAATACCCCTCTTGAGTTCAGTTTTGAAGAAAAAAACATAAGATAAATAACAACAGTTTTACTTTTTAAGCATTTATACTTAGCATTTAGCTATGCTGACCCGGCGTAACTAAATACATGCCTAAAATCACGCATGTGCATATTAAAAGCAAAAAAGTACCAAACCATCATTAAACTGCTGACCTGGCGCGAAAGAGTCGCGTTCAGTTTGAGACTCGGCATCTTTATCGCTGGATCCGGTGGAGCGGGTCTCCCACCGACCCGCTTTGGAATACGTGCTCGACCCGTACCTTGCCGGCCCGTTGTTCGCTGTCTCCTGCAATTCACTGCATTGCAAACCCCTATAATTCCATCAGTTTCAAAATTGTAGAATATTCTGAGAATGTTATGTAGTTAGTGTAAGCGAGTCCTTCTCAGTCCTTAGAATGATTATGATCCACATACGCTTTATTGAAATATATATATATTATTTATAGCCCTGGTAAATTAGGCACATGTATATTTATTAAGTGCGGTAATGAGAGAATATATAATAGGGAAGGGTATAATTGGAATATAAAAAATGGGCGGGAAGTAAACATAATATGCATTTAATGTTGTCTAAATATGGCTTGATGCATTAAATGCATAGACGTAACTAAAAAAGATACACATGCAAACAAATCGATTTCTTAAAAAATTCATTAGTATAAAACAAAAACAAAAGAGTACCTTAGAATCGAAGGATCGAGGCCTTTGGGGGATTTTTTGCATATTTCCAACTCACTGAAGGAGAGAAGAAATTCTCTCTCATAGGTTATTTTTGGCTTCCTGTAAATCAATTCAAAAAAAGAATAAGTTCAAAAGAAAACTTTTTATTATGTTACTTAGATTATAGATTGATGATATAATTTACATAAAAACGTTAATAAATGAAAATGAACCGTTAGAAAAATATATATATACTTAATGAGAGAAAGTCTTACTTATTCAGCTCAGGTGGATTTTCAGCAGGGTTTTCAGGTGGAGATTCAAGCTGAGACTGATCCGCATTCTCCAAACTCATTTCCAAATGCAGAAATTTACAAATTATGAACTAAAAATTATAGATCTACGGCTATAAATTCTACAATCTAACTCATATGGACGAAAATTCAAAAAAAATAATAACTAGAAAATCAACTGCTTTGTGAATCTTGTATGAATTCCCTGTTGCAATAAAATATCAAATCAGTTGAAGAAAATAAAAATTGTACTGAATTGAGAATTAAAAGAAGGATCAAATTCCAAACAGATGCAATATTTGCACATTAATGAGCAAAGAAGAGTGCAAACAAAAACGAACTGGATAAAACAAGCTAGAAAAGTAAATAACAAACCCTAAGATGTCAAATCTTGGATTTTTTGTTTTTTCAAGATTCAACAGCTCAGTGATCTAAAAACATAGAACTACTTAATCCGTGCAACAAAAAACATTCGGAGCAGGTAAAATTGAGCTCAAATTGTGTATTACCAGGTAAGTAAGTGCAAAATAGTGATAATCTAGTTCAAAACAAACAAAGAAAAAAAAACCCTAGAAAATTAGGAATTTATAAGAGAAATAAAGAAAAATATTACCTTTCTTTCCCAGATCGATGAATTTTGTGATGAGAGATTGAAAGAGAGAGAGATTGAGAAAGAGAAACGATGACCAGATTAGAATCAGAGAGAAGAAGAGTGTAAATGTATTTTCTTTCTGGGTGATTTTGCAAAATGAATATTGCGAGACTCACTATCCTGATAGAAAGAAAAATAGGGAATTCAATTCCCAGTTTTATATAAAACCAGATTTTAAAATTCTGGTTTTTAGATTTCCCATTGTTCACCTTCACAAGTGTTCTCCTATTGGTTTAACTTACGTGTAAGCCCTTTAGAAGTTATTGTGTTTCCTCTTTTGATTATTTGGATTTTTTTTGGCTTGATAGAAACGTCAAAAGATGGATAAATAACACAAAGGTCATCATGACATTAGCACAAAATTTGGGAAACAACCTTCAACGTCTCTTTATTTGCATGTGTGATGTATAAAAGTAAAGGGATCAAACACATGGTTAGTTTTTGAGTCGTCAGCATAGTCGGTTCACAGCAAAGTATAATAAACATGAATAGCCTTAAAAAAATAATAATAATAATAATAAACATGAATAAAAGTTTATTGATATTCAAAAAAAATGATAAACATGTGAGAAGATATATTATTTACATATAAGAATATATGTTGATATTGATATAAATGTACAATTTCAACAAGATATAGTTAATATATAGAAAGACATAATAAGCATATATGAATGTATTGATCAGCATTTAGCTGGGGATAAAAAATATTCTCAAAATAAATAAATAAAGATTCTTTTTATTTATTTTGAAATTAATATTTGTAGCACTAAATCTTTATCTCAGTATAAATCTATATAATGAAGATATTATATTAATTAAGAGGAGGGTGGAAGGGATAAGCATTGAGGCTTTCTATTTCCTAATAAGATTTCATTAAAGAAGTGTCTTACCCAGGATTTAAAAAAAAATTGATATTGAGTTATTTTTTCTTTTCAGTTAAGACACATTGAAAAATATTGTAATCATCACTTTAATGTATGATAGATAGGTCAACTATTTTATTTAAAGACACAACAGTAATAGTAAGTACTCTTTCGTTCTTGTATCATATGAATCGTTCAAAATAAGTCTACTACTCTACTCGATCATAAATGACGAAAATCTATTTTTCTTTGCAACTTTTGTGCTTTAATCCTTATGTCATTATTTTTTCCATTACCATATAGTTTAAATAATCAATGGCTCAATTACTTAGTTTTCCTTTTCTTTTCTATATTATTTATTAAAAAATAATCAAGTTTGATAGTTATATTTCAACTCTACCACATCTTCATTACTTATTTCATGTACTTTCACACTTATTCGGTTGAAATAACTCATTTCTTTTACTCTTCCATTCTTATTTCACTTTACATAATATCCACACAGTGCAGCGAAGAAGTCATATGATATTATTAAGTATAAATTTTAATTATAATCGTTATAATTTTATGACATAATCAACTAATTACGATTCATGCATAACTCAAACTCACGATTAATACATGTGAATATACATCACTAAACTTCAAATTTATCAGTACACACGACATCTAACACCTAACATAATACAAAATAACGCAAAACTAAATAAACATTTACAATTTACAACAATATCAAGAGCCAATTTCAATTTTTGACATTCGCAGGGTCATTCTGAAAAAAAATATTCCATCTCCTCTCACTATCAGTATCATCACATCAGTCCCACCGTAACAGTAACAGTAACAGTAACAGTAGCCACGCCAGCTCCAAGTTTCTTCCATGGCCGCCTTCACCATCTCTCCCCCTTCCCTCTAAACCCTAAACCCTACAAACCCTCAAAACCCCAATGTCATCCCTAATCCTCCCTTCCTCCTCCTCCCTCGTCGTCCCTCGCGCCACCCGGCGGCCGCACCTCGCCGGCGACACGCCCCGCACCGTCGTCATCACCTCCGGCAAGGGAGGCGTGGGCAAAACCACCGCGACGGCCAACCTCTCCGCCTCCCTCGCCCGCCTCGGCCTCCGCGTCACCTCCATCGACGCCGACGCCGGCCTCCGCAACCTCGACCTCCTCCTCGGGTTGGAAAACCGCGTCAATTTCACTGCCGCCGACGTCTTCTCCGGCGAATGCCGCCTCGACCAGGCCCTCATCCGCGACCGTCGGTTCAACAACCTCCACCTCCTCTGCCTCTCCAAACCCAGATCCAAGCTCCCGTTATCCTTCGGATCCAAAACCATCACTTACCTCACCGACGCCCTCAAAGCCCTAGATCCGGCCAACCCCGTCCAGTTCATCCTCATCGACTGTCCGGCCGGCGTCGACGCCGGCTTCGTCACCGCCATCGCTCCGGCCGACGAAGCCATCCTCGTCACCACGCCTGACATCACCGCCCTCAGAGACGCCGATCGAGTCGCCGGTTTGCTAGAATGCGACGGAATCAAAGACATCAAGATCATCGTCAACCGAGTCCGGCAAGATCTCGTCAGAGGAGAAGACATGATGTCACCATTAGACGTGCAGGAAATGCTCGGCCTGCCTTTACTGGGCGTGATTCCGGAAGATTCTGAGGTGATAAGGAGCACCAACAGAGGCACGCCATTGGTGCTCAACGATCCGCCAGCGCCAGCTGGCATCGGATTTGAGCAGGCGGCTTGGCGGCTCGTTGAAGGAGATACGATGACAGCTGTCGCCATTGAAGAGGCGGAGAGGAGACCTAAGAAGGGTTTTGGTTGGTTTTCGTCGTTTTTTGGGGGGTGATGTGGAATTGTGAAGGTATGAATTTGAGTTTGTGTTTTTTGGTTGATTGATTTTTGGATGGAATTTTTTGGGGGTTTTTTTGGTTTAGGCTAGATTTTTTTTCATGTTTGAATTTTTTTTTGTTTTGTTTTGTGGTTTGATGTATATGAGAATGGAATGGTGTCGGAAACTTGTTTGAATTTTTTTTTTAATGTATTGGTTTGACTTCTAGGTAGTAATATTCAGTGACGATGAATGTGAAAAATTGGTAGAAGCACTTTAAATTCTTTTATGTATACCAAAAATTAAGTTGGTTAAGTATGCAGTCATGAAAAATCAATCTTCAATTGTACCAGTCATGAAAAATCAGTCTTCAATTGTTGTAGCCATGAAAAATCGATCCTCAATTTGACCAATTTATACCTTACTTTAGCCCCAACTACATCCAATTTGACTGAATTTACGCTCAAATAACTTAAAAGTGTAAATTATGTCTCATTTCAAATTCAATTTTTAAAAGGAAAATAGAAAATAAAAAGGTCGAGTCAGAAAGGTCCCATGTGGGGCTTTTATAATAAGAATCTTCCAAATGAAATCCAGCATCTTTTTTTTATATACTTTGTTTCATTATTATTTTTGTATTCAAACTAAAAAGATATATGTTTCTCATACCAAATTTGAAAAGAACAGCTATTTCATTTCACTCGTTGGTATCTTGACATTCATGCTAGTCACTAGTCTGAAAGCACAGCAGCCTTCTGATCTTAACGTATCAAATCATCTAATCATATTTATCATCTAAATAACATTTATCATCTTATTATCTTACTTTAAACTCCAGTCAGTAGTCTTGTTTGTGGCCAAGCATTTGATATGAGATCTTATCTTTCACTGAAAGTGGAGCCCACAAGGATTTAGTACTTTTGTCTACACGGCCAGGAATGCTCCTCACTCTCACAAAAACAACATGCACTCGGTCCACAATATACAACACGTGAACCAGCAGTAACGTACTAAATAACCATACGCCACGCTCATGAACTAATAACTTTATACTATTTGCTCACATAACCCTATACAACTATTTTACAAGTGTTTCATAATTACACCCTCACTAAATTACATATTACAATTTATCACTCTACTTCTATATGTTTAGCCCAAAAAAGTTAACAAAATAATATTATCAGATAAAAGAGGGGTCTATATGCGATTTTGCCAGTTGGACTAATCGTCTCCTCTACTTTAATTTTAATCCTTGGTTTAGAAGAAGAAGAAGAAGAAGAAGAGCAGCCAACTGAGACGAAACCCTCAAAACCAATTCTGTCATGGTGATTTCAGAGCGAGAGAGAAAGCAGGAAGAGGAGATAATGATGGAGGACTCGTCGGCGATCAGCGGCAGGAAGATAAGGAAGCCGTACACCATCAGTAAATCCAGGGAGAGCTGGTCTGACGTTGAGCACGATAAATTCATCGAGGCTCTTCAATTGTGAGCTTCTTTTGTTTATTTGTTTTTCGCACTTTTTGCTTGTGGTTGTTTTGCTGGTTTGTGTGAAGGAATCTGTCTTTTTATGTGATTTGGTTGTTTTTTATGTTCTGTGTTTAATTTGGAGATTTAATCGATGCAAGCTTAATTGAGAATGAATTTAGATTCTCCTATCCTTTTCTGCTCCTTTTGGTTTGATTTTTCTGGATAACTTTTTCACATAAAAAGAATTTCTGATTGTCTCCATGGATTCGAATCGGAAAACTCCATTTTGGGGGTTAACAATTGATTAGTTCGAGCTTTACCTTAATCAAGCAGCAATCAAAAATTTTATTTAATATTATTTTTCAATTCGTTCACTTTCTTAATTCCTTTTCAACCTCTTTCATCATTTTGATTTAATTTCCTCTAATCAATTAAAAACTCTTAACTAATTACAGGTTTGATCGCGACTGGAAAAAGATTGAATCATTCATCGGTTCAAAAACAGTAATTCAGGTATTACTTCAATCAAATTCTCAATTAAATATTAACAATTGAATTCAACTAAATATTTATTTATTTATTTAATTTTTTTTAAATAAAATAGATAAGGAGTCACGCGCAAAAATACTGGAAAAAAGTGGAAAAAACCGGCGGTACAAACGAGCATCTTCCACCGCCTCGTCCAAAAAGGAAAGCTGCTCATCCTTATCCCCAAAAAGCCCCTAAATTTGGTAATATTCTCAACTTTTGCAATTTACCCCTCTCTTTTCTCAATATTACACAAACACACAAAAAACTGAAGCATTCAGATTTTGTAAAATTGTTATTTTTTGCATTTTACCCCTTCTCGTTTCACAAATTACAAAAACTGAAGTATTTAAATTTGGTAAAATTCGCAGTTTTTGCATTTTACCACCACCCTTTTCTCAATATTACAAAATCACACTAAAACTTATATATTCATTGCAAATATGGTTATTTATGCAGCGCAAAAGGAAGCTTCAGATGTTTCTGTTACTAAATTGGATAATAGTTTAATTAAGCCGGTTAATTTGACCGCTCAAACACAAGGTTAGTAGTGATGAAATGATATTTTTTTTATTAAATTTGAGTAAAAGAGTAAATGATTTTATTTTGTATTTAATGCAGGATTATTATCCAAACCAATCGTGTCGAGTAATGTTTCAAGCAGTACAGATAGTATTTCACAGTCTGCTGAAAATTACAAAAACGCCCCTTCTATGCGTGGTAAAAAAACTTTAGTTTAACATTTTGGTCCTTTATATTATTATCAAGTTTTTCTTGTGCTTAACTTTATTATTTTTTCCAGTAATGCCAGATTTTGGGCAAGTGTATAACTTCTTAGGAAGCATATTTGATCCTGATACGACCGATCATTTGCAAACCCTAAAAAAGATGGATCCTATTGATGTTCAAACGGTTTGTATTTCTATTATATCATCATCATCATCATCATCATTATTATTATATCTTTATATATTTTATTTATTTATTTGTGATATTTTATGTACAGGTAGTATTGCTGATGAAGAATCTATCGATGAATTTGACGAGTCCGGATTTTGAGCCTCATGTATGAATTATTTTGGTACCTTTTTTTAAAACTGGAATTGTTCGTATCTACCCTTGTAAAAACCCAAAATGCCAAATTTACCTTTTCACAATTTTGAATGCCATATTTTATATTTACCCTCTTAAAAGTTAGAATCATAATTATGAAATGTCCAATTAGTTTTTATCATGTTTAAGAATTGAATGATGGTTTAATTTGATGGAAAAAGAAGGGCTTTTTTAGGATCGCAATTTAATTTTGTACAATTTTATTCTTTTTATTTCGATGAAATAAATCGCTTGTAATAAAATAGCCTTTAGATAATTAGGCTCTAAATCTGATCCGATTTACGAAATCTCTTTGATATTTTCCTCCTAAAAGCAACGAAATTTCTATCAATTTTTAGGATCGCAATTTAATTTTGTACAATTTTATTCTTTTTATTTTGATAAAATAAGTCGCTTGTAATAAAATAGCCTTTAGATAATTAGGCTCTAAATCTGATCCAATTTACGAAATCTCTTTGATCATTTTCCCCCTAAAATCGACGAAATTTCTATCAATTATTACAAAAATGTTCGTAATTATGGGAAAAAAATCTAAAATAAAAAAAAAGTGCTGCAATTTCATATGATTAGGAGGGTAAAATCGTAATTTCTTATGTTAGCAGTTCATGAGTTCAGTTTAACGTAAAATCTAAAAAATTTAATTGTTGGGTAAATTTGATGAGTTTCGGGTTTGAGACATTAAATATGATATTTTGGAAGGAAAAAAATTCAGATCGGTAAATATGAAAGTTTCCCTTTGTTCCCATATCTCATAATTTTCTTTGTAAATATAATTAGTTCTCAATTTTTTTTGTTTCAATTTTGTTTAATAAAAAAAATTGTTTTTTGAATTTCAGAGGCAACTGCTATATAATGCAGGCTCAGAACAATACAGCTCAAGCTTTTCTTCCTTGTAATTTTCTTATTATTCTTTTTATTTTTTTTTTCTATAGCAGTAAGAATAAAATGAAGTTTTAAGGTCGAAATAAACGTAAATTATAATTTCGTATTTTTCAGGGTTCAAAGTACATAAAAAAGCTTCTAGAAGAATCTTTTTTGCGGCTAGAAACAGAATGGAATATTTGTAGGAGAGCGGTACGTTTATATTTTCACCGTGTGTGTTATTGTCTAACTTTGAAAAGTAGGGACTTTGATTCATGTAAATATGTGAAATATTTTTATGTATTTTGTTTATGTTTGGTTATTTATTTCCCTTGTGAAGTATACTAGGTTGTGCTTGTATTATGTGATGATATTTTTCAGTCACTTCATATGTATTTTTGGATGATATTTTAGCACTATTGAATATTGAAGTAAGTAGCAAATTTATAATTAATCAAAATAAGTAGCTTTGGTTTTTTAATTTCATTTTTGAGTTTTGTAATTCGACATGAACTTTGCAATTAAACCCAACCTTGGTTATGGTTAATTTTATATTTTGATGAAACTAAATCCTTAATCAGTTTTGCAATTGATAATTGCATTTTTACAACAAGGACCTCTCATTACTGACAAATTACAAATCAGTATTTTATTACAACGCCTTGTTTATTGGAGACAAAATGATAAGCTCTAAACAAATCAAATATCACGTCTTAAGATTCTTTAGGCACATCAATAATTTGGAACACATAGTTCATTTCATGAAGATTAAAGTAAAAAGGTGATTGATACTTAACTGGCCAATATTCTCCTAACACGTATTGAAAAGCAAGTAGGATATTAAAAGTAACAGAAAAAAAAAAATAAGCTAAAAGAGCAAAGTAGGATATTAAAAAGTACTGTTCAATGAAGAAAGCGAATAGAATACTACAAAAAGTACTCTTGATGAATCACATTCTTCTTCTCAAGAGTAAGAAATATTATTTATTATTTTTAATAATTTGTCCTGAAATGGATTTTTAAGACTTACATCAAATATATATTTTTTTTAAGTCCCATCAAATATATTTGTTGGACCCCCCTTTTGAGAAAATAAAATATTTAGGAGGATAAAATCCGAAAGGCACAATAATGGAATCAAACAAATTGAAAAAAACATAAAGAAAGAAAAGGAATCAAACAAACTATTGGACCGCTAAATTTTCCCGTACATTGGAGCTGAATTATAGTATAATCAATATATAACATGATTCCAAACTCCAATGAAAATATTAGTTAAAAAATAACACTTACTAATTATTTTATGATTATGTGTCTAATCTCACATACATTAATACATAGCATAATACCCACATATCACTAGGAAAATGTAATTAGAAGAAATCCTGCACTTTTGCACATACATTTTTGCAAAGTTCATGTTTTAAAGAGTAGAAAGAAAACAATAACAATATGAAGAAAAAAGTGATTAGATAAAATAATAATACAACTGATTAATGAAGTTTGACATCTAGGGTTAATATTCCAATTTGCTTAGAATGGGGTTTTTACATATTCACCCCTCATTACATCATTATTACTATTTAGATACAAGAACAACTGTCCTACAACTTCCTACTCGAAAATCAAAATGAACAAAACATAAAACAATATTACAAAAAGAAATCAGAGCATAAAATGTTGGTGTCCCCGTTTTATCTCTACTCCATCTCCAAAAGCTACAATTTCGACAAATATTCTCTCCTAAAATTTCATCAAAGAACATTCAACCACAAAACAACTAGTTTAAATTAAATTACACTACTTAGATTCCGCTAATCGCACCGCAATTTGTAAACTCATAAATCCGTTACCTATTATACATATCTCTAGAAGAAAAGGCCCGAATCGTTTCTCCTATTTTGCACCATTTCTTGGCCATGGCTCTCTCCTTCTCCTTCCCTCTCCTCTTCTCTCTCCTCCTCTTCTTCCTCTCCCTCTTCCTCTTCCTCTTCCTCTTCGCTCTCTCTCTCCTCAAACTTTTCACAACCCATTTGATTCTGATCCAACGGCACCACAACCGCATCGAGCAACTCCGACCCTCCTCCTTTCGCCACCTCACCACCTTCTCTCTCCTCTGGCGAATAAATCATGCAATTATTATTATTACTCGACTTTGAATAAAGTTGGTCGAGTTGGTGAAAATACGGACAAGTCTTGGAATGCTGAGGCCTCTTCTTCCCGCTCTCTTTCGCCTTCCTAAAATACTTGTTTATATTCTCCCATTTCTCTTTACATCTCTTCGCGCTTCTTCTATACCCTAATCCGGCCATTCTCATGCTCACCTCCTCCCAAAGCGGGCCTTTTAAACCCGGCTCTTGAAATCTCGACTCGAGCCCGCTTCTAACCCTAATCAAGGCTTGTACTTCCGTTTTGGGCCACCTGCTCGAGTTAAACTGCCCGAAACTCACACTATTATCATGGTTAATATTTTCCGACATGTCAACATTGACCAACTGTAAAGTATTATCATTATTTCCACCATCGGCAGCAATACCAGGTATATCAGCATTACTGGGGAGATTTATAGTCTCCCCAGTGATTTTCTCCAAAAAGGAGACGATAGCAGCCTCGCGAGCAGTTGCCAGGGCGCGTTCCTGCGCCCTAACAGCTGCTTCGCGAGAAGCCTTGGCGGCTTCCTGAAGCCGCCAAGCCTCCTCGCGACTCGCCCTCTCTTTCTCTCTCCTCTCCATACTCTCCAAAAACCTGTTATGCAACGCTTCCTGATGGTCCACTAACTGTCTCACCAATCTTTCAAAAAAGGAGGCTAAGGAGCTCAGCCTCCTTTGCCTCCGTCTCTTCCTCCTCCCCTCACCACCACTTTTCGAGGCCTTTCTCGCCGGAGTTGCCTCCTCTCCGGCCGAAGTCTCAGTGGGGTCCATTGACATGTCTCCCATTCCAACCGGCTCTGTGATAACAGGATTCTCATCTCCTGTTAATGCAGAGCCAGATCCAGTCTGATTATTAACGCCAGTACCAGTGTTGGTACAGTCAGTGAAGCCTGTGCTGCTTCCAGGTTTGTAAATCGCTTCGAGCTCGCTGTAGAGCTTGTAATTGTTGTTGTTGTTTCGGTCGGGAGATTTTTTGAAGTATTTGGAAGGAGGAGGGGGAGGAGAGGACGGAGCGGTCTCTTGCTCTTTGTCTTTGCATCGCTTGTTGTTGTTGCTGCTTATGTAGTCTATGTCCAAAGGCCTCCTGTTTATAGAGAGAGAGAGAGAGAGAGAGTTAATTAATGGGGTTGATGTGAAATAAAATTAGAGAGAGAGAGAGGGAGTGTAATGATTTTGAAAAGGTTAAGGTACTAAATATATGTTAAGATTTGCTCTTTTTATCTTTTTGATGATACTTTATAGTGGAGAGCTATTCTATTCTACTCTATTCTAAAAGTAAGTCTGAGGAATCAGGTGCTCCCTTTCCATCATTTTTCAATTATTTAAGAAAAAATATCATTTTGCAATTATTAGCACTTTCAAAGTACATAATTTCCTTTTTCTATTGCCAAACTACTTCAATTTCGTTTCTTTTTGTAAAAAAAATCACACAATAAATGAAGTTTTCAAAACAACAAAACGACCCAAATTCAAAATACAAATCAATTCACAAGCAAAACTAAGAAACTTACCAGCTTGGCTCCTTAATTGCCGACTCTTCTTCACCACAACCAGTACCACCTGACAGCATGACGTCATCTTCGTCACCACCGCCGGTACCAGTACCGGTACCACCGTCCACGGCCAGCTTAAACCCCATTGCGGCACTCAAAAACGACTGAGCCGGCCCCGTACCGCCGCCTGTCCCGCCGGAGTTCTCCGGCCCCGATTCGGGGTCGAGACCGAGCTGCTGGTGAACCAACAGCCTCGCTCTCTCGTGCTGCTCTTGCTGGCTTTGCGTAACGCTCTGGTTGAAAAGCTGGAAATGGTGGTGCGAGTGGTGGGACTGCGTGTGGTGATGGTGCTGCTGAAACAGTTGCTGAGTGAAGGGGATTGGAGCGTGAAAATGGGCGAAATGGGGGTGGTGGAGAGAAGACTGAGGCACCGCCTGAGAGAGCTGCGCCCCCGCCGCGGCTAGAGGCGTCCCGGCCGGCGGAGCGTTGCCGGAGGAGGAGATGGAGAAGAGAGAGGACGCGTCGACCATGAACTGCTGGAATTCCGACACGCCTCCGCCGTAGCCATGCTGCATCTTTTGTGCAACTAACTCTCAGCCTTTGTGCTAAATTGGAGGGAAATTGGGAATTGAAGGAAATGAGAAGAAGGTGAGGAATTGGGAGATTGTTGCGTGAAGGGAGAAGATGAGGGTGGTCAATGGTGAGAGGAGAAGAAGGGAGGGAGGCTTGCTTGGCTTACAAAGGGAAGGAGATGGAACACTACACTACACTGGTCTACTGAGGAGTACTACTGTCTGTGCTGTGGCTGTCTCAACTGTGAACTAGACACCTTCTTTCTTTATTACCCTCCCATGTATTCAAATTATAACGCAAATTTCAACATGTGGAACTAATTGTAATAACAAACATTTGACATTAATCTAATATAATGATACAATAGACTGATTTCAAATATATATATATATTTTAGTGTTATTTTCATTAAATTGTTGGTATTTATTATTTTCTATATTTGTCTTCAAGTTTGAGTAACATAAACAAATGACACATAAACAAACATCATTTTCTTACAAAAAATAAAAAATAAAAAATATCAAGCTTATCAACTACAAGACAAAATATTTTGATATGAAACAACAACTATCACTACTTGCTTGTTACATCTAGCATTTTGATAAATTTATAACAAAAATGTGCAAACACGATGATTGTAGCACGACTGTAGCATGACGCACTGTAGATATAATGTTATTTTTTATTTTATATACTGTTTTGCCATTTAATATACTGTTATTTATTCTTTGTGTATTTCTTATTTTTTTACTTTTATATGCTGTTATCCCATTTTATATACTGTTTTTCCATTTTTATATACTATTTTCGTTTTTATATATATATTATTATTAGAAAATAAATTATATATACTGTTATGTATATATTGTTATTAGAAAATAAATTATATATATTATTATTGGATCTCGTCGTGAGCAGTCATGCTACAGCGCGTCGTGCTGTAGCAGGTCTCAATTTATAAATAAATCTCTATATTATATTTATTTCATTGAAGAGAAATATATCATTGTTGTAGTATGATTTTGTAACGCTCATACTATCTCTTTTAAACCATAAATATTAGTATTAAATGAATTTTTTTAAGGATTTTAGTATACAAAAGTATTATTGTTTTATTTCCAAGGGGCTAATGTGAAAAAAGGCAAGAGGTGGGGAAGAAGGGTAGATGGAAAAAGTTAAGGAAATGGTACAGATGATTGACGTCAGCATGAGGATGAGCATCTACTTGCACACGGCATTTGTTTGTCACCGCCATTGCTCACGTGCTAGGCACGTGTCAGGGAACTGTAGGGCAGTGCAAGGAGGCAACATTGGGAAATGCAATATATATATATATATAAACTTTTTATGTATTTTCCTATTTCTCTAGGTGTTCCTTTTTATATTTCTTTTTCATACCTAGCTCGTACGGCCTCGTTGAAAATATATATTGTGAATACTATTTTTATAATGGAACAGTGTTTAAGAAGAGTATAAATTAGATTTTAACATATTTCTCGAGCTAATTTGGTTCAGGATTTCAAATCATGTCCTGTCGAAGAAAATGAGGTTTTAAATTCTAGGCCGTAATTAATATATTGAAATTGTTAGATGAGATGGAAAAAGAAAGGTAAATTAAAGTTACAAATTACATTATGTCAATATAACTCTTTATATTTCGTTTGCCAAAAAATATTTTCTTGCAATTATCACAAATATGTGGTACCATTTTGATTGGGAATATCAGCTTTTTTTTTAAAAATTACCATCCTCAATGATAATATCATTTACATCCGAAATAATAATTTTATAGTATGCTTTAATAAAAAAATAATAGTATTTTTACAACCATACGAGAAGCAATTCTCGTTTCGCAAATTTAATAAAAAAAAAGCAATTTATGAAAGTGTGACGGGCTAGAACATGACAAAAACATAACAAAATTTTATATATACTGTATTTATCGATTTTTAATATATTATTTTTACTGTCTTACGTATATATTGTTTATTATCTATATATCATTTATATAATAAATTTATTATACTGGTTGTTTAATTTATATATTGCATATTTTCTTATATTATTTCACGTGTCGTGCAACACGACGGGACCCCTTCCCGTGGTGCATCATTAAGTCTTATAAAAAAAATCTACATGATATAAATACTCCATTTATTATTGTATATTATTTGATACTCCATATCATCACGTAGTATTTAGGCAAGTTTCTTATATCCATTAATGATTAACCTAGAAACTAATAACGAAGCCATTTATTATTGTACGGTATTTGAAATTCCATTCAAGTAGTATTTAGGCAAGTTTCTTATATCCATTAATGATTAACCTATAAACATAATGACGAATGCAAATAAAAATAATGATATTTTAATGGGTCTCACAAAACAACCCTATAAAAATCTAATATTATTATTCCTAGGAAACCGGAAAATACGGTACAGAGATACTACTGTTGGATAATTGGGCACTCTATTACGATTCAAATACGAAGGACCGGATTCACTGTTGCCTCCGAACAGAGAAAACTGTAGAGGCCCGCTCATCGAGGCCCACGTCACGTCCAATCACCAGGTCGTCGGTCTTGTGTCGATGTGTCGGTGGATTATTGGTTGCAGAGGCTGGCGTGTGGATCTATGAAAAGGTTGAGCGGCTAACAAAGTCATATCGTCTGAAGAGATTTTAGATTTGTTGTGGCGCGAATTATGTCGGATGTATAGGGAGAAAGTAGTTTAATTTGTGTAAGGTTGGTTCAGTTTATTTAAAGCCTAATGGCTAGATTAGAATATATTTAATAAGGATTTGTAATTGTAATGTAATGTGGTGATTTGTTATGGAAAGTTTTCAAATTATTATGTTCTTGTTAAATTGGCTTATGATAGTTGAGATGTTATTCATACTAATTTAGTTGAAAGATAGACTTAATTCATTTTGACAAAACTCAAACTACAGTAAAAATAATGCCAATAAAAATGAATCAAAAGATGTTACTATATAAAACTAGACATAGAAACATTGCATACAGAAAATTGAAAGGGTTTGAGATTTTGGGCTTGTGTGGAAAATTTGATAGCTCTATAGGAAGAACAGGGACCAGAGCAGAGGAGAGAGAAGGGGACAGACACGTGTCAGTGGTCCAGAAAGCCACGACCTGCTCGTACAGGTTTTGGCAGGGGTAGAGTAATGCGAGGTTATCTTCTCTTCTCATGCATGGCCCTTCTATTCTAGCTAGCCTATCTTTCTCTCTTCTTCCCTCCTCTCTCTCTCTCCTCTTTTAACTTTTGGATTCTTCTATTTCTCTTTTACTCTCTCTCTCTCTCTCTCTCTCTCTCTCTTCTTTTCTCTTTCTGCAGAGCGGTGACTTGTCAGAAAACCAATGATTTCAGAAAATCTAATGGGTACTAGACTAGGAAGAGAGAGAGGGAGGGAAGGAAGGAGAGCTTGAAAAGATAAACATAGGATGATTACTTATCATAGTATGTTTACAAATTAATGTATGGTTATTATGGTTCAGAAATTGTACTTAGAAAACATTATCATCAAGCGTTGATTAAGCTATGGGTCCTAATTCTAGGAGCAAGAATACGTTATATCATGTGTAGGTAGTACAATCTGACTCTGATTTACAAAGGAAAGGACCCATGACTAGCTAGTAGTAGCTTCTTTCTTTGTTCCAACCCTTTTATTTATGAAACAGAATGGTGTGAAAAATCTGTGTTCGTAAGTGTATTTCTTTCCAACAACTGTTATGGAGTCATCTGATTTTCAGTTCATGGCAGTCTTAATGTATGGTATGGAGGTAGTTTGAGCTCATTATATAATGTCTTATTTTTTTTATAAAGATTATATAATGTCTTATTATAATTCTCAAATAAATTAGGCTATTTATCAATTGACTCAATAATGTAATTATTTTGCTAGTGTTTATGTTAAAAGAAGTTTCAAAACAAACAAAGTTTTAAGAGAAAAGTCCAATTCTGCCCCCCTTAACTGTTCAGGTAGCTCAATTTTAGTCCCTCAATTTTTTATTGGTTTAATTTTAGTCCCTCAACTATTAAATAAGTCTGTTTTTGGTACTTACATCCGTTAAGTGTTTACGTGTTAGTTAAAGTTGACACGTAAGTAATGACATGACATATATTCTTAACACATATTTCAACGTGGCAATTGTGACGTGCCAAATATTTGAATTTTTTTTTGTTAATTCCCCTCTTTTCTTAAAATATTATTTCATTTTATAATTTTGTGATGCATGTTTATTTAAAAATATGTCATTGTTTATGTGTCAAGAAGATTTATTATGTCATTACTTACGTATCAAGTTTAATTGATACATAAGCACTTAACGGATTGAAAGACTAAAAATAGACTTATTAAATAGTTGAGTACTAAAATTAGACCAATAAAAAGTTGAAGGACCAAAAGTCAGCTATTTGAATAGTTGAGGGAGCAAAATTGGACTTTTCTCAAGTTTTAAATATTTATTTTTGGAAATCAATTAAAAGTTTGGATATGTATGTTATGCTAATATTAAATTTTCATTATATAAATGATAAAAGTTATTGATTATTAATGATTTTGTCTTCATGTGATAAATATTTGTTTATCACAAAAATGAAATCCACTTGGTAATATTATGACATAATATTATCGACTTGTATAAATATCATAGTAATGAGATAATATCTCTTGTGTAAACATATGAGATCATTTTATAAAGATAGACAAAAGACTAATAGAAAACTAATAAACAAAATACATCTCTTGAACTTAGTATATCTTGAAAAGTTATTCGTTAATCCGATGCACAACAACTTATAGACATGGTCAAATATATTAGTCTTTAAGAGTGTGCTCCAAAAGAGGATGAAGAAGGGGAGGGGAAGAGAAAAGAGGAAAAGAGAAAATTTATCTTGCTCCAATGTTTTGTTTTGGAGAGGTGAATAAAGAGAAGTGGAGAAATTTTCTTTTTCAAATGAAAAAATTTCTAAATTTTGTCTCCCTTCAAATTGGGAATATATTTTCTTTCCTCCATTCTCTTCTTATCTCCTCCTTTCTTCTATCCTCCCTTCCCCTCCAACACAAAGTTCTGAAGCATATTCTAAAGTAAAGTAACAGTGTAATGCTAACTTAAATCGTCTTATTAAAACCACTTAAATCTACTAAAATCGCACAAATGCTCAAACATTTACTGATCTATGTAGTGGAGAAAAAAATTGAATTTTCTGTAAAGTACACCTATGAATTATGTGCACGAATGATTTCTTGAGTAAACAATTATACGAACATAACCAAATTTAAAACTATACAATTTTCTTTTAGAAAAAAGTATGATCTATTTTTAGGTAAGACGAAAGCTCGATTCATAGGATATAAAGGAAAATGAAAAAAAGGAATTGAACTTTTGTTTAGTTAGGATTTAAGGAATGTGACTGATATATATCAATTATCACTCTGCACGTGGGAGACATGGAACAAAAGAATACAAAAATGAATTAACCAAATGCGAATGGATTTAGCTCTCATAAAAAACAATTCCATTTCCCCTTTTCCTCTTTTTCTCTCTATTACAAAACTGATTGATTAATGGTCCCCTTTTATGCTTCATTATTACTGATTACACTCACATCCATGCATACCAATTAGATCTGCCCATGCCCCCCTTCTTCATTATTGTCTCTTAGCTTAGATACTTAGGTTACATGTTGATTAACATAATTATTCATGTACAAACAATTGTCATGATGGAATTCAAGCATGGAATTATTAAGCTGTTATGACAAAATCATTTGAGCATTTGAAGACCCTAATTAAGCATGTATGCATGTAGTGACAGATCTTGACCTAAAATTCAGGAAGTGGAATGAAAAATACATTAAAAATCTAGAGAGGACGGTGTATACATAATGTTCAATTTCTATACAAAATATACTAACTTAACCACATATATATACTATAACTTCAAAATCTTAGAGGGCAGCTGTTTCGTAGTCTCTATTAAGATCCGCCACTGTTGATACATGTGCTAGATATTTAGTTATAAGAGAAACATGTGCATGTTGTGTGGATGAAGGCGCGTATATATCTGACTAATTGGCATTGAAAACATTGGAAGAAATATGAGATGCTTGATTGGCTGTGGACCGAGCCAATTAGAACATGCCATGTCAGCAAACCGAGTGACTTGTCGCATTCTCATTGGCTGTGTCGATTGCATGTCTCCAATCTAAACTACTCGTTCAAAACCTTCTTTTTGGGTAGGTTGATGTTATGTTGGTTGTTATATATCACTCTTATATATCACTCACGACACGACCCTTGCATCCTAACCACCAGCCAATCCCTTAATGACATTATTATTACTATTATTATCTTTTTTTTGTTGGTGTTATTGTTATTGTTATTTTTGAAAAAAATTATTATTATTATTACTGCTGTCGATATTATTATTATTATTATTATTATTATTGTTGTTGTCGACATTATTATTATTATTATTATTATTATTATTATTATTATATCCGAATATCCAAACATATGTAATTCTTTTGTGATTGTTCTTCAGAAACCAGAAGAACTATTCCTTAATATTACTCCATTTGCAAGATTGCAAAACCTGCTATACTCTGAAGAAATCCATGTGAAGAGCAGGTCTTGTAATCATTATGTCAACCTTCTCACTCAACCAGCTTCCTATACATTTTCCCCATTATTATTATCATCACACAACTATACACACACACCCCCCTATGAAAATCTAACATATAATACATAACCCTTTGCCTGATATATGTATCTATGTAAAATACAACAAAACATATATAAATTATATATGAAAACCATTAAGCCCACAAATTATACAACATATATGTAATGATAAATTCCATATATATATATATATTTATTAAAGTAGGGTTGACATGAAGACAAATCACAAGGACAGATGTGTGTGCGAGTGAGTGCAAAACATAAGTGGGCCCAGGCCCAATTAATAAGACAGGCCTCCCCGTTTCCCGCCCGACCCGTTCTTTTCCTTCCCTGCCCCACTCTTCCCGTCCGTACGATCCTATCAGATCCTATGCGACCCAACCACTATTCCCTTTCCTGCGTTTTATTTTCGCAGATGTAAAACCTGGAAAGGACACGTGGCCACAAAGGATCAGATTGGTTTTGGGATCTACACGACAGACAAGACCACCTCGCATTTATTGATAAAAATCCAAATCATCTCTCTCTCTCTCTCTCTCTCGATTCAAAATCGAGATTTTGAAACAGCACAGAACACAACAGAACAGAACAGTGGTACCAATTACCATCTCTCTACAGCTAATAGCTCATGAGACAGACCTTTTCTCTCTCTCTCTCTCATGAAATGAGAGAAAAAAATGGAAACTAATAAATGCTGGAAAACGACCCGGACAGCATATTTCCCCTCGCCGGGGCCGCAGCCGGCGACCCTGTGTTTGTTATTTATTCCCTCTCTCTTATCGGGTCGGATTCTTTTCCTTCTTTTATCCACAACCCAATTAAAGAAATGTACAGGCTTAATTATGGGCTGAATAAAATAACATACAGGCTTAATTACGGGCTTTTATACTTTCCAATCCGGCCCAGTGAAAGGATGCAGAGGACTGGTTTGTGAATTCTCAAAAAGAGAGGGCCTAGAGTGCAAATTAACATAACGGATGTTTTTGTTCTGTTTCTTTACTGGATAGAGTGAGAGTGAGAGTGAAAGAGGACGAATAACAACAATGGCGCCATGTTCTTCTTTCTCACTAATGCTCATACCATTTCCTAAAACCCTAAGCCCTCTCAAACCCTTCATAGTCCGCGCATGCTCCACGCCTCCTCCTCCGGCGGCGCCGGCGGAGGAGGAAGGCGCCGGGCCGGCGGCGCCGACCAGAGGCGACGTGTTCCTCGAGCGGGAGCGGTCGAAGTTCGCCGCGAAGGCGCTAATCAAGGAGTACAAGAAGCAGGATGAGTACCTGGTGAGGAAGAAGAAGAGGAAGGAGAAGAAGCTGCTCCGAGCTAAGATCGCCTCCGCCGGCGCGTGCTGCTACGGCTGCGGCGCTCCTCTCCAGATCCTCGAGCAGGACGCGCCTGGATACGTCGATCCAGATACTTACGAACTGGTAATTCACCTCACTCCATCCAATCAATCAATTGATCCTAAAAAATTCACCGTTTTTCTCAAAAAATTCACGGTTTTGAATCGTTGTTTCATCAGAAGAAGAAGCATCGTCAGTTGAAGACGGTGCTGTGTGGGAGATGCAAATTGCTGTCTCACGGCCACATGATCACAGCAGTGGGCGGCCATGGCGGCTATCCAGGTGGCAAGCAGTTCGTTACGGCTGAACAGCTTAGAGAGAAGCTCTCTCATCTCAGACTGGAGAAAGTCCTCATCATCAAGCTGGTAATAATGGTTTTTCGACAATTTTGCAAAAACACCCCTACTTTATGCCTTAAATTGCAATAGAAAAAATGACAGTTTTGTTATGTAGGTAGATATAGTGGATTTCAATGGAAGTTTTTTGTCGCGTGTGAGAGACATAGCGGGTCCGAACCCTATTATACTTGTCATAACAAAGGTGAATATTTCATTTAATTTAATTAATCTTGCAATATTATTAAAATAAAGAATATGTATTAATGATTATTTTATAGGTTGATTTGCTTCCAAGAGACACGGATCTGAATCGCGTTGGCGATTGGGTCGTTGATGCCGTCGTCAAGAAGAAACTCAAGTAAAATATTCCATCTTTTTAATTTCATTATTTTATTATTTAATTAAATACATTATATAATCCATAATTTCTATAATGAAATGCAGTGTGTTGAGTGTGCATTTAACCAGCTCCAAGTCCTTGGTTGGGATTACCGGTGTCATTTCCGCCATTCAGAATGAGAGAAAGGTCCATTAATTTTATTATTTTTTTTAACAATTTATAAATAATAATAATTATTATTTTTATTCTGACGGCTTTTATTTGCATATTTTTGCAGGGTCGTGATGTCTACATTCTGGTAAGTATTACTAATTTATATTCTTATTACATGTAATGTTGAATAATACTTATTAATTTATTATTATCTACTCACAGGGTTCAGCGAACGTGGGCAAATCTGCATTCATCAGTGCCTTGCTCAGTAAGTTGCTTAATTTACCTCTCCCAAGAGTCAATATACCATTTTATCCCACCAATATACCGTTTTATTCCAACAATATACCGTTTTTGCAACAGAAACAATGGGGGAGAACGATCCGGCGGCGGCTGCGGCTCAGAAGTACAAGCCGGTGCAGTCGGCCGTGCCGGGGACCACGCTCGGCCCCATTCAGATCGACGCCTTTCTTTCCGGCGGAGTAATAAAATATTATTATTATTTAATTATTTAATTTAATGTGGCGAAATTTGCAGAAAAGTCCCTGTGTTATTAGAAATTGTGAAAAGGCCCCTGAGTTATTAGAAATTAAAAAAAAAAATCGGGACTTGAGACGGTGTTAGTTATGTTATATTAGACCGGTAGGGACTTTTTATTATTATTGTAATAATATATGCAGGGGCTTTTTTGCAAATTTCAACATAAAATAAGATAACATACTTTTTTTTGTGTGTAGTGTGCTGTTTATAATATTATGATTTTTTGTGGGTATTTGTAGAAATTGTTCGACACGCCAGGTGTCCATTTGCACCACAGACAGGCTGCCGTTGTGCATGCTGACGATTTGCCTTCTCTCGCCCCTCTTAACCGATTAAAACCTAGATTTTATAATGTATATTTCCTTCTTTTTTAATTTATTAATTAGTTAAATTAATTAATTAAATTAATGGTGTTGTTTATTTATTTATCGTTCTGATGTTTTTGTTTAGAGTGATAATGAGAGCACTGGTTTGAAAGGATTTTCTTTATTTTGGGGCGGACTTGTTAGAATCGATGCTGTTGAGGTAATGAATGTAACATTTTTTTGGACTTTTTCATAAAATGAATTATTTTATTCATTTATTTCGATATTAGGTTTTACCAACGACACGATTGACATTTTACGGGCCGAAGAAAATAGAAATCAGCATGTGTCCTATTTCCGAAGCCGATGAGTTTTACAAAGTACATAATATTTTAATGATATAAATTATTTTCGTTTAAATTTAAATATATTTTTTCATTAATTTGCTGAGAGTTTTGTAGAGAGAGATTGGAGTCAGTTTGACTCCGCCGAACAAATCTGAAAACTGGACCGGACTCGAATCTGTACACGAATTGAAGATCAAATATAACAAGAAAAAAGGGTATGTTTTATAAATATTAAATAAATATTATAAACTTATATGATATTTTATGTATTAAATAAATTAATTTTTTTGAACAGGCCGGTTTGTGATATAGCAATATCGGGTCTGGGCTGGATTTCAGTTGAACCGTTCGGTTCCCAAAATGCAGAAGAAAAAGAAAAAGAAAATGAAAATGAAGAAAAAGAAAATGGAAATGGAGAAAAAGAAAATGAAACTGGAGAACTCCAGTTGAAGGTTTATGTGGCGAAACCAGTGGAGATATTTGTGAGGGCTTCGTTGCCGGTCGGTAAAAACGCGGAAAGTTGGTATCAGTATCAGGATTTGACTGACAAGGAAATCGAGTCTAGACCTAAATGGTTTTACTAAATAAATATTCTTTTTGATTTTATTTTTGGAGCTGTTTGTATTAATTTTGTAATATCTCTGCCGTGCGTTTCAATCCAAATTTTGTTCACATATCAAGATATAAGTTATATAACAAACTTTGATTCCAATAAAAAGTTAACAATTTGATATTTAAAGTTGTATGCAATTTTTTTTTTATTTCATTACATGTGGATCCAACAAGAAAAGATCTCAATTAAAAAACACTGTCAACAGAAAAATCTAACAAAAATAAAACAAAAAAGAGAAGAAATTAATTGAGATTGTGCCAAGTCAGACAGAGATCCCATAATTGAGGATTTTTGAAAGAGTTGAACTGAGTGCTTTTTTCTCCTTCTTTACTTGAGAAACCCCACTTGATGCCTAAAACATAATAAAAATAACAAAAATGTGAAAATGGGCCAGTACAAATTAATACACAAATATAATTTATTACGAAAATTAAGTTAAAATATAATAATATTACCTCAGATCGAAATGAAGAGGCTTGGGCTCTTGGAAGCTGATCCAAAACTTCTTTTAGATCTGAAATATATATAATACATGTGTAATAAATTACCAAAATTTGAAGGGCTTAAATGAAAATGTTGAAAGTAAATTAAGTACCTCTTGCTTGATTTTCAATTCCTCTTATGTAGTTAAGTTGCTTTTGAATATTACGCCCTTCTTGCCTATAAACAAAATATTTTTATTCATAAAAATAAATAAAGAAATAATGTGTAAGAAAGGAAAAAATAAAAAATAAGAGTAATTTAATACTCGAGTGTGCTGAGGCCTTTTTCGTACTGCTTTTCAGCAATAAGTGATCTTTCCTATATAAAAAAATAAAAAAATATGAATTAATGGGTAAAAACTATTATTAATTAAAATATACTAATATGGGAAATAAAATACCATTAATTTTCTATTTTCATTAGTAACAAGATTGACTGATTGTCGCAATCCATTTACTTCTGTCTTAGCACTCGAAAGCAACACCTAAAAAAATAATTATTATATAAAGAAGAATTTTATATCATGGAATTATATTATGTAATAGCATTTCAAATTATTATTTGTATTTACCTCATTACTAACAAATATACGTCTCAAACTTTGGATTAAAAATCCTCTTGGACCTTCAAAAAAAAAAAAAAAAAAATTACACAGTTATCCCACTAATTTAATTCAATCACATGAAATAATGCAAATATTAATTATTCGAAAGCTTAAAAAACCTTTTAAAAGAACGAGTCCTGTGCCAGTTGCGATTCCAAAACTAAGTCCAGGATTCGATGCTGCAATTATTACTCCCTCTAAAATTAAATTAAAATTCAAAAGTTAGATTTTAATTAGCACAAGTTTTTGGCATGTATAAAAGATAAAAAAAGATTTCACCTTTGATCTTTCCTATAGACATTTCTTCATGCAAAGCGTATTGGCTTTTGAGCATTTCCAAATTCTCCTAAAATCGCAAATGTTCAGATAAAAAGATGTTATTTGTTGCACTTTAAGTTCAGAAATTACAATATTTGGTGCTCAATTGATTCAAAAAATGGAAATAACTGACAAAATCAACATAACAGATTATCAATTGGAGTGATACAGTGCCATTAATGGATCTGTTCAGTTCGAAACACCTCAAAAAAGCTCATAAATCACTAAAACAACAAAAACAGAACGCTAAAGATGTAGAAACTTGCCTCGGCATCACGAAGCCGATCGGAAGAGAAGTCCGCGGCGGCGCCGGCGGCGACGAAGGCAGCGTCGACGGCGGAGTCGACCGCCGCCTTGACGGCGATTGCATTCTCCGTCACCATATCTATCGCCCGACGAGCCATTTCTCCGGCGATCGCCGCCGGATCGCCTGACCTTGATGATTCTCCCATCCTATCCTATGATAGATTGTTTAGTTTAGTTTTCTTCTCTATTTTTGTAGTAACGAGCGAGAAAAGAGAGGTTTATTTCCAAGTCTCTTTTGAAATTCCGGATTCGGTTTCCCGGGAATTTGAGTCGGGGTTCATAAAACCCGGGAAATGTCTGATTATTTGTGAATTCATGTTGAGAATCTTCATAGGGAAAAATGTTTTTCTAGAAATTATAATTATAATTGTACTAGCCTCAATTTGTGAGGTTTTAAGAAAATCTGAAATCCAATGCCTTCAATTTTTTGGGAAGATACAAGTATTTATAAGTATTAGCCTCTCATTATATGTATTAACTTTACAATTTTTGAGTTTTCGTGAAAAATAAATAAAATTGTGTGTATAAGCCTTCAAGTTTTTTGGATTTTAAGAAAATTGAAAAAAGAAACTTCTGTCTAGTATAAGTTTGCATTTTGCAATTTGTGGGTCTTGAGGAAATGTGAAAGTTTATTTTTTGCAGGCACTAGCCCTCAATTTATGGGGTTTACAGAAAAAAAAAAAGTACTGCACAAATATTATCGTTCAATTTGTCGTGCCTTTAGAAACCCAAAAATTAACCTTTTTTTTTCACATACATTGGCCTTAAATATACTGAGTTTTGATATAGTTGAAAAAATATTTTTGCAAGTATCATCCTTAAATTTTTTGGGTTCTGAAAAAACTTAAAACCTGAGTATTTTTTTCAAATTGAAAAAAAATAAAAATTAAGTATTTTGCAAATATTACCCTTCAGTTTAGGGTCATGAGAAAAACTTCAAACTTGAGTATTTTGTCATTTATTAGCCTTTGATTTATGAGATTTTGAGAAAATTGAAAAAAACATAAGAATTTTGCAGATATTAGCTTTCAATTTTAGAGTGTAAAGAAACATTAAAAATTTTATTGGTTTGTTAGGCTTTCTGTAATGTAATCCTAAGATAATCAATGACTATCAAAATAAATAAACAGTGTTAGTGCTGTATGGAGTTGAAGAAAATGAACTTTTGATGAATGTAAAGTCGGTTGGGGTAAGATTTTGTCAATATTTTGTAAATTTAGTGGATTACCGAGAGTGTTTTCCATCAGCAAAAATAAAAATAAAAAATTCAAACTTTTTCTATCTTGTTTGCCATCAGCAAAAATCTCAACCATTAGCATTTCAGCATCTCAACCTTTTCTCTTTTGGTCTTGATGCAAAAGGGTTTCACTTTCACAACATTGATTGCCACGTGGTCTCCATGTGACAAATGATATTCTGCCACGTGTCATTTCGTCAGAGAGCATTAGATCCTTTCATATTAGTTTGGTTTTAAAAACGTGAGTGCGTTCTTTCTGTCTCTATTTCGAACTTGTTTTTCCTTTCATAGTGTTGTAAACAAAGAATAATTCTTCCAATAAATTTGTTGGGTGAGAATTGGTCTCCATTATGATACCAATCGAATTCTCTAAAAGCTAAATTATATTTTGCATTATTATTCTTAATACTCATCTTAAACATCTCTATATATTTTTTCTCAAAAAAAAATATATCTCTATATATTATTATAAAAAAAAAGAATATGTCTATATATTGCTCCAAGAATTAAGTTCATAGACAAAGACAAGATGAACTGTCAAAAAAAGAAGAAAGAAAATTAATTTGGATAATATCTCTCAACTATTTGGACCGGAGAGGATCTTGATATTGATCCTGACTTTTCTCTTTAATTTTGGTTCTTTGTTTATAATAAGCAAAAAACAGAAGAATTATTCCACCAAAAAATATGGCTGCTGGTTCTTTTTTGGTGGTTCCAATTCCAATGCATTGCTCACATTTTTTGAGTGTATCCAAGTCATATCAAAAGATTTCCACTCTTTTTCTTTTTTTTTTTGATTAAAAAACTCCACATCTTTTTTTAGTTATTACAGGCGAAGAATTATCTTTTCGAGTCTAACTGGCCCGCCGTTTGTTGGTTGTGCACATCATGGGGCGAAAGACATCTCATACGATACAAGATTTTTTCCACTTCAGAAGAAAATCAAGAGGAAATGAGGATTAGTTCCACATTAAATATAAACTTTTTGAAGTATCAGCAGGTGAAATATTTGTCGAATGAGCTTAATTAAATAAAAAAAAGGTTCATACATAATCATATATTATAAGCGGTAATCAAACTTAAATAGTGAGACAAACTGGTTAAATATTTTTGACTAGTTGATGAGGTTAATCAAAATTATACTGGGTCAGTAGGCTACTTGAACTCTAACAAGATTTCAGTAAGGATTTGGGATTTTCCGCAGAGCCAAACTCTAAAGAATTACATTGTATATTACTTTGTAAAAGTTATGACATGATATTTTAGAAAAATAAGTGAACTTTGTCTTAGATGCTAAAGAATTATAATATGCAACTTGTTTTTTTTAATGCAAGCTTGAGGGTAATATGCAACTTGTTGATTAACTACACCTCTTATTAACAAAAAGTGTACTAGAAATACTTTGTTGACTTAATGATCAAGTTATTTTAAAAGTCTAACTTGTCATTCATGCCATTCATTTCTATCCTTGAACATATATATATTCACAGTAAAACCTTGTCCTTTTTATTGACACTCTCCTATTCTTTTGTCAATGAACTTTCTGAAACATACTTTGCTAGCTCAATTAAGAGAATTCATAAACATAAAGTATTCAATTTAATTTTAAAAGTCTGACTTGTCATTCATGCCATTCATTTCATATCCTTGAACATATATTCACAATAAAACCTTTTTATTGACACTCTCCTATTCTTTTGTCAATGAACTTTTCTGAAACATACTTTGCTAGCTCAATTAATTAGAGAATTCAAAAACATAAAGTATTCAATTTTCAAAGTAGGGAATATTTTTCCTCTTAGGTTCATAAATAGCCATCCCTTTGATAGCATTGTCTTTAAACACAATTAGATAGCAAAAGTTTGTGCATTCTAGAGAGAGAGAGAGAGAGAGAGAGAGAGCCAGAGAGAGAGAGAGAGAGAGAGAGAGTAGAGAGATGGGGTGTTGGAGAGAATGGATGCCGTTTATTGCGATGATTGTAGTTGATGTGGGTTTTGCAGTGATGAATACGCTGATAAAGGTGGCGATCAGCACGGGCATGCACCCCTTAATTATTGTCACACTTCGGCAGCTAATCGCGACTATTTTTATAGCCCCGATTGCTTATTTCAGAGAAAGGTACAATGCCAGTTTAATATCAAATTTTTTCATTGAACTGAGAATGTTTTTTTTGTCCAACTTCTATCGTTTGGTGCTAATAAAATTTGAATATAAAACATCTTTTTTTTTTTTAATGATGGATCTGGCATTTGATAGAGATACCATGATAGAAAACTCATGTTCTTCATAAGAGATAAATTTTGGACCAAGGCTGATCCAATTTATTAAAGGGATCTGCTATAGCACGACGCACTGTAACACGACTGTTCTCAACGGGATCCAATAACAATATATATAATTTATTTTCTAATAACAATATATACATAACAGTATATATAATTTATTTTCTAATAACAATATATACATAACAGTATATATAATTTATTTTCTAATAACAGTATATATATAAAAAGTGAAAACAGTATATAAAAATGGAAAAACAGTATATTTTTTTTTGAGGATGCCGAGTATTGAACTCGGGTTGCATGCTTAAGAGGCAATTGTTCTTGCCAATGTGCCACTTCTCTTTTCTTGAAAAATAACAATATATTAAATGACAAAACAGTATATAAAATGAGAAAACATTATATAAAATGAAAAATAACAGTATATCTACAGTGCGTCGTGCTACAGTGCGTTGTGTTTGCACATTTTCCTTTATCAAAAAGGAGAAAAATCAAAAGGGAAATAAATCGAAATAGTAGGCACAACTGAAAAGTGTTAAATGATTTGGGGTTCAAACTGAAAAAAGGCACAAAGTACACACCGCATTGGCCAGCAGTGACCACAGGAAACTTTTCCTTGTTCCCCCTAGTTTTCTTCAACATAAAATTCGATCTAACAAATAAGCGAACTAAGTCCTTAACAAATTTTGATATTGGATTGCAGGAAGACGAGACCCAAAATGACAGTCGAAATATTTGTTTACCTTTTCTTCGGCGCATTGCTCGGGTAATTTGATTTATTATGCCAGTTTGGTTGTAATTGAGCCTTATATGTCTTTAAAATGGAACCATAAACTAATATTATGATCGAACTTGCAGTGCGTCTCTCACACAATACCTCTTTTATCTCGGGCTAAGATACACTTCAGCAACATTCGCATGTGCATTTCTTAATATTGTGCCTGTGCTAACTTTCCTACTTGCCTTGCCTTTTGGGTACCTCTCAAAATCTACAAATATGAAATATTCTGTTTTCTTTTGCAAGCACTTAATTGTACAAGATGAATGCGTCTTTCTTATCCCTCCTTTACCATATTTAGAAACAAAAGATTCTGAAATGATTACTGATTAGCAATGTTGTATTCTGAAACTATAAACAAATAATGTAACATTTACCATGTGACAGATTATGTAGTGAATCGCTCTATTGAGGCGTTAATACAATATTTGGGTATTGTTCGCTTTTAAATCCTTTTATTTTATTTTGTCACAGCTTGGACAGTCTAAATTTAAAGAGCAAAACTGGTGTGGTGAAATTAGTAGGGACACTTATCTGCCTCATGGGCACATTACTGCTAATATTCTACCAAGGTGCACCCCTAATTACTTCTCACGAATTGAAGTTAAAGGATGAATCTACTACGAGTTCCACCTCACATAATTCGATGATGGGTCCATTTTTATTAGTTTTAGGTTGCATCTCATGGTCCACATGGTTTCTCGTACAGGCTAAAACTGCAAAGAAATATCCAGCTATATACTCAGCAACTGCAATTATCTTCTTTCTTAGTTTCATTCAGGCTCTTGCTATCACTTTGGCTACAGAGAAGGGTGTCTCTGTGTGGATCCCAGCAACAAAGGTGCAGATCATCACTGTTCTAGTTGGGGTGAGTAGAACTTAATTTTTTAGTTTTCAGTTACTTTTATTATCTTAATTTTTCAAGATTTAACATAAATTTTAATGGTTTGATCAGGGAATAGTTGGCTCTGGTATAGGATTCTTAGTAATGTCATGGTGCATTGAAAAACGAGGTCCTGTTTTTACAGCAGCTTTTACACCTCTCATTCAGATCATGGTTGCCGTTCTTGATATTTGTTTCCTTCATGAACAACTTCGCCTGGGAAGGTAATTCAATTTTACTTCTTAATTTTGCTTGTGAATTTGTGCATTTATAGTTTTTCAGGACCCAACATGAAAATTTGATGTTTTGTAAGGTTGTATGTGAAACTACTCATAATTTTTTATTTTTTGATTTTTTATTGCAGTGTATTGGGCTCGGCCCTAGTGATAGCAGGCCTTTATTTTCTTCTTTGGGGAAAGAGTCGTGAAGGCCCAAAATGTGAAGTAAAGTCAGTTGATCAAAGTGGAGAGACTCAAATACAAGTCCAAAGTGTATAATGATTAAAAGATTAGGGAAACTACTGTTTGATATTTGAGTTTCATATTTTTGGTGTATGCTAGCTTGTGTTAATAAGAAACTGAATTTGTTCGAGATTATGATATTCAAGTACAATGACAACCCGTTAGATTTTAGTATCTATTTTTCTCGAAAAACTATAAAGGAGGGCATAACATGGTCAATGTAATGAAGACAAATCACTTGTAAAATTATTTGTTTTTTTTAATGAAAATTGATTAAGTAGGCGAATCGCCTACTTCTCAAAAAAAAAATAAAGTACAATGACTACAAATCAGAATTACCCTGGTCGAAATATTATGATAGAGAGTCATTTTTTTTTGTTTCTTTTTATTTTTCTTCTTGGCATGTTTCACAAGAAAAACGACTATAATTAACAAATAGACCAAGCAGGAAGAACTTTCTATGACAAGGAACAAATACCTATAAGTCAGGAAAACAAACCTATGCAACAGGCAAACAGTATATGCACCTCCAAAAGAAATAGAGCTCTTGAAATTAAGGACCTGAACTACAAAATACATGCCTAATAATGAAATGATGCTGGTACCTCAGAACGAAAAAGCACCTATTATGGTTCACAACAATTCAAAAAGTTTATAACGATCATCAAGAGTTATCTTGACATCACAGTCACGGAATTCTTTATGGCTTCAACAAAATTCTTTGGACAACCTACAACCAAGATTATGTTCTGGCAACATAATTGGCTTCAACATAGACTACACATTCAATTTCCGGAATTATTCTCATTTGCAATTCAACGATGGGGGAACTTTGTCCTTTATTTCCGTGATGGAAAACTCTAGCTTGCCCCCCATTTGCCCCCGCTTCCCACCGATGAGTCAGTTTTTTTTGGATTTTAGTGGGAAGCGGGGCCCACAAAAGCAAAAAAAAAGAAGAAGTGGGAAATTGACTCCACTTTTCAGTGATTTAAGTAGTAAGTGAGGTCCATATAGAGAGAATTAAAGGGCATTTCACAGGACACAGTAGAAAATCTCTTCTGTGATATTCAAAATTGGAATGGAAAATTTCACCTACCTCTTTCCCAATTGGCAACTACACAACTTACCCGGCTAACCCTAATGTGGAACCGGCTTCTTCAATCGGAACCGGCTTCTTCAATCAGGTCATTTTGACCGACAAATGACTGTTAAATAGAACTGGGCTAACAATAGTAAATACTCGGTCCAACCTTCATGCCCGTTTATGCAAAATGGCATCTCAAAGCACCGCCAAAAATCAAGCTTTTCCTATGGAGGTTGCTGAGAAATATATTGCCCACAATAGACCAATTGATCAAGAGAGAGTGCATTTTACGCAATATATGCAGGCTCTGTATGAGAGATGAGGAAACTACTACTCATCTATTAACGAACTATGCTACCACAACATTGTTATGTGCTTCCTTGGGCCTTAATCAGGCATGGAGCTTGATTGGATTTATTAGGAGGCCAAAAAAATTTCTCATTACTGATTAACATTGTATAATTTTTTTTTTTTGGGGGGGGGGGGGGGGGGGGGGGGGAGGGGGGGGGGGGCAAATGCATAAAAATACATGTATTTCATTTTTTTTCTACTAAAACACTATTGATATATACTACTCCGTCAAAATAGTGGAGGAGGGGGAGGAGAGTTATATGGCTCCCTTCCAGTCCCTATTAAACTCCGTCCCTAGCCTTAACTCTCTTAATTTTTTTTTGAACTGGTTAACTCTCATGAATTAATCTATAAACTGCAAACTTTGACAAACAAGGATATTGATATACAAATGGCGGTTGTTGCTTATGAGCTTTGGAGAGAAAGGTGTAGGAGAATTCTCCAAGATAAATCAATATCTATGCTAAAGATGAAGAATAATATTCAGGCTGACATACAACTGTGCGCAGAGAAACATAAGCTCAAGCTTAATTTTTTTTCTTTCTTTCTTTTAGATATGTAAATTAGCTTTCGTTTTGCTTTATTTCCTTTTCTTTTATTTTTACTTTACTGGTTCTGCAACCGTCACCAATTGGGTTGATGACTAAACTCTTTACAATTCATTAATATAATTGTTAGATATCCAGGCTAGGTCTGGAATCTTTTCTAAAAAAAAAGTTATCTTGACATCAAAATTGTTCATTATTTATCAAACACTTGGTGGAACTGAGAAATTGGTTAATATTGTTAGAGCATAGTATATTAACTGATCTAGTATAACTTCCAGATCTATACCATATTGTCCTGAAAAAGACATTTCATTCTTTCACATTCTCTTTCGTGGCTCTCTCATCATAACAATACTCATATATAAAACTTTGACAAACAAAAATCAATTCAGTTTAACTTTCATTTCGTGGGCGATGCAACGTGTCTAATTTTCGAAGAGTCGTAATGTCAAGTCATTATTTTTGGAGGTAAGAGGTTTCTTTTCTCATGCGTTACGTTTTAAATTGTTATTTTTATTTAAATTATTATGTGGTATATAAATGAAATGAAAGCCGCTCTCGATGTCCATGGTCGTCAATCACCCAACAACGAGCTCAGAAATATTTTTATTAATTATCTAATGATTATTTTGGAAAGTTTATTTTATTACTACTTCATATATTTTTTTTTGTATAAAATATTATCTTTTGTTTTGTGATGTATGAGACGGGTGCCCTGAGTGGTGGACTCATCCCCATCCCCCCCCCCCCCCCTCCTTTTTTTTTCCAGTTTTCAGGTTCAAGAGTCGGGTTTCGTGTGGCATCTTAGCTTCATTTAATATTTCATTTAAAATTTGTATGTATAAATAATTGTACTTTATATTTTGAGTAATATATTGTAATGATATTGTTAATGTTGTCTCTAAAATCATAAACGGGATTGGGGTGTAATAGATACTAGGCTAGACATCTTCTTAGGTAGTGGAGAAGTGACTAATTTCTGAATGAGAAAAATGAATGGGAAAAAAAAACACTTGCTACAAGATACCCTCAATATAATTAAAAGCTAGATACAAAGAGATCAAAATTGCAGAAGTCTTCAATGCAAATTCAACTCAGTCCCTTTGAATTGAGACTTGAATTCCATACTTCAGCACCAGTGGGAATGCACTAAAGAGGAAATAAACTGATCGACACAAGCTACGGTCTTACAATGACCACTACGGTTGGAGATCAAATCAAAATCCAAAAGACTTCACAATACAAAATGCATACAAGTTCTTTGCTCACACCAGGAGTATTAGACGAATCAGCGGCATTATTTTAGAAACTCAAAGTACCAACATGAATAAAAGTCTTTGCATTGGTTATCAGGAAAAAAAAATAATCACAAAATACAACTTCTTCGATGGGGCATTTCGGCAAATCAATATTGCCTTTTATGCAATTACTTAAGCGCAAGAAGTCATAGTCATATCTTTTAACACTGCACATTCACTCGATATTCTCTCTATAGTGGAGTGACGGATTCTCAAAAAAAAAAGAAAAGAAAAGAAAAGAAATTAGTACCAAGGCTAAAATGAAAGCAATTGGGGACGTTACTATTCTTTTGTTGTTGGAATATCTGAAATGAGGGCAATGCAAGAACCTTTACAACTAAACACAGGAATTGGACAGCCGTATAATGAGTAATACTACAAGACTACAAGCTATGGACTGTTATCGGCTAGTGGTGACAAGAACTGGTAATCTTTGTCTTTCTAGGTAGTTTGTAATTGTAGGTCTGTCAGGGCAAAATTTCTTGAGGTATGCACTATCTATTATCACACTCTGATCATGTAAATTATGTCCCTCATTTGTAATCAGAATTGCTGTTGTTTTTCCTCCTTGTTTGTTCTTTAAATTTTCAGTTAAGGCATTTGGTTTGTAATATCTGTACCTTTTCCTTTGTTTCTTTAAATGAAAACATATAACAGACGATCGCCTGTTGTGTTTGCTCAAAAAAAAAAAAATTTATGCCCCTCATTTGTAACCAAAATTGTACGCAACTTTTTTTATTTTTTTAATGAAATCTAGTAGGCAATCACGTACTATTCAAAAAATAAAAATAAAGAAATTTAAAAGCATGTTTGCTGACTTTTTCTTTTGACCTAGTCAAAGAAAAAAATATGTTCAGAAAAATGAAAGAAATTTGTATAAAAAAAATCAGCTAGACTAATTGGTCACGCGTATAGTACAAATATGAAAGCATGTTACTAAAATTTATCAAAAATAATAATTTAGGCAAACTTTTTAGCAAAATGAAAATAAAATTTGCCAAAATTTCGTAAAATATGGAATTATTGTTGAATTATAACAGGATAAACATGTACTAAACACTTTTTCCCTTTTTGTTTGCTTGAGAGCTCATTACAAGTTATAACACTTAGCAAATATACATGTATACCCTCAAACAAACAATTAACAAACAATGATCAGAGAGAACAAAAGAGGTCCAAAATGAAATGAAAAAGCAAGGGATACAAACTTTCCTAATTTATATTTAAACCAAAGAATTAATTTGATTTATATTTGTCAATAAGATGAATTAGTGTTTGCTCATAATCCATCATCCTTCCTCTTATCATAGCTTGAGATCTAGCAATGGGGCACAGTTTGATTCTGTCGGCTCAAATAAATCTAAGTTGACGCCGAAAAGTCGAACCCTCTTTTTTAATCTTCTACCACACCAATTGATATCAGAGCAAAAATCAACTATTTCATTCCCAATCTGTAGGTTCTCTCCTTTCCTCGTAGAATAAGTAAGATCAGAATTGCAATTAATTGCTTTTCTTCTATGAAAAATTGTCTCAGAACTTACCTTGACGATATTAGTTGAAATCCTGTGACTGTAACTAATAAAAAGACAGTTACGACGCTTATCAGATGAAAAAGAGACAGTATCACCAGCAGAGAGCTGCTTCTGTCTGACAAAACGGCTCCAACCTTTAGTGATAACGTAGCTCTGGCTACTCCCCCAATACGAGTAACGAAAATGCCATGTCTCGCCATTAGCACGATCCTCAAAGCAGAGTAACATGCCGGCAGAAGGCTGTTCTAGGCGCGGAAAGTGGCGTTCTGCGTGTTGCTTAGGGATTACGAGACGGTTGAGCTTTCCAACATCGCTCGGCGTCACGATTTTCTCAAACATGTGCATGATGTTGAGTTGGTCCTCATTGGCACAGGCTCTCTCCCCAAAACTTTGTTTCAAGTTGAATTTAGGGTTTTGGAAAGAAGGGTGGGAGTACTCTGTGAGCTTTGTTGATATTGCAAGATTCATATTTATTTCTTCTTTTTTGTTTTGGTTTTGAATCTTTTGGTTGTTATGAGAGCAGAGATTGTGTGGTTTTGTCCCTTAATTAGCAATGACGGTCTTTTTATGGCCGCTTGGGATCGAAACCAGAAGTATTTCAAGCTTGTTTAATGTTATTTAATGAGGTGATGCTTTATTTAATTTAATAATGTCCATATGCAATATATATAGTACAACGGAAAATGACATGTGTATATACATAACAAATCACCAAGCAAACGCTAACGTTTTTATAAAATAGAAGGATTTAAAATAAATTCTCGAGACACAACAATATGCGTATAAATACTCAATTAAATAATTTTTGGTTTTAATTTATAGAACAATATACAAGCTAGCTAGCTGATAAAATATAATAGTTTGAATTTCAAGCTAGAGGACGACAAATTCTTAGTTGTCTGTACGAGATAGAAATTTGAATTCAATTTTTAAAAAAAATTATGCTATAATTAGTGTTAATTGACGCGTATATGCAAGCTAACGTCCAGCTTAATAATTAGGTTTTCTTTCAAAATTCAAACACTACATACATGTCAAGCAGTACATAGAAAGCATATACATTCTATTTAAAGTACGTAATCATGTTTTGGCACGATCTGTTCGACAAAATACAAAATATATAGTCTTCAATTACACTTCAAAAAGATCTTGTTAATTGTATATGACCTTCAAAAAGTATATCTTAAAGTCAGCAATCTTTTTGATCAATTAGACAATTATTCCTTCTGTTCAAAAACTAAATGAGACCAGGACAAAAAAGTTCAGAAATGCAGTATATTTGTCTATATTTCTTACTGTTTCAATATTGCAAAAGATCAATTTAGTGTTCGGAAAGGTGAAATATTGAGAAATGAATCAGTTAATATTTAGATGTTGACCAATCAAGTTGACTCCACATGCATCATGTGTATTAGTTTGTGGTTTTGAATTTAGAGTTAATGACTTGAAATATAGAGTTTAGAATCTTTATGATTTAGGATTTACATTTTAGAGTTCAATAATATATTTTTTTTATATATGATGATTTAGTGTTGAGAGCAATATACATGTTTTAAGAATTTTGTGGCATTGATTATCTAATAATATTATTATAGTTTCTTATTCTGAATATCGTTATGACATTAGTTAAAAGTTTGCTTAAAACAATTTCATCAATAAATATTGTTCGTAAGACTTATTTTCACTATTTTGAAACCTCCTCTAAAATATTCAAATTCTTATATATATTTCACTAATTGGTCATCCAATTTTTTTTTTCTTTTCCTCTTGTTATTGATATTTATCCGTTTCTGAAAGAATCCATTCATCCAAATAATTAACCATTTGAAAAATGTGAAAAGGACATGTAAACATCAAATTTATACTCTAAATATTACTTTCTTTAATAAATATAAATATTACTTTTTAAGTTTTACCTACATCAGCCAATAGCTTGGAGCAAAACAACTATTTCCAGGTATGGTTTTTGGTCCTCTCAAATATCTATATAAATTACTAATTATTGAATTAATCCAACTTATATTGGACGGTTTAGATCGCATCTAAAACCGTTGGTTGTTTATTTAAATATCATAAAACACAAGTTGATGATGATGATATCACAGCTAAAAATAGCCTCATGTCATATCCAACTGACCGTGTAAAATATGTATAATTGCTCTTATTAATGATTTTTTTGAAAGTTATATATTTACTTATATATCTTGACATTTTCTAAGAGAAGTTATAGAAAATATAAAGAAGGAAAGAGCCAAACATTTGAACTTTGAGAATGTTGTTGAGATTAATAGTTCCACTACCTCTCCACATCCCAAAAACCTGGGGTGCCTTTGTTCTTCCCATATTTGTTTCAAATAAACCAATGTTTCTCCAAAATCAAAACAAAACACTTTTCATTTACTTTCTGTCTGAAACTTAAAAAGCACCATATATACACCAAAACCAATTAATGTTACATAAGCCCCTCAAACTTTTGTGAACATATACAATTTGCAGGATCTAATTATCTTTATACAAACATGGGATGAAATCTTCCACTTTGGAATATTTATGTATGAATAATTAAAAAAAAAATCTTTGTAGATGCATATACCAAACACCTTAATTTGTAGGATAAAGATTCATAGCACCAAATTGCTTTTATTTTAAAGTACTTTAATGAGATAAGTTGTTAGTCAAGTTGATGGTATATATATAAATGTGTAATTAGAACCAACTAGGTTAGAACATACTTGATTATAATATGTATAATTAGTAAGATTCATAGCATCCTTATTATTCCTTAATATAAATGAAGATAATTAACTTTTAGATGTCTTCAAAGGGTGATGCGATCTTGGTCAAGGAAATTGGTGCACGAGTAGGAAGTAATCCACCACATATTTCAATTAATTTAAACTATATATGTGTAACTAGTTTTTTAGGAATTAAAATAAAAAAAACTTTTTTCGGAATTAAATTAATTCTATAGGTTTTATTATACTAAAAAGAAACCAATGACTTGCTAAAATTCAAATTATATAGTTTTGACTTATTTTTCATGGGGTTTGGACAAGATATTCAAATTTCCAGCTAAATTTGAGGTAATGTTTCTAGAAAGAAAATAAATCGTATTCTCATTGGGTTATGCAAAAAATAAACATCATGGATATTCGTATCAAATTACTATAACATCTTTATTAAAGTTAAAAATGCAAGCAGAGCTAGAGGTCGCAAATGGGTGGGTCGGGTCACTTTGGTTTCGGGCCGTTCGGATCTCGGGCCCTTCGGGTCTCGAGTATTTCAGATTTCGGGTCATTTGGGTCCGGGTATTATAGGTCTCGGGTCG